>VYZV01041730.1:256-22336 GCA_013401275.1 Pandion haliaetus
TTTGACTGTTTGTCACCTAAGGATCAAATACTTTTGCTGTTGACTTTTAAAATCAATTATAATCTCACAGTATTTGGCTGAGAGGATAACCCAAAGTGAAAGGCAGTGAGTCTTAAGAGAGAGAGTTTCCCAATGCATTAAATAAGATTGATTTTCTATATGCAGAAACAAAAGGTCTGCTAAAGGGAAAAAAAAAGCCAAAACCACACACAAAATGCCCACAACCCAGAGTCAAGGCTTTTCTATGATGCCTGGAAAATATGCATTAATCTGTATTGCAGTTGCTGAATTTTAGGATTTGGTATAAAAAAGAAAAACCCCACAAAGTGTTGGAGGGATTCTGTTGCAAAACATGTGCACAGGTCCTCTTAAAGGTAGCCTTTCCTCTTCCTTTAAGAGCTTCAGTTTTTCCTGTGACATATTCTATCTTTGGTTCAATTAATAAAAAGAACCATAGAACAGCCCAAGTTGGGAAGGACCACAAAAGATCATCTGGTCCAACCTTTTGTAGAAAAGGGAGTGAGGATGAGATTACCTCGCAGCCTGTCCAGTCACATCTTGAAAACTTCCAGTGACAGAGACTCTACCATGTCCCTGGGGAGGTTGTTCCAGTGATTGCTTATTCTCACCAAAAAAATGTCTTTCCTATATCAAGATGAAACCTTTCCCAGTGCAACTTGTACTCATTGGCCCTTGTGGTCTCCTTCAGAAGAGAGAGCCTTTGTCCTCTTTGTAGCCACCCTTTAACTACTGGAAACCTGGTCCCCTGAGCCTTCTCTTCTCCACTGTGGAAAGACGTAACTCCTTCACTCTTTCCTCATAGGGCAGATTCTCCAGCCTTTTGATCATCTTCATGGCCTTCCTTTGGACCCTCTCAAGTCTGTGTCTTTTTTCAATTGTGGGGCCTAGAACTGGACACAGTATTCCAGGTGCCACCCGACAAATGCTGCGTAGAGTGGGATGATCACATCTCTATCTCTGCTAGTAAAAATTAAAAAAAAAGTTAAGTAAATCCCCATAAATAAATTCAATTGTTTAAATTAATATTAAGAAAATATATTTTAAAAATCTAATTAAACTACAATTTATCATTTCCACAACAATATTCCTCTCTCTGCTTTCCAATATTCATAGTTTAATTAATTGAATCTGAACTAAATCTCCAAACTCAACAAAAAAAATGAAGCAAACTGAAGTACTGCACTACGTGACTTTTCAGCAATAGATAAATGGCTTCACTTTCAGAGTCATTCCTTATCTATATAAATGACAAATACAGGTTAATGGAATCCTTAAAAAAAAAAATACAGTAACTTAATGGAACAAGCAAATGTTTTCTTGAAAATAGCCTTTCACACTATGAACAATAATTCTTTAAATTGCCAGCAAGTACATACATTTGCTTCACACTTTGAATTAGGTTGAAAAACATTTTAAGGTACTGAATTTGAAAACTGTTAGAGGAATTATTCACATATGGATAAGCAGGAGGGTCACTAAAACCAGAGTCAAAATAAATATATTTTAAAAGCTCATTTTGATAGCATATGGAATAATCACAGAAGATAGACATAAAAATGTAAGGTCTTTTGTCTAGCAATTCTTAATGATGAGTTGCTGTTATTTGATCAATAATAGGGAAGAAGCCAGGGGAAAGACAGAGCCAGAAAGTAGAAACATGTGATGGAGAAGCAACTCTGGGGAAGATGGAAGAGCTGCAAATAGAAAACTTGTAGAAGAAGTTAAGGAGTAGACCAGATGGGCTGGCAGGAAAAGCTACTCGGAGAAGCACAAGATAATATAATGGCTTAACTGGCTAGCATGTCTGAGACAGGATTTGCAAGATTGCCCTTTACTTGTCTTTCCAGGCTGCAGACTGCTACAGCTACCTTCTCTTCAGCCCTTCTGCTTTTCAGTTTCTCCTTCCAACAGTTGAGAACATCCTCATTAATGAGAAATAGTCATTATAGAAGCAATCCAGCCATTCCCGAGAGACAGAGGATGACCTTTTCAGATGCATATATTGACATAGAATTCAATTTCAGAACTGTTAGGAAATAATTTTACCTAGAAATTATGTTAGGAAATATTTTCCTAATGCCAAATTTTTCTTCGGAAATTGAGTCTTGAGTCTATTTTAACCAAATTGGAACAATTTATTATATTAAACAGGACAACACATTTTGCTTAAAAATCAATGATTGTCAACTGCATTTTCTTAGAATACTGCCTTCTGGGAATTTGGATTTTTTATCACAAGTGAGCAAGAACTTCAAGTTGCTGCAGATGATTTAGTCGTGTAGGTCATTATCTAGCTACACATGTTTCAATTAATTAATCCTGGGAGGAGTATTTCTCAGCCCCACAGAGAAAATTGGAGGCCAGGCAGTAATGGCAATAGAAAGGCCGATCAACCCATGAACAGAAAAAAAATGAACCACTTTAGTTTCAGGAACGCAGTGTTTTGTTTCAATCAAAAATGCCAAAACAAAATATGTCAACATTTCCAAATGAATGTTCTTTGAAATCTCCATGTTCTGAAGGCAGTTTTTAAAACTTCATCTTCTCTTGAAATAAAAGCAAATTTCAAAAATCTTGAAATATCTTTGAGGAGGAAAATATGCAATTTTTTCTCATCTACTTATTTCTACTCCCCATTTTCAGGACACAGCATAAACAATGGAGGCCCTTATCAGTGAGGCAAGAGCATATTACAAAAGGGTTAAAGAGATAATCTGAGCTCCCCAGTAAAAGTTAGTATGAAAGACATGAGTCTAGGGAACCCTACCAGTGCAACGACAATTTTATTTGGGGTAGAATCTCTGTAATTGAAACCTAAACACAAATAAACACATACATAATGTAACTGTTCATGCATGTACAAGATGCTAAAAGCAAAATCACAAAGATGTCCTGTTGTCAGACTTCAGCATTAATTCACTTTCCAATTCCAGTCAATTTGTTATCACAAATGCCCTCAATTAAAATGTTTTATTTGATACAGGGTGAATTTAAACAATCTTTTTATTCTGATAATAGAGATGCACTTAGCAGCATATAAAATAGTGATTAAATGGGTACTTAATGGTCTGAAGATTTAAATGAACAAATCATAAATTAAAGCTTTCGTAGCCTTTTATGCTTTCCCATTTGGATCCTAAAAAACCAATTTGCATTCATTATGTAGGGCTGGTATACAGTACCTTGCCTCCCAATGACATTCAGCTGCATCACAATATTTGCTCCCTAAGTATGCTTGACACTGTTGTCCTTTGAAGAGCTTTTAGTTTAAGGTCTGGGTCACAATCCTTCCTTGCCAAAGGTGAACAGAATGATTTCAGACTTCTCTGGGTAACTTTGAATTTGCTGTAACAATTGGATTCTGAGCAATTGCTGACAATAAATCCATTTCTTTGTCTTCAGTTCACTTCATAATTTCAAACCAGGTAGTAGGGGTGGATTTTCAAAACACCATACAAAAACTGAGCACAGAACCTTGGTAAGTAAATAATAAATTTGCATGGGCCAGGTTCTTTCAGTGATACTATCTGAAAGAAATTCATTCCCAAAAATAAACTTTAAAAGAAAAAGTAACCTCTTTGTTTTCTCCTAAATATTTTCTCTGTGTCCAAGAAGCCTGAAGTGCTTTTCTATATGTCTTTCACATCTGCATATTTGCTGTACAGAACCCAGCAGTCTCAGACCACAACACCTTCAAGTTATAGAAAACGAACCAGAAAAAGTATTAAAAAACCCCCAACATATAAAAACCGAAGCAGCAACCTGTGTAAGTTCTTAAACACAGCCATACCTATATTCTGAAACAAATGCAGACACGTCCTTAGACTCTACTCCAATGCCTGTCAGCCGGCAGTTTATGTCCTGGTCCTTCTTGCTAGGGGAGGGAAGCTCGGGAGGTTACTGAGAGAGTCTTATATACTCACTTTGGAATGGAAAAAAAAAAAAGGGGGAAAAAAAATTAAAACAAACAAAAAGCAAATCAGATTTCCCTCCAACTTTCATTCAAGATATTTATAAAATAAACAGTGTCTTGTCAAAGTGCATAAGCCCCAAGTTGCTCAGTAGCTGCTACCAGACCATGATACCTTAGTGCTGTAAAAGCAACAAAACCTAGGAGTCCACTGCCTGCACCCCAGCAGGTTCACACCGCTTTGTGCAGAGAGGGTTAAGAGTGCTGCTGCACAGGCATCTTACATAGGGGTGCCTTAAAAAAAAAACAGGGCCTGAGGAAAGAGGGGCTGGGTTTGTTGGTTGGTTAGTTGGGGGCTTTTATCCTGTAGTTATACCTATTGTAAGGCTCTCATGTCCTTTTTTGCTTCAGAATACTCTGTGGTGGGAAGGAATCAGAGTTGCATTGTTGAGGTGCCATTTTTGTACGCTGACAAATATTGCTGCTTCAATCATACATTAGTCAGTCTCCTTTCTTTCCGAGTCACTGTTGTTATGTCAAAAATGCTAAAAATAACATAATGATAAAAATAACAACGCAAACACGTATATATTTATGTGAGTATTTGAAGATTCATTTGGGCTTAGAAATATTCTTTTTTGATAAGAATAAAGTATTCGCCTAAATAAAAAATAGTTTCTAAAAAGAAATATTCAAAGGCAAAAAACCCACTAAAACTAAGTGTTTTCTCTCTTAACATATTTTGAAGTTCTAAAATAGAATTTGTTCTTTTTTTTTTTTTTTTTCAAAATAAGTAATCCAGTGAATTCTACAAGCAATGGAAAGAATTTTAATACTGCTACCCACCACCCAAAAAAATCATTCTAACAATTTAAATCAATTTCCTGGGGTTTTTTACACTTGGAATTCCTTCTGAACATTCTGTGTTGTTACATTTCTCTTTTCCACTATTATCTGCCAACAACGCATTTTCAGATGGTCTCAGTGGTGCCACATACATGGGGACTGTCTATTCATTGATCCATAATGTGGTGTGTTTGCATTTTTCTCTCTGTACTGCATCATTAGCGCTTACCTCATTTTTACAGTCACTATCATCTCTAGGTCATTTCAGTCATTTCTGCCTTCTGTGCAGTTTCCTCCCATTAAGGATCTGGGTTTGCAATAATCCTCTCCCGACCGATTAGTTTTGGAAGTATCACATTGCATTTCCTTTTGTTCTCTCTTGTGTCCATTTTCAGCTTCTTTCATATTGCAAGCCTAACAAGATTATATAATGACAATATTAGTATCCCAAATGGTATCTGAGAGCTTACACCCTCATATGTATCTATTGTGATTTCTATCATCAGTTAATGATCCCCCTCAAGTATTATAGGCTGTTTTTTCAAAACTTCATTATATTTTTAAAAATCCAAAAAACCCTTTTAATATCACATAAATTAATGTGAGCCTTCTGTCAGAAAAAAATTATCTACAGAAAAGAGATGTGAAATTAAGAAATGGGTAAAAGAATTTAAATTATATTTCTCAATGTACTGTCTCTTTCCAAAATAGATTTCTACTTCATTAATATATATGATACAGTCAAATCTATTCTCTTTCATCTGCTTCAGGATAATATACATTTTAATAAAACAAAAATCACCTTCATCAGTTGTCATGAGATGCTCACTCTTTGTCCAGCTGCCTATAAGACTGCCAGTATAGTATGTCCTAGTAAACAGATAGCATAAACAAACATACAAAAAGTATTCTCCACTTTTCAGGGAAAAAAAAAAAAAAANCACATTCTGCAAATCTACGAAGATTGAAATTGATTAAAAAAAAAAAACCCAAACACCAAACAACACAACTTGTAAACTATTATTAGACATTCAGAAATCCATCTGCTTACACTCTTCATACTTCCATCACCTTTCAGGGAATTTGGGATTTAAATGAATTGGTCTATGATAGCCTGCGAAGAAAGGACTTAGAGATGTTGCATAAAAATCAAGCACCCTCAACTTCCTTAATACAAATTCACTATAAATAGTCTGTTAAATGTTCTGACTAACATTCATGCACTTTTGCTGAATTTATACATCACAAATACTGGAACAGACTTCATTAGAGATGTGCCAGTCTGAGCTATTATTGGGGTGTTAACACATACCAGTCCTATAATATTAGTTTTCCATAGAGGTTAAAGTTTAACAAACATTTTATAAAGCGAAAGGCTAACTGCATTTTCTGTGGTTTGCACATCCATTGCCAGACAGCTTTCCAGATCACATCCATAAGGTGTGCTTCTTTATGCATATAGCCCTTTCTTCTTCTGGTTATGTAGCCAAGTAAATGTTATATTCAAGGCACTGAATGCACCTTCAAATAACTACTGAATATTAGGGGGTCCTTCCTATATGAGCTCCTCAGAACTCCTCACATGGAGGGCAGGAGTAGGACAAAAAGTACAGCACTCCCTTCTGTAGATCTTGAGATTCATGTGGTAAAGAACTCACTCAAAAAGCAGATTTCTTACCACAATCCTCACACCCCCTGCCCAGTACAAGTATTCCTAAATTAAAATAATACATGGAGTGGCACCCTAACGCACAAGCTTTATTCCACTCAGGAGGAAATTTCATGTAATGATACTGTAGATTGTGTAATAAATGTTTGCCGAGAAGTCAAAATTACGAGGCTCCTTGTCTAAACATCTTAGAAGTATTGTGTTCTCAAAATACAGAGGAGTAACCCTCAAAGACCCCAGACTTTGCTTCAGCAACAGTTGCGCTTTAATAGTGAGTTTCTTCCAGAGCTGATATTTTCCTTGTGACTTCCTTCTTCTCATTTCTGTCTACTTACTCTGCCCTTAATCCATTCTACCTTCATCATTCCTCCTTGCCTCTGAGTTTAGGTTATCTCAAGATCCCGGTTAAATGAAGACTTGTTTTAAAGCACTGGACCATTTAAAAGGAGTTCAGATTTTTTGATGTGTGGGCTTTATGCATGTAAGTATTGCCATTATCACAGTAAATGATCCTTAGAGTGAGTAGTGCCATGGTGACTGAGAAAAGTCAAAGTCCAGTTAACAGGCAAACAGTCCTATTTATTGATTTACAAGTAAACTACTTGAACTCTCTCCCTAATTCGTTTTGCACACTAAATATTACTGTGTTTTGAATAGTTTAAAAGGACCACTTTTATCTCTAAAGTTGCTCATGAAGTAATAGAAAACCCCACTTAGGTAAGTCTTACCTTAACTTTAGACCAGGTTCTTTCCAAAAGGAATGTGCATCCCACTCTTTGGGGAATCCGACTTGTCAGACTTGGATCTCGTTCCAGCATAGAGTCACACCATGCCTGGGAAGTCCTCCCTGCTTCCACAAGACGGACGCGAGCTGCAAAATCCTGGCTTCAGTGGTATTTTGGCAAGAAATTCTAGAAACCAAGCTTTGTGCAAAAAAGCTTTTCCATTTGACTCTTCAATATTACTATTTAATTGCAAGATTTCTGCCAAGTGCTATTTCATGCAAATCCATTTGCATTTCCTGCTAGATATTGACCCAGAACAGGAACAAAAATTTTCTAAGAAGGCTTCAGACCCAAGAATGGTAGAAAGCCAATGAATACTTTCAAAAGTGTCCAGGAATAATTAATATAAACATAAGGAAGGAACAGCAAAATGCTCCAATGTAAAATTCTGACCAAGAGCTGTTTCAACCACATTCTGGATTTGCAAGCAGGTATTGAACTGCAAAGAACACTAAATGCATTTCAGCTTGTATCTAGTTACAGGAAAAGATAAAATGTTTATTCATGTTTTAATCCTTTATTTTGTCAATATGCTATATTTCTGAAATATAGAAATGTATAATACAGTCCATCAAGATGTTATTTTGATACTTACGGTAACATCAAATCTCTGCTAATCAATGGAAAAAAATTATCATCACTGATGAAAATACTCATTTTTCGATGTATTGAAGACATATCACTGAGAACAGATTATATAGCATAGTGGTGCACAAATTATACTATTACAGATTTCTACAATACTAGGCAAATTTATGAACAAGATAATTTTTACAGGCTACATTTTACATTTACTTAGCCATTTATATTGTGCAATTTGGGTATTTCATTAAATGCAAAGCATCAAGAAACTGCATGCACAGACATATGTGAGTATAAATGCATATGTACCTAAATAATTATCAATGTTTTATATTTTTACATTGTCAATTTTTAAATTTTTATATTACTAAAGTTTTACGTTTACAGTACAAAAAGGAACCAAGATGGTCTCTACTACTCACTCCCTTTTTTTATTCTCTAAAAGTGACATAAATGCATCTACAGCATCATTCATAATAATACGTTGCTCATATTGACAGAAGAACATGCTTAGGTGGATTTCTTCCGCCTTGCCCTGGGACAACCAAAGGCAAGTTTCACTAAGAAAGCAAAACCACCCACCTCACTGACCTAGCTTGGAAGGACCAACCATCTCTAGGACAGCAAACTGTGGCAAAAGCCCCACCCTTACCCTTGCTACCCAAGGCCATCCTAGTAGCTCTACAACAGAAGCTTTAAATTTGGTTAAAAAGGCTGATAGAAAATTCTCATACTGTTGTTTTCAGTTCTGTGGTATACATAATATTACCATTATTATTTTCCAAGGGAAAACATTTGGGCAAACAATAAGTAGTTCATAAAAAGTGTATGAAAGTCACCAGTTTTCCTGAATATTAGCAAGGATCAATCCAGGTATTTACAAATGTCAATCATATAAATTAACAGCCACTTAAAAAAAAAAAAGCTAATGATACAACTGTTTAAAAGCAGACATGATAAGAAATATCAAAAATACCCAGTGAGCATTTACAAATGATAACTGCTGAAAAACAGGGATCAGTACAAATGTTCTTCACAGACACGGGAAAGTCAATAAAGAAAATTACTCTTCAGAGTTATGTATGTGTTTCAGTCTTTGAAAGACTGTTACTAAAGTTTTGTTTAGTAATTTTTTTAAGATAAAAACAGAATCTGACATGAATACTGGAAATTTTTTATAAGGTCTCTAGGGATTTTGATTGACAATTTTTGACACTGATTTTAAGATTAATTTTTAGGTTCTGGTTTTTAATAATTGCTAATCACATAACTTCTGTAAAGGAGGTCATAAGTTATTCTGAATTGAGTACACAGAAACCAAAGCATCTTTTAAAAAAAGATTATGTGGTCCATTATAATCCATTATTCAATTAGAGTGGGTTAGGCTGCTTTACTTTCACAACCCATTAAATAAGAGGCACACATTTTATTTCAGTGCCTACTACCTTTCCTTTTACTATTGGGAAATGAACCTAAAAGAAAACAAAAGTATACCTCTTCTTTCAAAAGTTATTGATTACCATTTAAACATGAAAAAACCACAATTATTTAGAAAGTTATATTATCCCGCTCCTGTCTCTCTGTAAGGAGTAACTAAATTTAGAGGTAGTGGCAAAATAAGTTCCAGGTAATTGGCAATTAAAATAGACAATTAAGGAAAGACTGAATTCTGTGCCCTGACTCCTTCTGGTGGAACAGATGAATCACATGAACCCATCTGGATTAAAAAGGATCGCTTTTTCTGTGTAAGGATTGCAAGGTAAGGATTGCAATTACAATTGTAAGGATTCTCCGTGTAAGTTGCAAGGTATTGGCCATTTTCTTTCAAATGTATTTAACTTTATGTATATAGTAGCTGCACCAAATTACGCCATGACTTTGCCTTTTTTACATACAGGCACAACTAGACATTTGAATATAAAATTCCTGAAAAGTTTTGATATTGCTACTGTTGCTGTATTGTCAGAAAGACAATTGTTCTCTTGCAGAACTCTAAAATCTGCACTTGGAGCAAAAGAGAGAATATGCAAAGCAATTCTACCAAGAGATACCCTAAACCGGATTTGATTTATTTTGGGAGTTATACAATCAGATAAAGTATTTGGGATCAGACTAAGTGCCTTCTTCAAGAGGCCTGTGCAGTATGCACTTTCATTCATATATGCAAGCATTAGAAAATGGCATGTGACAAGCATTAGACTTCATATTTTATAAACATTATTGATAGCTTCATTCTCAAATTATTACTTCCTGTGAACCTCGAGTGAATGAAAATGATGAGACTTGCAGATAAGTCATGACTGAAATTTTTCATGAGACTTCCATAAAACAGGTGCTTAGCAGTGAAGAGATATATTTAACAGAAGTTAGACGAATATTTCTTTATTCATGAGATGCTGTGAGTCCTTGTACTCCACCAGAACCCGTGGAAGCTCTGGCAGGCCACTCCACTGGTGGCCATACTCTTCAGGCACCAGCTCAGCACGCGCTTTGCTTGTTAGTAATGTACTGACCTGCATGTCTGACTGTCAGTGCTGAACTGGGAAAAAATGCCATGTCATTTTCTTCTTTAGTAACTTGCCAGAGCTCCCATATATTAAATACTGTCAATCACAATCATCTGTTTGCAAGTCTGTTTTTTACTCTGTGGCTTCCCAAGTTTAATGAGGATTCCCATATCAGATATCAGACTGACTCACAAATCTGCTTGTCCTAGGAAAAAAAAAATCAAATATCATAGTTTTCTTTCTTCTTATATTTCACCCTAGCTTGAAAATAATTTTGCCATTCCCGTCTTTGAAGACAGTCACAAACGTCCATGTAAAAAAATATTTCCCAGAAAGCACTATTAAATGTATATTTTTAAAAATGTTAGGTGTTTTGTTTTTCTTTTTTTCCATTGAGGGAATGGTAACATTCTTTTTAAACCTAACAATGAAAAATAACAATTCTCAAATTTCCTTACATATTTTCCTATGAACAACACTGCCAATAGAGTCTTGGCTTAGTAGTAACTTAACTGGTATGTCAATTTTGCAAGTAATCAGGGTGTATAACTCAGGACATGATAGAAAAAAACTCAAGTTGTAAATAGTGGGGAACAGTATTTCACAAACATGTCTATACCCCTCTTTAGAAATCAGAAGTAAACAGGGCATTATCCACTTTTTTTATTCTTTTAGAGAGTTATGAGTTTGGACCAAAAACTTGAGTCAGGTCAAAAGCTTAAACATTTGTTAGAAAAGTGGGCTTATTTTGAACCACCATCAATTTTTGCAAGAATTTTGCAAGGCTATTAGATGGGTTTATGCCACTGAATTCCATTAAGAACCAATTCTAATCCACCTACATAAATTCATATATTACTCATGGCAAAACATTTACTGCAAACATAGTTTTAAGACTTGAGAAATACATATTTTTAAATTAATTTTCCATGATCAAGTACCAACCTAAAAAAAAAGAAAAAATCAGAAGTTACACTTTTTCAAATGGTTTTCTACTGTTCTATCCTTTTGCAAATCAGTTGTTTGGTAGCTTTTTCTATTTTGGTTCAAAATATCTGCCAGATGTGGTGAAATAGTGCACAACTCCGTCATCAGGATAAAGCTGTTCACTTTGCAGGCCTCAATCCCAAACCATTAACATCAGTGAAGGGTTTTTATTGATTGCAGTGGATGGCAGAACAAGCTGTACCCAGGATTTGTTGCAAATTGCATTTGATGTGGTCTGGCTTTTTTCCCTTTAGATACTTGTGTGATCATAGTCATAGAAAGCTTAGCTTAATTGGTTACTGATTTAGAAGTGGATTTTTTTCAAAGAACTGCTTAAATAGAGTTTCTTCTGATATCCAACCAGTACTAAGAATCAAAATTTTCTCTTTTTATTTCTTTTTCAGTTCATCAGATCTCTCTCAGGACTTCACAGAATGGTGCTTAGTAGAAGCTTGAGAGACTCTGAAGGTCCTGTACTGCTGAGAAATTAAGATAAATTAAGGAATGCATTTATGACCTTTGTTGTTCCAAGTTACTAGGAAAAGTTAATGAACTAATGTTAAGCATTACATACTTCCAAAATATACAAATAATCTTATCACAAAAGGTTTATCAGCTCTGTTTTGAATATATATACAGTAACACCTATGAGACAGGGATGCTTACAGGTAAAGAGCAATCAAGACTAATGAGCAGAGCAGACAGAAGTTTTCCTTTAGTCCATCTCATTACCAAGTGATGTAGATGCCACCATATTTCCTTGTCACTTCCAAAGCCAGAACGCTAGCAAGAAGTTGCTTACAGAAAATGATTTTTAGCTTTCCCAGTGAATAAGTTAATTGCCCTCACACTTTAAAAAATAATGGGAAATGTGCAAGGTTATTTTGGAGCCTGGTGTCACCTACATAAATGTGATACTATCGGTCGTAGGTACAGGCAACAGCATATTGTATCTTGCGGCATGAAGGCTTTGCAGTAACAAGCAATGACACGTTCTTGCACACTTTGCACCTGTGATAATACCACTTCTAAAGCTATTAAATACACATCTGTGTCCAGAGTGAGTCCTGCTTGCTTGGATATGGTAGATGAGAGCCAAAGTCTTTTTTTCCTCTTTGGTTGACACTAATATTCTAAGTAGTTATTTCACACATACCTCATCATAATGACTCTTTTTCTCAAATTGAACTCAGTGAGGCTTTATTGACCTGAAAATGCTGTCACTAGTGATGCCAAAATGAATTCTTAACATCCAGATTCTCACAGATATCAAGGGTGGGAGTCACACATGAAAAGGCAACACCCAAGTGGACTTTCTTGTAATTTTCCATACTTGCATCCAAACTCAAAAGAGTTTATGGCTATGGTGTAACATTGCTTTCCTTTATCTTCACCTGGAAGTTTTAGGAAGGAATAATCATGTTTACTTTCTAAACTTTACTTTAAATTTCCCAGTCCTAATCTTATTTTGTCTGAATTTCCCTTTACTGGGCTGAAATTTCAGGGTATGATGCTTGAAAGAGCTCCTCCTGCACTGTTAATCCAGATTTTTTCTCTACTTAAATTAAACTGGCTGCTCTACAACTTTACTGTGTTTCTTATTTACATCTCCCATCCACTAAGTGATATTCTCTGACAAGTCAGAAGACAAATAAACTGTCTGTTCTGCTGTCTCTTCCCATTTTTTTACTTTTTGTTTTAAGTATTTCAGCAGCCTCTCTAGCTAGGTTTGTACTTTCTATTCACTTCAGACCAGATAGAATATTCTGGTAGCGTTTTACATGCAAAACAGAAAAATGCTACTTGAAGGCAGTATTTCCAGAAGATGACCCTTTTTAGAAATTGTTTATTAGGAAAAACAATTTTTTTTCTATAAAATACTTTATCTATCATTATACTACTATGTGCCAATTCAGGACAAATTTATCAATACTTTTGGTTTGGAACAATTTTCAAATGGAAAGGGAAAAACTGGAATGCTGTGGCTGCTTCTTATCGGACTGCTCTCTGATCACAGCACTTAATGTCAAACACATCAGAAATCTGAACTGCAGTTCTCAGTCTGTGAGAATTTTTACCTACTATCTACCACCTGCCACGGAAGTGTGCCTCTCATCAGACTGGTAGGCCCTCTAAGGCATCCCACTGGAGCGCTTTTACTTCTTTTTCAGAACTTAAATATCCACTGAACACAGATCAGTAATCGAAGTTCTTAGTTTAAGAGGGACAGCAGCAGCAATTGGTTCCTAAACAAGTTTGGGGAGTTTGCCGCTTCATTTCTTTAACTTTTTTTTCACATCTGAAAATAGAACAATTCAGTTAGACCAGAAATAATAACCTTCTAGATGACAAAATAATTTTAGTGAAGGTTTGTGTTTTTCTTCAGTGAAACAGAAAATAACAGACACCAGAAAAAAGTATTAAGACTTGTATTTTCCTTTAGTGAAATGGAAAATAATAACAAAAAACACTCTCTCTGAGTCATACTTAATTAAAGCACTTCAAGTTTTGATTTTAGTAGCCAAAGAAATAAATTGCTTCTGAGCAGCACTAGATAGTAGCAAAAGAAATCGTTATGGTACCCTTAATTCTCCAGTGTCAACCACCCTGATTATCTTCTTTTTGCATATGCTTTAAAATTTAAATGTATACTTTTGTGTTTAAAAACACCTTTGTATTTAATTTTTTTAAAAAAATCATAGCTGGAAGTTTTGAGAACACACAAATAAACTGAGAATTTTGAATAACAGAACATTTTTGCATATATGTTCATTTAATCTTTTATGTTTTGCCTAATATAAACGCCACTTCTCTTTCTTCCAAGGGTAACAACTGTAGGCACGCATGCCTGCATACACACCGAGCTGTGATTTTGTATTGACACGCTCTATACAAAACACAGAGGGGTTCGCCGAAGGTTAACTATTTCTCATTAGGTTCCACCTTTGCTATTGATCTGGAGATTTATGGCTAAAATTGAGTAAATTATGTGACCTTGAACTAGAGCTTCTTGGATGTAAAATGGGACTTGATTCAGCCCAATTTTATATATTATTTACTTAAGCATACATTTTGACTGCCAAACACATGACTTTCCCTGTCTTTTGATGGAGAGGGAAAAATGGAAACATGGTGATTAAAGCTGAAAACTTTCAGCAGTTTCTGTCATCCATTTTGAGGTGGGTCCTAGACATTTTGGCCTGAAGGTTTTTCTAATGATTTCACAGTTGCATAGAGGTTCCTATAGCACTTAGATATTCAAAGGCTCTTCTTATACAGTGCAGTAGTAGTAGTAGTAGAATTTGCCTACTGAGGTGCTTATTCCCATAATGTGGTGAGCCGCTCTGAAAAATCTCGGTGACCCATAGCTGCATTTTTAAGGAAATGCATTTTTTTGATTAAAAAGAGTTAACATTTTAGAAAAAGAAAAAAAAACCAAACCTCCTACAGTGCCATTGCAAATTGGTTTATATCCACTTAACTGCCTATGGTAATAATATATGACATGATCATATATGAGGGGAGAAAGGCCAGAAAATAGAGCGTTTGCTTTTAAGAGACTGGCTCAACCCAAAATCTCAGTCGTAAATATCTAAATGCTGCCAAAGCACTTGAGAGCAGAACACTAATAGTAGGTCACCTGTCCCTGGTTTTGACTGCAAACAAGGAGATTGTTTGATCTCACTGATGTGATACGGACTTCCCCAGGCATCAGGAACTGAGCCCAAGTCACGGCTCCTACCAAGCCTGCTGACAGCAATGGCTTCCAGCGGAACTTGGATCAAGCGGTCCAGTGGAAAGCTCTTGAGCTGCTGCCTGGCTCCTTGAGCCATCCAATCCAGCAGCCCAGGGTTTCTCTGAAACAGAAGGAAACGCATATGCTATTAAAACTCATGTGTATACGGGAAGCGTCTCTCTGAAAAATTAAAAATGTATGATGCTATTTTCAAGTCTTTTGGAGAATGCAAAATGTTGTAATAATGAAATATTAATATTTAAAGTAGAGAACTACAACCTCAGAACATAATATATCATGCTACAGTTTAGTCACTAACAATTACTATTCTGCACTTTTGGACTAAATGTGCTGACATACAAAAGGGAAACAGGTAAGGACTATTTTTATTTCCCCATATCCAAAATAAAATTAATTTTAATTAAACTTTGATTTGTCTATGACAAAGATTTATTTTTTAACTGTCACTGTTCACCTTGGGTGCAAAATTTACTTATCATAAAAGCAAGCTCAAACAGTTATGCTCACAGAAACTTTTAAAACAAAACAAAACAAAAGAAATTAGGCCCGGTTTCTTTAGAAAGATCTTCAGATGCTGTTGTATTTTATGTAGCATTCATAGGATTTCAAGATTTCAAGAGATACCTCCTCACCTGTATGTGTTCTCTCTTAACTCAGGATGATACAGTTTTATATATAGCAAAAGTTATAGAAGGAGTGACACAGCACAGAGGTCTGGTTAGAAGAACCAGAGCTGGAGGTATTTCTCTTAATTTTCTGTGTACAGGCCAGTGCCTCTGCTCACACAGATAGAGGAAATTAATCCAGGGGATCCCAGCAATAGGGAATGAGAGGATAAGACAAAGGCAACTGCTGTGGCCACTCAAAACACGGTGTACTAACTATAGGGAAGGAGAGCTAATTCAAAGACTGGGATGGTGAGCAGGGTGACTGAGGGAAAGGGAGTTTCTGCCTTAAAAATTGTTTTTTACATAATATGATCTGAACAGAAAAGAAAAAACAAAGTCTAAATGACTTGGTGATTTAGCCCTCAGATTTGACAAGAAGTGGATGGAAATTTCACAGCAACTTGAGATAACAGCAACTAGAGCATTTTGTGGCTCTCAGTAATAACATGTGGGTTAGGCACATCAAATACTCTTTCACTGCATTGGTAGTTTTAATTGTTCTGGTTTAGGTTTCCAGGGAAGCCCAAATGGGAAAAAAACCCAAAAATCTCGTAGTACAAATATAACAAACCAATAGATATGAAAACCAAGCAATAGATATGAAAACCAAGCAACGTGAGGCTCTGAGGAAAATATATGAGCAGAACATTAGCAGCAGAATGAGGCGTTTGACAGTCTCAGAACATTGTATATTATAGAAGCTGGAAAGTTCAAGTAATGAGGAAGCTATATCCACCAAGATATAAAGTGGCAAAAGTGATAAGGCTAATGGAGGATAGCAACAGGGTTAGACAAAAGAGACCAGGTTTAAGATTCGGACTGAGACAGAGATATAGCCTGACTCAGCATAACAGTGATAAAATCATCATCATAGAAAAAAAGAGCTTGAAATGTCATCAATATGCACCCTGAAACAAAAAAAATAGCGGGAGGGGAAATACAGAGAATACTTCAAATGCAGCCTTTTGGAAGGTAATAGCTGTTGTTAGAACTGTCAGCTATAAACCAGTCAAAAGACAGATGTACTTGAAATGTCTTGTCCAATAAAGATCCCAAATGTCACTCAAAATGATCAGGCTATTTATTACAGAATTTTTAATGGAAACATGAAAGAAGGCATGGAACGATACAACAGAGACAGATGGACTGTTTGCTACAGATGTCATTTAATATCAATCAGTGACTAGAATTTATTAACAGAGTTGCTGCTTTAATGGATTGAACAAGCTTAAAAACATTCAAAGCACTAGATGGTAGGTGATAATTAAAATGCAAGACACATGGCTTCAAAAGTGTAATAGTCTCTTGATAATATCTAGTATAATTTTTTTATTAAAAAAAAAAACAAACCTTCACTCAGGTTTTGAAGAATTAAGGTTGTTTCACTACCAGCATCCACTGGAAGATGAACTGAACATTTGCCTTATATTGATAATACTGTTTTCTACCTTTTCTTCACCTAACTCTGCTTGTTGCATTCACTTTTAAGCAAGATACCTAACAAAAGCAGGACAGAACGACTGCCAGCAGTACAGGCAGAGGAGAGCCCTTCGAGAGGAAACCCCAAGCTGCTGGAGATGTCCCAGCTACTGTGGTTTTTCCCACGCACCAGCTACCACGGTTTTATCTTTCCATTTGCATAGCCTACAAGTTATTTCTCAAAGCAACTCTAATTCAGCAGCACTGTGTATTACATTTATATATAATGCTTGTAGGAGAAATTCACCAAACAGTATTTATTATAAAGAAAAAGACTGGAGACCTTTTCTCATTCCCTCCATTGACATAGCCCTTCACCCAGTTTAGAGCTGCTAGCTCTGGTGAGTACTTCTTTTTGGCATTTCTAAAGAGGTCTCTGTAAGCCAGGTTATTTGTGTAAAACTACTATTCTGGAAAAAAATAAAAGAAAAAAAAAATTCAGAAAAAAAGAATAAAATGACCTCACTGTATACATTTAATTTCCAGGCTATTTTAAAATATGGAAATCTAAATACAAGTGTCCATTTTTACCATAAATGATGAAGAAAAATACATTCATACGTTATATATTTTTGTAATTGTTTAAATTACTGTGAAAATCCCATTGAGCAATTGAATCAGAGCCCAAATTTCCCTGAAAAGCTTAGATTTTCATAAAAGTCCAGTGGCAGAAATTCCAGTTATTTTAGTACTGAACCCAAAGACAGTTTGGTGTCCAAAGACAATTCCTTTAAGCTGCTTTGCAAAGTACAGCTCTATTCGCTAGGTTAGTCCATTGTTTTATGATTAAATTTATTCCTGGTTCATATTTACATTAGCCTTTCATCTTCCCAGGTGCAACAGTAGGAAATACCATGAATATGCCATGATTACATAATTAATTGTGTAAATAACAAACGACACAAATATCAATCACTCTTTCACTTTGGGGGTCACACTAGCATTATTTTAACACTAACCTGAGTCACATTTTTTGACAACAGAGAGAGAATATTCCATAAAAAAGAGAAGAGGAGGCCTTTTTCCACCCTGCTGCTTCTCCCAGTATTTGTAGCCTTCTAATGAATCCTTTCAGCAATGTTTATATACCAATACTCTTAAAAACTAAAAAGTGGAAACCAAATCATTTCAAACATATATTCCAGTGGGATGCTTGAGAAAGAAAAATTTAAAACCTTTGTAATTTTCCACAAGAAGATATTTTTGTTATTGTCCTGATGCTGTCAGAACATTTAATTTTGCCATCTCTTTAAAATCATTTAATCAGCTGACTTCTGTGTATACAACCAAATCTGCCTGACAGACACACTAACCTGATGCATATCTTTGAAAAATGGAGGGAGGGTGTGTGTGTGGGGGGGTGTTATATACGCATATACACATAGAAATTGTCCACTTCACATAAACTGAGGATCTGGCCTTTTTCTTCAAGCCCAGTTGCTTAGCAACTCTTGGAAAGTTTTTTTAGAAAATTTGTAGAAAATAAGGCCTAATTGTTTAACAACAGAGTTTTAGGGTTTAAAATTGTAGGGTTTTTTAATAGCTGAGGCTTAGTAACATAAATCTTAAGGAGAAAATCATGGTCCCACTGAAGATTTTTCACTCATTTTAGAAGGCAGAATTTTCTGGTCATTGCCTTACTTGTTTCTTTTTGTTTTAAAGCCAATATTGATCATGATCTACTGCTGTTTCCCTGACTCTCCCCAGCTCTTCCCTGAGCACGAAAGGTGCTGAACGTGTTCGCGGGCTTCAATTACGCCTTCTCTGAAAATGATCCTTTCACGAGTACTTACAAGAAATGACAAATGACGTTCATAATATGCCATGTCACCGGAGCACTAATCAAATTAGACTTACTACCTTTGCAATCACAAGTGGGTCTTCATGTTTTATATCTGAACACAATTTGAGTCAAGTTACCTTGCCAGAACATTGCTCCCATCCTCATAAAAGTATATGACAGCTATAACAAGCGTTTTGGGAGCAGGCAGGTGCAGTACAATACAGCCACAGGAAGTCTAATGAAAATATACACCAGATTGTTTTCCTCACTAAAAGCTGTATTTCTATTAGCAATTCAGACAAATATCAATGGCAATCAATTAAGAGTGATTTGGGTAAGACATTCTGCAGGTGTATTAGGTTAATTACGATCACATTAGTTTACTGATGTGCTATTTCCATGTATTTATGTAGACAGCATAGTATGGCTTGCCTCTAACATTAATGTCTGGTTTTTATTTCCTACTGCATGGAATGAGAAAGACAAAATGCTACAAAAATTTGTTTTGCCTAATGAAAAGGCTTGTGCTCTAGTGCTTACAAGTTGTGATTCAAAAACCAGGAAAGTAGTCTGAGATATACATCATTTACTGCATGATTAAAACACTTAAATAAGTCCTAAACCATTAAGAATAATAAGTAGGTTCTCAGTGCATGATTTCTAATCCAATTATTTTTAAGAACTCCTAGAAATATAGCTAAGCATTATCACCTTTGCCCCAAAATCATTACAGTAACACAGCAAATGAATAATTCACGTAAAGAGTATTAGGAATTAAATTATAACTGTCCCATGAGACCCCACTATTATGCACCACTTAATAAACAGGTATAGAAAAATAAATTTCACGCTGTCTCACCAGGTAGAGATTTTGGAATATGGTGTTACCTGTAGGGATAAATGTGTTAATATAGGACTCAAATATATGAAACTCATTGAATAGGAACAGTATTATGGCTTCTAACTGACATTTGCACTGTGTCATCTGAAAGAACATTTTATAAATTTGAATGTTTTTGTAAACATAAAAAAATTTTAGCCTCAATCTGTTAGATTTCATTTCCTGTTGCTTAATAGGTCTTGCTTTTCACCTTTATGGTTACTGTTTTAGAGTAGTGCCAAGTTGGATCTGATGCAAAGCATCCTAGCAGATTGCTCACTTACATATTTTGGTTAATTTAGCTATCTTTAGCTCAAGGAAATGCTTTGGTTTACATTATGTGACATTTCTCCATATCACATATTGAATGCCATATCCCAGTTTTGCTACAAATTTTCACCAAAGAGAAAATAGATTAGCCATTCTCTGCAGAGGAAAAAACAACTACACCCAGAAATTGTTTCATAAACCAGTGCTTCTACCACTTAGTTATTTTACTTACTTCCCAATTTCCAATTATTTGTGTCAACTTTTAGCAGCGGAACTCTGAACTTGTGCTGGCTGATCATAAATAATCTATAAAATCTGCTTCCAGACAAGGATTAGTTCTATAATCATGGCAGGTTTTTTGAATACCAATTCATGTCTAGACTTTTTTTTTTTTAAGATCAAAACTAAAATCAAATTAATGGCTGTTTTAATTNTTGGGAAAATATATGTAAATCCCTATGTATTTCAGGCTGACAAAGCACCAGCAGGATGAAAAGTTGTAAAGACACTGTTCCCAGCCTTCCGGTTCTTCATCAAATATGACATTAAAAAATTAAAAATTAACATATTTCAAAAGTATATATTTTTGCAAAAGTGGTAATAATAAAAGTTGCAAATGGTTTTTCCCAAAGAGCAGGGCTCCACATGAGGGTGGCTAAATAGAGTGCTGTCTTTTCCATTCTCCTTTCATGCAGAAAGGGCTTCATCATGTTCTCTGTTAATGTTTCCCTTCCAGTGCCACGTATTCCATGTTCTGCATGCTAAACACAGCAGTATATATCGTCTTAGCTGATCTGCTGTTAGAGAGGACCAGAGACGCCCAGTCTGCACACCTTTCCTTACTTCCCCCTTGTTCAAGGGATGCAAGTTGATATGGGCTGGTCTTAAAAACACCTAAATTAGGCTTAAAAAACCCTCCCTGAATATAGCAGGACAAACAGTTCCACATTCCTACACCAGGCCCTAGGACCTGCAAGTTTTCAAAGAACTTGCTTTCTTTTGTTTTGCTTTTTTTATCTTTGGAAAACAGAGCCCAGGGTTGGCAAAAACTGCAGCATCGTGGCTGGTGTGCAGGCACTGTTACCAACCTCGTATAGCCAAATTATTTCCATTAATAAGCAATTTCTATAAGCAGACAATCTACATGGTAGATGTGAGTACATTACAGAATGCAGCACAGAAACTCTGGAGTTTTTAATCATCTGTACCATGTTCCACACTTTCTAATGTCCAGCTTCTTTCAATAGTACTGCTAGAAATTCATCATGCAGTTGAAGATCACATGCTTTGCCTATTTTTGAGATAAGATCCTCTTAAGGCTTCATGGTATTACACAAAATGAAGCTTGCAGACAACTGCTGGTGATGTGAGTGAATGAGAGAGGGGGCAAAGCTAGAGATCATCTGGTACATGCCCTGTGCCCAGATCATTCTGCTGATGGACCTACTGTGGGTAAAGAGGTTGCAGTTACTTTGCTCACCCTGTCCCCAGTAAAGGCATGGAAATGTGTGAAAGGGAGCAACTTTTCATGCAGTCAGAAGAACTGAAGCGGTACTGCTCTTCAAGAGGTGACAACTAAACAAAGGATCACAGGCTGTTAATTATTTTTCTGATGTATTAACACTGTTTCTTAGTCTTTGTTCAAATTTCATGTGCCATTGGCTAGCGTGTATTAGTAACTCCATTGAAATGGGTGGAGCATGCAGTGGCTGACAGGATCAGAATGAGATTTCAGATAAGGTATATGGCACCATGGTGAATTACTGAATTTTCATATTCATGGGTTTTTTTTCTCAGACAATATCTATGACTGAAAAAAAAAATAAAAATTGAAGTCTTCTAACTGAGATGTCAATAATGCTACCTTTATTTTCAATACTGCTGTATTAGCCATTCAGATGACATTATGACAACAGTCCCATTAGATACATGTGCT
>VYZV01041732.1:0-76663 GCA_013401275.1 Pandion haliaetus
AACTTCCTCGGTCTACAAACTCTATCATTCTAACCACAAACTGGGTTGTCTAACCTGCCTCCTTAGGAAATACTGCCACAGTTGCAAGAGCTCCAATTCCACATATTTCATTACAATAGACTGCAGTACATTTGCTGGTATAAAATATTATGAAGGATCATAAATAATTAAGAATTAATCACACTTGTCAAAATAAATAAATGCAGTCAGTGATGCAGAATGCCTGAATTTTTTATAGCATCTTTTTCCTTATTCATGAATTAAAAGAAAAGAAGTCTAGTAATCCACAATGGATTGCCTACTCATTACAGCACATACAGGCCCAATTCAGATTCCAACAGTGGAGATTTTCCTGTCAATCTTTAGCACATCAATGGAATTTTAACCTTAAACCTCTGATCCTGCAGAAAGTTACATAAGTTTGACTTTGAAATATTAGTAGCTCCAGCAGATCTTCACGTACCATGTAGGGCCTAGCTGGCAGATACACTAGTGATTCTATCACCCACTGGTCCGCTTCCAAGATAGGGGGGAATGGAGGAGTATGAAACATTTTAGGACAAAATTTCATCCCCCAAAAAAACCCCAAAGTACCTTGACAGCCTCCCTTCTATAGATTTCTATAGACAGACAGTCCTGCAGTTCTTCCTACCAAATACCCAATATTTTTGCATGGTTCAACACCATTCACAAGGCTTTAAGAGAATAGCAAATAATATTAAATGTTTAAATAGCACCTTTTCTCTGACTCTCCAAATTCATCCAAAACCCTCAGTGCATTTCTCTCCTTTTTCAAAGAGAAGAAAAAAATGGGCTGGGTGGTGAGGGAGGAACATACCACCACATCAACCCGACCAGCACAGACCAAAGATCCATTACCTTCAGACACCTGGCTCTGAAAACAGATAGGTGTAGATATATAGGAAGAAATATATGATGAGGGAGAGCAAACAGTTGCACCTCCCCATCCCTGGCCTTCAGGGATCTATTGCGCAAGGACTTTGAGCCAGAAAAGGTCATCTTAAGAATTTCATAGCTATAACTATTTTTCTTCCCTGCACATAGCCTGCCAATTTGCAGACCCACCAACAATACCCTGTGGAAAAAGGTTCCACAGTTTTACTGTTTGTTACATGCTGAAGGATCTTCTTTTGTTTTGAACCTGACATCTACTAATTTCATCTGATACTGTCCAATTCTGAATTAGAAGAAATAATGAATATTCCTTCTGTACTCATCCTTTTGGTGCTTTATACAGTCTTGGGAGTCTATAAACCTTTACACATCTTTTATAAAGATTTTATAAAATTCTGTGATTTTTATAAAACTCTGCCATATATTCCTTTAGCTATCTCCTGCAGGCAGGGTAACCCTGGTTAATCTAAGTGTTCCTAAAAGACAGCCATTAGATACTTTAGATCATCCTTGTTTCCATTCTTTTAGTAACGTTCCCAGCTGTACTAAATGATTTTTGATGCCCAGAAACCAGAACAGAATGCTGTATTCTAGGTACAGCTACCCCCACACTTACACTACAGCATATTGTTCCTATTTTCTACTCCCTTCCCAGGAAGTCCCAACATGACATTTACTTTGTGACTGCTACTGAGTTGATGTTTTCACAGCTCTATTCTTCCCCCAAAATCAGCTTCAGTGATTACAACCAGCTCAGAATCTGTGCTTATATATGCCAAACTCNAATTCAAATAAATTTCACCTAACATTACTATCCTGTTAAGCATCCTTTTTCAATTCCTTGCAAACCAGACCTCCAATCTTTTACCCTGAATAATTTAATATCAAACTTTGCCGCCTCACCATCTATCCCTATTCAGAAGATCAATGATTTGTGTGACACCGCATACTGAACATGCCAAGTGAGTGGAACAGTCAGACGTGACTGTAACCAAATGCTGAGACACCTGAAACTAGTTCTTCCCTCTAGGTAGCTTGATCCACGCTGATTTGTTCTGATTCCTTGAAACTGAGCTGCATCACGCTGGGGGGACAGGAGCAAAAATACAGAAGTTCTTCCAATGTCTCTCTCTGGGAGATCTACCAAGGATTTGCTACTGAACCTTATACAGAAACTTATATGAAGCACAATGAATCATACTCAAGGCATTTGTCTCTATCAATGTCTTGACATGACTTGATAGCCAAGTGACAAGGATGAGCTAAACCATCCCAAAATCTAGTTATGCTATCTGTTTATCTCTGTGCATTACTGTCTGCAAAGTAGATGAAATGAGATTGAGATAATTGGAAGTACAATTTGCAAGAAACACTGGGGGTTGGAATTACTGTGCTCAATTATTTCAGATTGAAACAGACCACACAACTATCTGTGCCAAGCAGCTGTAATTAAAGTGATTTAAAATAGAGAGATGCTAGCTCCAAGTGTTGATTTTCAAATGAGTCTTCATATGCACAAGAGTTAAAGTCATCTATGAGTTGCAGACCTACAGATCTGCTGAGGGGCTTAAGAGAAAATTACCACTGACTATGTCCAACATGCCTGATAATTAAAAAAAAAAAAAAAAAACCAAAAAAAAAAATACCACAACAAGCAAATAAAACACCTCAACGCACCCTGGCACCCCACTCAATCAATGTGACACTGAGTGCTTGCTCCTTGGAATAGGAGAAAACAGTAGAACACAAACTTCAGCCTATATTGCCTATATTACAGGTGAAGAAAAAAAACCAACCAAAACTTTGGGCTTAGAAGTAGAATTTTATCCCAATAGGCAATTGGAAATCATCAACCAATACTACTCTTGGGTTTGGGCCACGGGGCCAGCCAACAGTCTCCCCTTCTGCTTTGACAGACATATAAAACTGAATACAAAGGTATAACTTTACCAAAAAGAATCCAAAAGAAACATGCATCGACAATATGCAGCACCACAGCAATCCGGCCAGGCCCTTCACCTGGAACAACACATTTATTTCCTCATGGGTATTGCCCACTTATTTCCCTACTCCAGGGAAGTGACAGCTACTCTTATGAATGCAAAACAAGCAGGTTTTAATTCCTAAGTTTCAACAGCAGCTGGCTTGCACTAGAATTTAAGAAAAAGGAGAACAGCAGACACTCTGATTTACCTCAAACTTTCACTTCACTGTGTCTTTGCAGCAAGAAATTTAGTGTGCACATGTATGTTCTTTGACATGAAAATTAGGAGTTATTTGCATGCATGACAAATGTGGTCCATCCACTTTAGACATGACAGATTCCACCAAAATAACTCGATTTGCTGATGAATCAGTGCTCAACCAATGGGCCTTAAAAGTTAATTTATAATGGCTATCTGGGGAAAAGTACTATGCTATTGACACGGATGAGAAAACAGAATTAAAGGATATGAATGAAAGCTGCACTGAAACTTTTCCTCAGTATTTGCCTGAGCATAAGAACTGTTACAAGCAGTCAGACTGCAGGTCTGCAAAGTCAAGTGCCATCTCTGACACTGGCTACCAAGAAAAGAATCCTTTCACTTGCAGCTTTCCGTATAAGGAGCTTCTGAGTCAGTGACTGTAAGAAGACTATCGAATTAAATAACCAGTGATGAATATGTTCTGCAAGAATTCATCTGATCTTTCTTTAAACTTATGCATACTACTGGCCTCCATAACATTAATTCATGCATCTTATTACCACAGTTTATTCAGGTACTACATGAAAAATACCTCATCTTGCTCGTTCTATATCCAGCACCCACTAACTTCACAGCTGCTTCCCATTGCTCTTTAATGTGCACTTTTATAGACCTCTAAGTCCTACCATTGCAGACAGAATAAAGAATCTTTGTCTGTTATTTTTTCCTAGTACGGAAACTGTTCCATATCCCTGATAATCTTTGTTGTCCTTCCCTATACCTCTTTGTTTGCCTGGATAAAGCTTGTAGCCCTAACTCCCCTGTTTCCATTTTGTAGCTCCATTCCCATCAACACCATCCAACCCTTACGGGGAGAGGTTTCAAGCAGGTGTCACTAATAGCAGGAAGGATGTTAAGAATTTTTCTGCTTTCCCAGGATTAGAAAAGCACAAACACGTCTAAAAATCTTTTTAGAACTTAAAATCTTCATGAAATATGCTGCTGTTCACAGATACGATCACGGGCAGGAAAAATAACTCCAACAAACCAGATTTTCTTCCAAGGAAGGAGAAAAGTCTGCTGTACTCCCCTCTTTTCAGGCTTCCTAGCTCTCCTTACAGACAGGAACTTTTTTCTTATATTAAGGGAAAACCCCAACTTTTGTTTTCTTACCCAACAGAAAATCTAAGCCATGGACACAAGGATATTGCCTAAAATGGTCTGCAAATAAGCAAGCAGTAAACAGGACCTAGAGCAGCGGTAAAACCAGACCATTTTATTCATCTCTTGCAAACACTGAATGACCTTAAACATAGGCACCATAGTACTGTTCTCATCCAAATACCGTCCACAGCATGGGTGAGCCTGATTCAGATGTTACACAACACTATATTTGATATTTTGCTTCACTTATATACGGTGCAGATTGCCTTTAGACAAAAACAGATCTTTCAAGTGCAGAATGACTTCCTTTGTCACACTGTTTGCATTCACTGCCTGCTGCAGTAAAAGGATTATAGCTGTCTTAAGTATTTTAGGAGGACATGTTTGTTTGGGTGGGGCTTTGGGGGTTTTTTGTTAGGGATTTTTTTGGGGGTGGAAGTCAGTGGTTAGTTTTAAAAACAAAACACCCTACACTGAAGGCATTACATAGTTGTATTCATCTTACCTTTAGGTGTATTCTCAGAGTGATCTCTCTCTGGCCCATCTGGGATGTTTAGCTGTGAGATCTCCTCTGCACTCAGTCTGAGCCACATGTTGTTGAAGGTTTCCTCATCTTTTGGCATAAGGGAATATTCCAGCTCACAAGGAGATTCAAAATTGCAGTCAAATACTGGAAAAAGAAAATAGACATAGAACATTACCAGGTTAATTAAATCCAGCTTCCTCTGTGCTGGAAGGTGTGTATACACACTCATTTTATACTTTAGTAAGTTAGGGCTTGCTTTTTTCCATAACGAAGTAGAAAGAAACAAAGGAAGTCCATAAACAGGCAGGAAAAAATGTGTCCAAAATGGACTGCACAGAGAGGTAGCAGTAAAGCAAGAGGAAGGCCCAAGAGCCAGTAACTCCCCTTCAGGACAGGTAAAAGGGCAGCACAGGCTAAAGCAGGGAAAGGCATCATCTAGACTGAAAGGGAAATAGCTTAGTCAGTTGATAAAATGGGACAGAAAGCCAGTCTCGTCAGGGATCCTGGTTCAAATTCAACCGGGGCATTTATAGTGCAAACATGCTTCATAGTCACGTTCCATCTCAGTGAGCACAGGACTCTGCAAAGCGAATCATATATCCTGGGCATATGGGACATGCTGGTAGCCATAGGGACTGTACCCTCTGATGCAGCCTTCTGACCTCCTGAGTTTGAAACACTTCACTGAGGCAGCAGAAGCAGCAGAAGCTTGATCTGCTGCCATAAAATTTCGGCCTCCAGGCAGTACAGCCAGCATCTGCCTCCAACAAAGACATTTCTTTTTGAGATGTTTCCCTTTCAGAAACCAGTTACCCTGCTGGTGCAACTATGATTCACTTCCCAGTGTCCAATTTACCATCACACCATAATTCGAGTTGCTTAACACAACATGCAGTGATAACCTGCACAAATTTTACTTTTAATAGTCAAGATTGCTAAATCTTCTGGAATGCCCTGTATACCTTTGCTTTTGTCACCACAGCCAGCACTCAACACAATATTCAGTAACAGAAAGAAACTATTTCTGAAGTAAATCCATGTTTCTGAAAAGGCTAGATCCGTTTGAAAAAGCCCAACAAAAAAAATCCAGCTCTTCTTTGGAGTTTTCTACACTGTCTACTGTCCTGCCATAGCTATGCAAGTAGAACAAATAATCTGAAGTGACATTAGTCAAATTAACTAATTTTTTTTAAACTTCAATTACATTCTCTATTAAACATCTAATTTCTTCTTAGTGTGCACAGATTTATGTAGTTCAGCCTATTCTCCTGGTGATATAACATTTTCTAATCTGCAGGTTAATACTGTTGCCCTCTCGCTATACTTTTCCCAGCTAATTTGCCTTTTTAACAGCAAGCTTGAAGGAGCAGAGTGTATTTTTCCAGTTTATATTTGATTTTCTTAATCAGGTGCTTTATCATTCACCCAGCATTTTGAATGCTTCACTACACTGTGGAAGCCATATAATGTAAGGAATCCATATGCACCACAAGCAGCAGTAAAAAGGATTATACCTATTTCCTTAAATTTGAATGCACAAGTTGCTACCCTCTTCAGGCCTCTATGTTATCAATATAAATTTCATGATACATGAAGCACACTTCAATTTAGGCAGCAGGGAACAGTGGATATATTCATGTTGTACAGTTTACTACTGCAACATCATACCCAAACCTCAGACCACTCATTTCTAGTCCCTTAGATGTTCTTTAAAAAAAAAGAAAAACAAACCCAACTTTTTTTTAACCCTATAAAGTGTTAAGAGTCTATTAAACTTTGTATCAAAGCCCAAATGGAGAAAAGGGCAAGTAAACATTCAACTACGTGTTACAGAAGATATATCATCATTACTGTATAGTTTAGTTATGGGGAAGACCTTTAGTAGTACATGCTTTAAGGCACTGTCAAAAAAAGAAAAAAAGGCGTGGGTGAGAAACACAGCTCATACAACTTTTTTGACGGAACCCACAGAATGATGGAAGGGAAAGCCCAGGCCAAGGACAACATGTGGCAAAAGCAATCATTTCAAATCAACTATTTCATTCTTTGTGGGCTTGTCTCCCCCATCAGTCTCTCACATTTTCATGAGCTCTCCAGCAGTCACTGTTGCTGCCACTCCTTTTGCATCCAGCTGCTGGGAACAGAAGCCTCTCTGCTCTCTTATCCTCTTGCCCCCAAGCAGAGAAGCCCTTCATGGATATCCACAAGGTGCTCTCATTTTCCTCCTCCAGTCCTTGCCCCCAACACTGTGATTACAGTGCCTAGAAGCACTCGACAACCAGCTCAGCTCCCCCATTCAGTCTCACTTTCCAGAACCTCCTCCTCAAAAGAGAGCTATCAATCAGTTGTGGAGCCTTTAACACAGCAGGCCTCTGACTTACAACTGGGACAACTTAATTGGGGTATGTGATTAAATAACAGTCATCACATTTACTGCTACGACCCCTGCAGACAACTACAGCCTCTGGCTGAAGGGGGGAAAGTAAAGGAAAAAAGGCAAGTAACAATACCATTTCCTTCCCTCGCAATGAATAGCCTACAGAGAAGTGGACATGATCTAACATGTTGTTATGGTCAAGCTGAATGGCCTTTACAACAGGTTATTCCTTGAAAGAGGAGGAGACTATTTGGCTCATACGTCTGAGAGCATCAGTGATTTAATGAAAACATACTTGCATCTTTTACAGAACTTCATAGTCCCCCCCCATCACCAGAATATCTGCACTCTTCATAGGCTCTTATTTAAATTAGTCTTGTATTAGACACAAATTTCAATGCTATTATCCTATTCAGTACAAAGAAATTATGACAAAGAAATGCTATCTGATGCAATACAGCAAAGTCTATGCAAACAGCATCCAGTCTTCCAAGTCTAACGTTAACTTCCTACCCTCAGCCTTTCCTTTTTTCACAATGTCCTTCACTATTGACAATGCAATACACTTCATAAAAAAAAAGTATTATATACTTCTTTTTTTTCACCAATAAGCTGCTCTTGGCGTGGTAGCTGCTACAAGACCATATAAACCACATTTGCAAATACAGAACCTTCACAGTATTTGAATTGCTACCACAAGTCACCTGCCATTTTTTATGCCTCTGCATAAAAAAAGGTCTCCTTCCTTTTTTACTTTTGTCTTAACATGTTTAAATGTGACACCAATTTTATTTTTTTCTTGCCCAGCTAAGCACACAAAGAAGTATCCATTTGCCTTTGGAAGCTGAATAAAAGCCATTCTGCCCTTTTCTGGAAAACAGCAAACACTGCAGGAAAGGTAATTACATCAAACACAACTTCTAGTGATTATTTTTCCTACTACCAATAGAAATTGACTGGATACAGAGCTTTAGGATTTGACTAGTATGCCTAGTCAGTAAAGGGGAAATTTTTTTTTGTGATTTTTGGTGGGTTTTTGAAAGAGACGTCACAGAGATTTATATCCAGTGTACGCATTTATGTCACAGCTACATTAACTTTATCGATACTAAAGGCTCTATAGGAATTCAAGTTCCAGCAAATTGCAAAGTGTCTTTTTAAATATATTGCAAAAAACCCCCAACCCCTTGTCCAACAATCTTTTGCATCTGCAACCACTGGATGCTAGACAGACAGAACAGCTTATTTATTAGAAGTCTATGTCATCATCATTACACCTTTAAAGAGGAAACAAAAGTGATGCTTATAATCAAGTTAAGGTAAACACCTATTTTAAAAAGGCTGTAGATATCAGTCATTTCAGTTTCTGGCATGTAAGAAAATACAGGATACCAATGATGGACTGAAAACTAAATTAAGCTACTATCCAGTTGAAAAGACAATGGAATCTGTGTGTGTGTCTGATGACATTAGAGTCCTGCAAGTACTTCAATTTATTTATTTTTAATCAACGTACCTAACAGCAATAATTTGTGTACAAACAGCTAAGATAGCTGGCAACTACATCTGTTTCAATTAAACTGATTAGGGTTTTCTAATAAACAAATTAAATAGACTTTAAATAGTAGTATAAATAATACTCCAAAACACAGTAATCTGCAAGAAATATCCTTTTACATTGCTGCAGGTCAGATTACAGATCATTCACTCCTTGGAGTGTATCATTTGTGTAACCACACATCACAGAAACATGCCTTTTTTAGAATGAAAATAATATAATTTAAAGAGAGATACTAAAAGCCTGTTCTTATTAAGAAACTACTCTTATTATCCTTTCTTCAGCTGCCCCACAACAGACTAGGTTTATTTGTTTTAAACCACATTTCCTTTCAACCACAAAAATCTTACCAGAAGGTAATTTCTTCTTAGACTTCTCCTTTCTAGTTCTACATGAGTCTGACTTAAAAGGGTCCTTTTCACTCCTCGTCTGCTGGCTCTTACAAATCACTCCTCCTCCATTACTCTCAGCTGGTCACCCCTTTGAAAAGGTGTGGTTGTTTCTCACCTCACTACAATAGACAAAGGAGCAAGCAGAGGTTCTCTGAAGGACCAGCCTGGAGATGTACATCCTAAGTAGCATCTCATCAGCTTAAACATAACTAATTTGTACTACATCTACAGACACAAATGCACAGTGTAGAGGTCACTTACCCTGACCAAAATGTGACCACAACGTCCCTGAAGAACATGCCTCCTCCAGTGGCAACCATCACAGCAGCAGTGTAGAAACAGATAAAATATTCTTGCACAGGATGTCTTTTTTTATACAAATATTGACAGATATTCCTCATGGAGGAGACATAATTTAAGTTGTATAGTGGAGATGTGCTCTGCTGAGTGAGCTTTGAGACCTCCCATCAATACCCACTAACCTCTATTATACTCATGTTATAAGGCCTATAAGCTTTTAATTTATGACAGGGAAATGACAAATTGATTTTTCAGTTATTAATCCTAGGGGCAGAGCCAGTTCCTAAAGCCTTCCCTATTCCCTCTGGGCAGAAAAGGGCACAGGGCATTCAATCTAAGGGTTTCGATTGCCTCATCAGGCCCTTCTGAATTTCTATCCACTGATACAGGGGTACACATGTGGGGTGATGCAAGGTTAAGTATTTCTCCCTGAAAATGGAGCATAAATAGGAGACTCTGTGCACTCTGGCTGTCAGCTCACCAGCCTGCTGAACACCCAGAGGACACCAACTACAGGCCAGGCCCTTGGAAGGCAGCACTGCCTTGCTGGCGCAAAAAAGGCATGAAACTGCAAATGGATCCCTAGTGCCACCTTTCCACTGTGCAACTGGAGGTACAGCAGCAATTTAAAATGAGCAAATTCACCACAGGATGGAAGAGAACAGAAAAAAACACGAGGGGAAAGTGAAAAGGTGTCAGCGGTCATGCAAATTAAAAAGGAAAAACAATTGCAGGGTTTAACTGCCTTGTTCCTGCTGAGAAAGCAAGCCTCAAGAGACATTTTCACCTACTTCCTTCCATTGCTCAGCACTGAGAAAGGGCAAACTGGCACATTTTAAGGGATAGTATGACACATGTACCCCTGCCAGGCACCCCAGGCCTTACTACCCCTAGCAAATGCCTGCACTGACAGTAACTGCCTGGTCTTTGAGCTGCCACTCGCAGGAGCTGACAAACATGAGAGCAGCAGCATGGCGTGACAGGGGAGATGAGGCACTGGGGAGGCACTCGGGAGCACCACAGCATCGCTCCGTACAGCATGGCTTTGGGGTCCGTCCTGCCTGATGCACCTCAGTCACCTGCAAGTGAAGTGGTGAGGAGAGCAGCTGGGCAGCACACCAATCCCTCTCCCTGCCCTGAGACACTGCCTGTGTTCATTGGGGACCTCCTTTTAATTTAAAGCTACTTAGTGCAAGCTAGCCTACTGCTCTGCTTCCTTCCTCTGCACCAGCAGGTCTTCATGTACGCTCCCCCAGCCTTTAGTTTACTGACAGGAACGCCGCTGTTCCCTCATGGCGCTCGTGTTCGCTCGCCATGAGCCTCTCCCCACTCTCTCCCTGGCACGACGCCCAGCCCGCCTCACCCACACACCACCCCAGCAGCCATTTTGTGACCCCGTGGGCCGGGCAAGGCAGAGAGCCCCAGCCAAACCCCAGAGTGGGGTGAGGCAGCCAGGCCCTCACCTGACGGACGGGGACATGTCCTTTCGGCCAACCGGGGTACGGGGGAAGGGAGGCGTCCCGGTGGGGCTCGGTGAAGGCAGACCCCCGGGGGTCTCGCCCTGTTTGCCCAAGAGCCCCCCCACCCCCTTCAAGGCAGCCTCCTGTCCTTTCTCTGCCGCTGCCCAGGGCCTCTTCCTACCTTCCTCGCCCTGTAGAAGCTTCCCAGCCCCTCCACCTCCAGCTCACCGGTGGGTCTGGGGTCGCACCCCGTCCCTGCCGAGCTGGCCGGCAGGGCGGCAGAAGTGGCTCCAGAGGCGGCGGGCTGGCCCTCGCAGGTGCGCGCCTCCGAGGGCTCGTCAAAGCTCGCTGCCTGCAAGGAAGATTGCAACGCGGCCGGTTTCTCCCTGGCATCCCGGGCTTGTTTTCGGCGGGGGTATGGCACAGGCGTGCTCCTCGCTGAGCAGGGTCAGAGCTGGCTGTGCCAGCACTGCTTATCCCTTTGCTGCCTGCCTTGAAAGGAAAACCTCCTGAGGTTTTCCCTCAGGAAGGCCTATTAGTGTTAGATTGCATTCTGAAGAAATAGTTTTAGAGGAGCAGTACCCAGCAGGAGGCATAATTTCACCTGCTCCATAGAAGTGGTAATCACCCTGGGAAGAGCGCTTGGGCCTAGGGGCCAAGTGCAGGTCCTGCCTGCCTCCCTGGGGAGCCCAGGGCTCTCCTCATGCCAGAAGTGTTTACATTAATCCTCTGGGGAGTGAGCCACAGCTGGATGGGCCACTGCTTAGAGAAAACGGCAATCATGCAACCATTCATTTCTTTGTTAAGACAATCTTTAAAATGACAGCACATACTTTATGTGCAGCCAGCTCCTCAGTGTGCACCAGGGACCAAATCACCAAAATCTTTGACAGCTGCTTTGTTCAGTGGAAATCAAACTACAAAGAAGAGGGCCAGGACTCCTTTATCAATCAATTATAAGCACAGTCTTTCAAGACAGCTACAGTGAGAGGTGCAAGGAGGGGGTGTTGGGAGAACAACCAGCAATAGCTCTCATTTTCATTCCCCCTGCTCTAAGAAGTGACAGAGTTCATCCTCTGCACACGAAATATTTGTTCACCATGTCTCCCATGCATGCAGCAAAAACAATAAATGAAAGTGCATTTCTAGTGCCAGTTCTGGCCAAAAGACTGAAGTACTGACTAACAGTGTTTGTTAGAAAACATGCTCCAGTTGGTACAAAACAGTGGTTGGATGAACTGTCATATTTTGACAATTCATACGAGGGACCTCTTGCATGAAGACTGAGATCTCTCTAGAGAAAATAAATACTTGAGAGACAGGGAGAAGAGACATTTGTTGTCTTACTGTATGTTATTTTATTATTGAAAAAATGTTGAGCTGTCATTGGCATATTATCTGCAGATGAAAGAGGATATAAGGAAAAGAATAACTTGAAAGAAAGTAAAAATTTCTCCCTAATAAGATTTTTACTTCATTCTTGCTTAGCACAGCCTTCAGTTTAGCTAGGCAGAGGCTGCTTTTCCTGTGATTTTCTTCCTCACCCTGGATATCAGCACCATTGCACATGGCATAAATACCAACCAATTGCTAAACAAGAATTCTTGCATATGTATATGGGGTCGCAGCATCTGCTATTTTATATGGAGCAATTCTATTAATCTGGTGTGAATAACTGCTGTTAACTGAAGCCTTGCCCTGTTATATTCATAACACTATTTCCAAAACCATGTTAGGGTACTCCTAAGATTGCAGAAAGGATGTATTTGAATTAAGGTAGTACCTCATTGTTGCAATATCTTTACTAAGAAAGCACTGATTCATTTTTCCTCTGGGACAGAGTATTATTCTCCTCATTCCTCTCCTGACTTTATCTCACCTTCCAAACAGGAATTTGTTGTAACAATTAGTTCATATCCATGCATCTCACTATGCCATGCTGAGCATAGCTATAATGATAGCTTTATCATTCTGAAGATGTCAGTATTAGTCTAATTTGTTGTAGATTTATAAAACAAGTAGTCATGGGAATCTAACTAACACGAATTCATCTGGCTGGTGCCCTCTTTCTCTCCATCTTCCCTTTTGTTTGATGTTCAGACTCACTGAGTTTCATGTCAGCAGTATCTATCTGGTATCCAACTCACATGAATGAAATGGTATTTTGAATGCATGCACATGAGTACTTGAATTCAGCAAGTTGCACATGATCTACCAGAGAAAAAAATTAATAATCTGACACCTCGCTGAGCAACTGCCATGCCACTGAGCATCAAATACGCAGTGAGAATGACCCCAAATTATTCCACAGTAAAATTAGTCCAATGCATTTTTGTTTTGTTTTGGGTTTTTGGGGGTTTTTTTAGCAAATCCAGTTCAGGAAATCGTGAACTCATCACAGATGACATTCCATTAGAAAGTGTAAAAAAAAAAAAAACCAACCACCAGCAACCCTGTCAAATTAGTTTTCTGAAGACACAGAGCTGAGTGAAATTATTAATAAATTGTTAATAGAGGCCATCCTTTGGATTATGCTTTTAGTACCTATTAAATCAAAGCTGTGAATAATTATGCACTCTTGAAGGTATGTGTTCCTCCTCTGCTGAACTCACCTTTTGTAGAAATTTTTAAGCACACTAGTCATTTGGTAGCCAAATCTGCTATTTTCCCCTAAGCTTTAGACTCAGTTAACTTTGGAATCCAAAACACCACTATTTCCTAAACTTCAGGGGGACAAAAAAAAAATCTGTAAACTATATTTCAGAAGTCTGACACAGCCTGAGAGAGGTACTTCTGTATTCTGCACAAAGCTGGTTCAGAACAGCCAAGGAGTTCAGCTGCTACTGGGGGATCTGGCAGAGAGGCACAGACAGCACAGTGGCATAAGAAATGTTAAAAAGCAAAAGCCATCTCCTGTTTCCCAAGTGGTCCAACACGGCAACACTTATGCCTGTTATTCTCATGAAACGTGTTCTTCTTTCAAAACAGAATTTAGATGGGCTGAATTGCATTTGATTTTTTTCCAATTGGTAGCACTTTCCGCAGTTGTCACCGTACCCTGCCAGGATCGGTGTTATCAGCTGACCCAGGGCGATGCGGAGCATGGGGCAGAGAGGGGTATATTAACTGCATGAAGGTTTCCAGGCCTTAAAGGGCACCCACCCTCTGGAACCCCTGTTACAGCAGCTTAATGGATTTTATGCAGTGGACAATTGATTTCTTATAGAATACCTATACAGAAGAGAAAATTAATATTCAACCAACCAGGACCAGAAATGAAGTATGTGGCTGGGTGCAGTTAGTCATGTAAGCCTCAGGACAGAGTTCCATCAGTGCTGCAAATGGGAGATTAATACACTACCGTAAGTCCACATATGCAGAATACATTAAAAGTTTGTTCTAGCCACAGGAAATAGTCTGAGTGTATGTCAAAGAGAACAAAACAAAACACAAAAATATGGAGACTTAAAGACTCCTCCTGCCCTGCAGGCTGAATTCCCAGATAATTTTGACTTCATGTGGTTTTTTTAAGCCTTTATTTTCTGAAAGGCAGGTGGATTTTGCATCTCTGAGATGGTGGATGATTAATCAATGCTTAGATAGAGATAAATCTAGAAACCTCTGGACAAAATAGAAAGAAAAACTTGGGAATGCATCACTCTCAAGTATCCTGTTGTGCCAGAGATTATCTTTTGGTATTGCTGCATATAGTTTCAAGGATATCATCAAGCACTGTTCCTGACAGAAATACTAGAGGCAGCCTGTCAGAATTTTTAATTCTGAGTGAAGGAGCAGAGAACTTAGTTTGGCAGAAGAAGAGGGACCCTACGTTTCAATTTATGCAGCCTTGCAATCAGATTTCTCCAATAGCAGAACATGGGAAAAAAGTAATTAAGACAACTAATATTGCCCCACTCCAGCAATGTCAGCCAGTTAATTAGATGGGTCCCATCAGATGATTAGGCAAACAAAGTTTTGATAGAAGTTTTATTGAGCACTCTGTAATCACAGTCACGCTGGGAGCAGCGAGGAAAGCTTCTGAGAGAAGAGGAAAACACTCTAGTAGTAAAGGATTGCAGGATTTTATTTCTGCTAATGATTCATCGTCTGATTTTGGATTAACCACTTAATCAGAAGGCAGGGGTGGTCCTGGGACAAGGTTACTCGCCTGGAGCTTGGATGGTCTAACTTTGCCTTCTGCCTTGCTCTGCTGTGTCCCTGCATGACCTTCACAAAGCTGCTTAGATCCAGAGCCAATCATCAGCTGCTGAAAGGCACTGTCCATTCCTGTCATGCTCATAGCAGTTCTGGAGAGTAATCTAGATCCCTGGGAAGTTTCCTAAGAAACATTCAGGTGCATATAAGCTGCAGGTATGCAGAGGAATAGAGAGAAGTTTTAAGAATTGCCCTCTTAGCCTTGGGCTATGCTTACAGGCTCTACTCCATGTACCCACACCAGTCCTCCACATGCTGCATATCTGAAGTGGCAGGAAGTGTGTCCGCACAGCGATGCTAAGGGGTGTTCCAGTCTGAAACGCATGGATTTGAGGGCTACTGCTTCCCTTTTAATTTAAAGGAGGTTCTGCCAACTTTTGGAAATGTTAAAGTGCAAAGCTAGAAATAAAAAAATTACTCCTGCCCCTTTTCAAGATTCTCCAGCAGTTTCAAGGTACATGTCCTGAATTACACCTACTGAGGGAGAAAAGAGTTTAGACTTGTCCTGAGTGAAGATTGTATTTTGTGTAACACCTCATCAAATTCCTGCCTTTCCTTGCAAAACAGATGGTTGGAATATGGTGGAATTTGGTCTTGTGCAACCAGCTAAAATCATCATAAATCATTTCTGCTTAGATGCAGTACATTTATCTCCATGTGAAGCTGTCAGATGGAATCAATGCTTTTAGGTTTTAAGAACAAAGCCTTCCCTTAGACTAGTATTACTGAGAAACTGAAAGAGTTTAGGAGGAAGTAATAAAGGATAAATTAAAAATCATTCTTGCAACTTCTGAGAAAACCAAGTGAGGCAAAAAAGATCACACTACTGTCCCTTCCAAAATGAAATTGGTGTGTCCTCATCATTCAGCAGATACAACAGCTAGGAGCAGATATTGTATGCCAGTGGGAAGAATATATATTGCACACATAAAAGGCTGCAACATAAATTTGAAGAAATATGGGACTCCTTCATATAGGTAGGTCAAACTTTTCCCTCAAGCAGATAATTACAGGCTTGGGGTGAGTAAATCTTATTAGCCTTTCAGCACCTTATCTCCCCTCATAGAGACTGGTAGTAGATATATAGTAGATATATTCTACTTCAGTCACTTTCTGGATTGCATGTTAGATATTGCCTTATGCAGTCTGGTCCTAACTACAACCATCATATTTCACAGTGGAAAGGCTATGGATAGTCAGTAAATAGGTCACATCAGAGAACGGACGAAAACAGATTCCCAGATTTTGGAAGGGATGGGAGTTACGAAAGGAGATGGCAAGAAAAAATAAGTTCACTACACAGCTCCTCTCTTTATAACATTGCTGGATTCCAACATACCACTCAATTATTACAGTTTGAGACCTTGTTTTTGAGGGAGCAGGGCAAGCTGGGGCAGCCAAGGTCATCAGGTACCTCCGTAGAGATGGCAATGGCCAAGGCCATGTTGGGCTGGGATAGGCTGAAATGGGACTCCTGGGCCCACGGGCAGGGTGGGGAAAGGCCCCAGGGGTGGCTGGTAAGGGGCAGTAAGGCTTATTAGTGCCCCCAGGGGCTGACAGTATGGATAATATCCATAAATTTTATCATTAATCATTTGGTTTGTGTTGTTTTGCTCCAGTATTATACCAATATCCTTAGGCAGTTGGTTTTAGCCTCTTGAGAATAACATAAATGCTACTCACTGTGTTGTCCTCTATGGGAGAAGAAAGGGGATGTATCTCTCATGACCCAGGTCAAGTTCCAAGCAGAGTAACCAGGAGGAAGAGGAGGGCTGCTTGCTGGGAGATCCGAAGTGCTCAGACCTTTCATTAAAAAAAACCCAAACAAAACAAAGAAATAAATACAAACATTATGCATGACGTAGCTGTTTGTGTGCTACACATCAAGTGCAAAGATCTTAAGCAGCTTTATAGACCATATGCAATAAGCACTGATATTCAACTACTTCTTGGGCAGTTCTTCCTTCCTGATACGTGCGCGCACAGGGAGACAGGAGATTAATTGCTTTACATCGCAAAATTATCATCACCTAGAAAAACTGTCAAGTTTAATCTCACACTGATTCTAAGTTCTCTTTGACCTTTCAGTCCCTCAATTTTTTTTCTTTTTTTTAAGTTTTGTTAGCATGAGGAGATCCTATATATGGGACAGGCAAACATGTACCCAGCTTCTGTTCAACAACCCAATGCATCTCAAAGATGCTTTTGGGGATTAGAACACTACAGTGACCCAGGACGGGCAAGGATCTGTACAAACCTGCACTAACTCTGCAAGACCATGACGATATTAGAGGTGCAAAGAGAAACATTATCTGAAATAACACGCAAGGTCAATGAGCAAAGCAGAATTCTATAAGCTTTGAAAGCACATATTTTCCCTGTGAATGTTTAAGTTGGATTTTCTGAAGAGAACAGAATCTTGAGTATTGTCATCTCATTTTTTGAGGTCCTCAGGGGAAAGGTAGGATTTAACTTTGTAGAAATACAGGCAAGCAAAACTTGTGTTTGGGAGGTTTGTTTGATGGAACAAAATAATCCTCTGGACTGCTGATATGTTGTGATTTCTCACAGAAGCCATAAAGAATTTGTTGTTCAGAAAGAAAATAAAAAGTACATTTTTGATCTATTAAATAATATTTTTATCAGGTAAGAATACTACAGTTGCTTGCTTGAATTCTTTTAGTTTAGGTGCAACACTAAGCTTTGCTGTAATAACAGCAAAATAATTTGGTAATACCTCTCAATAAAAAGTTTGGTAAAACTTCCTGTAACACTAGGAATTAACTAACTAAGGGTAATAATTAATTCAGAGTGCTGAAGAACTGTCCTCTTGAATGGATAAATAGTTACAGATAATAAAAGACATATTTAAGAGCATAATAGTAAACAAGGTAAATTGCTGAATCCTTGGGGAAAACACTGTTTTGATTCTGCTAAACCTCTGCTTAGCCCTGCTCTCACTTCCACTGAAGAAAAACTTGAAAATTTCAGAGGGACTTGTCAGAAGCTTAAATACCAAGTGTTAGTTGTGCCCCATCTCGTTCCCAGTGCAAGCTCATTTTTAGCACACTCCTGTGACTGAGTAATGATAGCAAAACCAAGAGAAAATTAACCATTCTTATGTAAGAGCTGTAACTCTTGCTCATTGCTTAGAGCAATAATCTTCAAGACAAGAATGGACTTCACGCTGTATTGTAAGCCATTCTTGAGTGGAAAAAATTTAATATCCCTAATGGCTCAATTAAACTTGGTCTCTATGCTAAGTTATGGTATGGTAACTAAATATCCCCTATTGTTTTCTGGAATATAGTGACACAGATCAGGCCAGTGATTTATGTGGGTAGGTATCAAACCTAGTGTCTTGCCTTCAGCTGTGAGTGATGAAGTGATAGGTAACTATGGAATAATCTTTATATTGGCTTTTCCTTCCTAACATCAAGACATATCTGGCATGTCTTTCAGTAGCCCCTGATACAGCTGGTTGTGGCAAATAATGTCAAGTTTCATTATGACAGTTATAAGACTTGCTAAAAGCAGATTTTTTCCTACAAATGTGCTTCACTTTGATGCTAATATAAAATAATACATAAAAGAAGAATATTAATAAAAAATGAGCTCCTGAAATAAGCTGGTTTTAAAAGCAATGTGTGTTTTGCCTGATGTGAGATGTCTGACCAGTATCAATATTCCTGTTATATAACATCTGTACCCAGTGACTCTCCAAAATGGGGAATGATTTAATACCCTAAGCACAGATCACATTTTTCCACAGACAAGAACTCTGGGGCCTCTTTACCCCTAACAGACCCAAATGAATGCAGATGTTGTGCATTTGGTACTGATAGAGAGCCAAGCCTTGGGGTCGCAATCCTGTGAAAATTTCACACAAACCTGAAAAACTGACCTACTCCCCATCTCTGCTCCCATGGCAAAAGAGTATGAGAGAAAACCACTGAAGTGCATTTCTCTCCGTAATGCTGCAGCCACAGAACTCAAAATTAAAGTACTGCTACAACCCTGACCACCCTTACCTGGGAATCAGTAACACGGTGATCAGCTGCGGTACCCCAAATTCCCTGGCACTCCTCACCTTCAGAAGAATGCCTCTACACATTGCATTCTTTAGAAATTATGCCTACCTTCAGTCTCAGCTAAGTGGAAATGTTCCCTCTGTCACCAATATATGCAGTAGTTTGAGATAAAAAGTACAGTTGAACATCTGAGCAGAGAAGACAGGGCAGTCCAGGCACCTGAACCTCCCCTCTATCAGCAGCAAGAGATGCATAAGAGATAACATAAAAACCTGGAAGTTTTTCTCTGTTTTTAAAGAACGGAATAGATTCAGTTCAATTGATTTTAACCTAAGAACTCCTTTTTCTCATATTCTTTAGGATTAATTTTGGAACTTCATCTCAAATGATTTGCTTGGGCTATTGGTCTAAACTTGAAGACAAGAAGATTGTATCAGAAGTTATGAATCTTTCCCAATTAAGTTATCTTCAGCGAAAGATGCTCGGTAAAAGGTTTTTGTATAGCCAAGAGGCTACTCTTCACAGTGAAGAATGATTTGATTTCAGAGTGAGCTATAGGTTAGGAAAAGGAGAGACCTTTCCTCTTCCACCTCCAGGGCATTTTACGTCCAGAAAGGTAATTACAGAAGACTGTATCAGCTAAATAAATGCTTCTTGTGCAGCAAGGGTAATGCAAATGTAGACCACACTGTAGCCATTTTAAAAAATAAAGGGGTTTTCCCCTCTCCAAAACAATTCATATTGAAGCCAAAAAGCACTAAGAAAATTTTGCCTCCTTTATAAATATGCTAACCTCCCATTCTGGTTGTTTGTACCAGGGTACTCTGTCACTTGTCAACAGTAACCCTAACCTTTAAAAAAAATGAATGGATTAGCAACTGGAAGCTGACGGCTCCATTTTTAGTAGCCAGAAGTATGGCAAGGTACAACAGAGGTTTCTTTGATATTCCTGCCTAAAGGAATATGCAGGGCCAAATCCTGACCCAAGGTACTCCATCACAGCTAGAAACATGCACCTGAAGAGAACATTTGACATTTCTGTTTTTAAACTTGTGCAAAGGAATCTCCTTAGGGGATGTGAAATTCGTTCAGCTCACCAAGAGTTTGGGTAAAAAAATAGAAAACGGTTCATGTGTACTGAAGTCAAGCCTCAAGGCCACAAATTCATTAAATAAAATATTTATGTATTATTTTAATGAAAAATACTTCTTTAATAGAATATCCCTGCATGTTCACATAAAAATGGAACAAGAAAAGCTTTCTATTTGGGTCATTTTTAAACAAACAGGATTTCCTCTCTTTTTTGCCCTTTCTGGAAGAAGGAAGAAATATCCCCAGCAATTAACATATGTAGTTTCCTAAAATTCTATGCAGTGCAGAAATGTAATTGAATTTTTATCAAAACCCCCATGTCTTTTTTAACCAAAAAGTGCATCTACATATAATGGAATATTGGTTATTACTACCTTTGGATATTGCTTCATTACTGAGTGGGTAAGCTTTCTCTCTTTGCTGAGCTGTAGTATTCCCAGTTTCTCAGTGGTAAATCTGAGGTCACAAACCTGCATGTACCTGTTCTGTAGATTTTACAGTTGCAATAGATGTGTAAGTTAATAACTGAGATCAACGTGTACTTTCAGCTACATATACATCTGGAAAAATATCTCAAAATCATTCATATTTGTTGGTGTGGAAATCAGAAATCAACATTAGTAGTATTTCTGGCTCTGATTTATTACAGCAATCAATAGAGTAGTTATTAGCAAATATTACAATGACGTGTTTAGAAACAGCCTCCATTAAGATCTGGATTTTCCAATCTCTGGGAAAGCCTGACATTTCAGAAAAGGTTATTCCAGTTCTAAGTAAAAGGTAGCAATTTTCCACAGAAAGCATATTACACAGTAATCTTTTTCCCCGTTAAAAAAAAAAAAAAAAAGGCCAAATCTACTAGGGACCAAGGCAACTTCATTTCATTAAAACAAAAAAAAAGTCTTACAGGCAGCTGATTGCCCCAGGTATGGAAACCTTTGCAGGCTTCTCCTATGAACTAGAAGCAGGCCAAGGACATCCTGGGAAGAGGCAGATCCAACACTGCAGGGCCCTGAAGACCAAGATCTCCATCTTGCAAAAGAGCTCTCAGGACCCTGGCATTTATGAAGCCCTGGCTGGCTATGACCAGCAAGACGTTCAGGCTTGCCTCTGTCAGCCTGAGAGCATACACCCCAGAAGTCCTTGATAAAGGATTCCTGAGCTCCTGTCTCTACAAACATTCTTGGTTTCAGTTTTTGAGGGGTAAAAGGATGCAACCAGAGGGAAAAAGATTGCCTGAGAATTCCCTATAAGCAGTCAAATTCACAACTGATCCTCACGATCACACTAATAGTACTCATACAGCCTCTTAGAAACTTTCATTCCCCCCCCTTCCCATCTACAAATATACTCAGTCATCCATGAAAGCGCAAAAAACACATTATATCGAGGTGACCAAGCAGCATGAAAACCAACAAACAGCCCAAGTAAACGCTTTGTGAATAATCCATAGACTCAACTATGCTCATACAAATTATTGTCTAAATGATATTCAGAAGCAAAATTCAAATTCTGGTTATAGTCAAGCCAGAGAACAAGGCAAAGGGCAAGCTCATTCCACACAGTTTCTTGCTCCAAATAGTTGGTGAGCTTTACTTACACTAATGGGTGTATATACTCCAGGGTTTCTTTTTACAAACCTTTGCTAAAGTACAAAAATGTTCACTGACAGTCTGTCAAGTTTATCTTTTTCAGTTGGAAAATATATTTAATAATGCATTATGTTACAATGATTTTATGTCATATTGAAAGCCTGATGAGTGCAAATAAACGACAGTATGTGTGTCACCAAACCTGTGCTGGATTGCTGTGCAGTAGAAATTTGCATTTAGTGGGCTGTAGCAGTCCTGTGGATAGTGGATTCAGTCAGACGTACTGCATGAGGCATGGAAGTACAATGCTGACTGGCAGATGCTTGATGAGTAAATTCGGGAATAGCATACACTTCCTGTACATGAAGCATGTGTCACTAATAAAGCTATTTAACTCAACAACAGCATTATCCTTCTGGCCCTCACTACTTTTTTTTTTTTTTTGTCTTTGTCTTCGTAAGGCTTATTTAAAATTTTCTGTTAACCCCTTTATGTTAGCAATGTTTTTTTTTTCCCATCTGCTTTTCACAGGGAATATTAACTTCCAATTGAAAAAAACCAAATGCCTCAAAACTAAGTAATTCAATCAGCAAATAGGTACTCCACAGGCCCATTCTTTTATACCAACTAGGCAGTCCCTCTACCTACCACATCCCACAGACATTTATTGATGCAAAGAGTCTGTGCTAAGTCTGGGAGATGCAGTCTGATGAGCAGACCTTGGCTCTGGAAGAAGAGAAGCACGGAACACCCAACGTACAATTCCACCAATGCATTGCAACAGGCAAATACTAACAAAGTATCATGTGTTGCTGCTCACTACAGGCAAAAAAAATTAAAACCCACATTTTCCTGTTAAAGTGCAGGAGAAAATATTGTTTTCTTTGCTGCTTTCTATGAATTCTTCTTAGTATTTGCATGTATATTGTAAAATCTAAGAAGTTTTTTTAATTTCTACTTTGAAAGCAAGTGGCATGCAAAAAGCATTGAAAAAAACCAATTAAAATGACCAAGCTTATACTCCACCCAGCTCAACTAATATAGTTTAAAAATATACTGCCATCTAGAGCACACTACTGCATCTCAGATGCTCTGCAGCTGCTGAAGACCTGCCCAGTAAGACACCACAAAACGGCAATGAATCATTAATAAAGAGCTCAGGGTCTCAATTACAGACCAGACTAGGAATGGCTTAAAGTTGTAACTCATCTGCATGCGTATAAGAAACCTTTAAAAAATCCAACAGTAGACTGATCTTTGCCGTAAAAATCTTCTACAGCACAATTAAGCATCTCTGTGGGCAACACAGAGGGAACAAAGGGTTAAATATTAGTAATTGAACTGCTCTCAGCTCTGGTTTGTCCCCCCAAAAGCTGAGGCTGCTGGCAGGACTGTGTCAAGGGACGCGCTTCTCCTACTTGTCTAACCTGCAGCCTTGCTAAACAAAGGGGAAAAGCCCTTTAGCAGCAAAGCTCCATGTACAAACACAAATTCTGAATTTTTGATGCTTGTGCGTTGTGTCAGGTTTTAGATATTTTAGGATCACAACTGGACAAGGAGTGTTGGGGTGGTGACTTTGTGGGCATTCAACACAGGGCAATACTTGTCTTTGGACTGATAACCAATGCATCTGAATTACAGACCACGTTTGCAGTAAAACCCAGAAGCCATTACACCCAGCCCTTTCCTGCAGCGTGGACAGACCTCCAGACACTGCAGACAGCAGGAAAGATAAAGTCCATGGAACTGATAAAGTACACTAAAGTACTTCAGGCTCCAGAAGTTCTGAATTTTTTCTGTACATGTTAAAATAAAGTGAACATTCCACAGTTGTCTGGGGTATTTGTGTACTGTAGCTTAGAAAAACATCCAACAAAACAACTGAGAGGCAGTATTAATGTTTGGTCCATGTGTGTTGACCTTAGAGAGTTCCTCCATTCGCAGTCATGGGGAGCCCTTCCAGTGCCTGCTAGACTGGCCCCTAGAAAGACTCTCCATTACAGTGCTCCTTGTCCAAAGCACTTCAGCAGTTGCTTACCACTGTGATTGCTATACCAGTATATATACTATATATACATGCCATACTATACCAGTATAATTGCTATATCAGTATATATGCTATACCAGTATGATTCTCATCCATCACAACTGGGGTCCCTATCCCACATATTCTCAGTGTCCACCTATTGGCATGTCTCAAATGACTCCTCTGCGTGTACTTTCTCTTAGTCTCTTCCCAGTTAACATAACCTCTAGGAGCGTAGCGGCCAGGCTTCCAAGAAAAAAAAAATAGCTGTTTTGACAGCCTTTTAATAATTCATCACACATACTGACTTCAAACTATATAGTGCCTTTACCTTGGCTTTCTGCATAGCTACTTCCATATTTAACACATACACCCAGCTGGAGTCTCTCATCAGATTTGCACACTTCCTGTATCATTTTAAGTAGTGGGATTAAGGAAAAAGAAACAAAACAAACCCAGAAAAAACCCTTTATACACTTAAAACCCTCTTTTGTACTAGACTGACTGTGTACTAAACCAGAATGCGTGTACAAACTTACACCACTAAGCAGTTAACACTTTAACACGGCTGCAAATATTTAGATACTCAGTGGCCCACAGTCCCTGCCAATTTTAATACAACCTCATAATTTTCTCAACATCTGCCTTCTGATCTGTGTCTCATGTTTTCAAGGTGTGGCATTCAGTGCTCACTTATTTTAGTCTCCATATTTCTTAAGTGGCAGTGGACAAAGACACATGCAAAAATCCCCTAAACATTTAAAAGTCGGAGGAATGAGTATTTGAAGGTTTTGGTGCAGAACTGAGTCTTTGGTCCGCAGGAGGCTTTTCACCCTCAGAGCAGGCAGCTCGCATCACATTTTAAAGACTTCTTCTTTGATCAGGATGAAAATGGTGGTAACTCACTTCTCCTCCTGCACTTACATGCCATGTCAGTACCTCTGGCTCTGGAAACACTCATTAAAAAGTTTAGGTAACATTTTTTTCTTTCATATATAGCAACTAAATGCCTGCCTCCCAGCTCAAACCCATCTACAGTCACACACGACCTGAGCGTTTAAAACCCCGTCTTCCACTGCATTGCAGCATTGAGCTTGGATGGGGGGTGGAGAGGAAACAGAGTTCATTTTCACACACCTACTGCGTATCAGAAGGAAGGACAAACTTTTTTCCTATGGTTCCTAATACAGACACAAGAGACAATTTAAAGGTCCCAGTTCAGCCTGAGTTCATTTGGGAAGTGTCTTTACTTCACTCCAGCTGATTTATCCAGGTTTCCCCAGGAACTCACATTCCCCGTATCCCATACTACTGCTACATATATCCCTTTCTTTGTGAAAAAAGCTTTTTGGACATGTGCACCATCCTTCTTCCTCGAAGAGCATGGGGCAATGTCCAGAACAGTCACTCATCCACCACCTGGCATAAGCCCACCTCAGGCACAAGCCGGCCTTGTTTCGCTGCCTGGAACCATTCAACAATGCCAGCTGCAAATGGTGGCCAGTAAATACCGGTTATTTGGAAGAAAGCAGCAGCAGTGGCATAAGTCAGCCTTATTTTTCCTCATTACTATCATTATTACTATTATTGCTTCTGTGAAAGCAAGGAAATTCTATGCTTATTGCACAAGCGCATGTGAAAGATAATCTTGGCAGAAAGCTCAATAATGGTCCCACATATAGAAATACAAATCCAGGGGCTTTTTTGTTAAATCAGACATCTCCACCCATTCACATTTAAAATAGGCCACAAGCAAAGGAAATAAAATACAGGAACTTCAGGTAAAAACTGGAGATTTCCCATACAAAAGAGGCAGAAATCCTGAAGAGGTCTCTCATAGACACTGTGCCTTGACTGTACCATGCAGACAGAGGGAGCACCTTTAGAAAGGTCACTGCAGCTCCAGGGGCTTTGTCCAGCTTTAATACATGAAGTAATTGTGAAACCTTGCAATCCAAAGATGGCATTTTAGAAGAAGAAACTTTTAAAATACGCCTGCTGTATCAAAACATAAAGTGAACGCTCTGAGGAATTATACGAAGCCTTACATATGTACAATAGACACAAACTGTGAAGCGGTGACAGTTATGAATTTCCTGCCATTTGTATGGCTAAAACCATTTATTTGCTGCATTAGGCATTTCTGTTAAGATATAGAGTTGCAGAATAGCAACAAATGTGCAGGGTGTTTTGGTAACAGAGAAAATACTAGACATTTGTTATTGGTAGGCAAGCTGCATTATTTCTAGAAATAGCAAAAGGGTGCGATGACTATTTCAATCTAAAACACAGCTGTCTTGGCAGTAACAATAAAAACTACTTCATATTCCCTTTACTGGGAAAGATGCCAATGTGCTCATATTGTCTATTTCCACTGCAACATTTAATTTTGCTTAAGGTAAAGGACAGCATCTCTGACTGCAACTGTGGGGTGTTTAGACATGAAAGTACTTCTCAAGGAAGTTCTGCAAGTGCTGCCAAAATGAAGGCCATAAAGCACCTGAGCAAGGCACGAGAAACTCCTGTCTTCACCCAGATAGACACCTCTGAGCTGACTATGAGTAGAGACTGTAAAAGGGAAATTACTCATCATTCTGTTTTTCAGGTGCAAAATTAAAATGAGAAGCAGTATCTCTGGAGATACCCTGATTTTTTTAGTGTTTTGGGTTTGGGTTTTTTTTTACCACTGTGGCACAATTTTGCTCTGTACAGCTGCTTTCCAAAGATCTTAAATGTTAACTAATCCTCAGCATTCACATGAGAGAGGTGAGTGGTGTTGTAAAGCAGCTGATGCCACCAGCCACCACTATCCTCTGCTGGATGGCAGCAGAGCGGTTCAGTTATGTGATACAAAAGATGGTGCTCCAGCTCAAGGCAGGGCTTTATGTGTGCGGCAGGATGGCCCAGGTTATCCCTGCTGATGCAAACCATGCTGCTGTGAAGTCCTACTTGGCCTTATATTTGGTTTCTGGTATAAAGACGACCATCCAAATACTCAACGAGACACAGTCCAAGATGCGTAGGAAGAGGCAGGTTATTATCATCTGCCTATCACAGAAAAGAGGAGCTTTCTATTTTCTCTATTACGTATTCCTACATACTGCTACAGCCTTCCTCAGATGTGGCAAAACTGGTGAGAAGGGCTGGGCTGAAAAGCTGGCCCATAAGGAGCTGAAACATAAGGAGCTATAAAACAACTAGCTGAAGACACGAACCACATGGAAAAAATTGGACATGATGGATTTGTTGCAGAATTATGTACCTCTTACGTGTAGGGGTACTAAGAAACCATGGGATTAAATGACCAGCTCAAATTCACGTCACAAAATGGTAGCAAAGTTTTGAAAGGAGCCATTACCATTTCTTTTTCCCCAGCTTAGTCCAGCCCTGTCTCTGCCAAATGACTTCACTCTATCTTGTGAAATTCTATGCATCTGGAACAGAGACAGTGTGTGGATGGGCCTTAATCTACACAAAAATAAAACAAAACAGCCTTGCAGGAATATCTAGAAAGACATTAAAATATTTTATACCAATTTTTGTTTTGTTTTGTTTCCCCCAACTTTGTGTCTATCTAAATCCTTTCCTGCAAAAGAGAAGCAACTTTGCTTCTCTTCCCCCCACAACCTCCACTGTTCAAAAAGAATCTCCCAAAGTGATTACCAAAAGGCCTGTAAGAGAAATGATTACAAATGGCTGAGTTAACTGCTCCGGACGGCCTCATCAGTCATCATAATGTGGTCTCAGTACCAGACTCATCAGGACAGGCAACTTGTCATGACAGATGACACCTCTTCAAGAAGACTTCCTCCCATGGCTTTTTCCCAAGAAAGTCCTCCTGGGATAAGGTGCTTGCAAATAGTGGTCCTTAAGCAATAGTCAAAGAGGGATCATCACCAGCTGCCTTCAGTGAGCTGCTTCAGTGTTGGGGCTTGCTTTTTTTTTTTTTTTTAGTTTTACCTTTAGTCTCTGAGCGTGGAATGTTTTATCTGCGTGCACATCTTGAAATCAAAGTACTTTTGGCAGTTGCTCTAAAGGTGAATTTAGAGATGATGATAAGAGCGACAAATTAAGAGAGAGAAGGCCAGAAAAGGCTGAGACAGCACTGCTAGCCTCATGCTACTTTGCCACTGCCAGCCCCAAACGCTGCAAAACAATTTGCAATCTATGCCTCATTTTCTGCATCTAGAAAAGGAAGAGTATACACACCTCTATTGTAAGTCTCCTATGGAAACTGGTAAGTTGAATTTTTTTGAGTTATACAGTGACTTTTGTGATGAGCACCACACTAATACCCATTATAAATAAAAACCAACTTATCATCCCATAGATAGTATTTTGTGAACTGGAACTCTAGAGAGCTAATTCCATTCCCAGGTCTTCTTATCTGCCGTGGGATCTAAGATAAAGTTGTGTAGTTTCTCCTTTTGCTTTGTTTTTTCTGCTACTAAAATGGAAGTAATGATGCTCACTGGGCTTGGGAACCCTTGGCTAAAAAGCAGAAAATGTTTTTATGAAGAAATGTCTAAGCAAGGTTTTCAAAATATAATTTCCCTTAAACTCTATTGTCGTGCTCCTCACATACCGCTTTTACTATGGCGAGGGTAAAAAGCTTGTTTAAGAACAGTTGGCTTCTTAGTAACACACATCTCAGTCACAGTGAAGAGGCAAACTATTTGCAATGAAGTTTGTTTGTGAAATTTGGCACTTTTTGGCCGTTTGCAAATTGTTCATGGACAGACCGCAGTTGATGAATACTTTGAAATTACTCAAATATTTACTGGGAACAGATTTTAGCCCTTGGGGTTTTTTGTTTGTTTGCTTTGTGTGGTACTCCAGCTATGCACCAGTTGGCCTTTCAACCAACTCGTGGTACTGAATAGGTGCTGGATCCGAGCAGCAATCTGAATTTCTGCTTTGCAGGAAACTCCATGATTTCTCTTTCTTTCCATTCCACATTTTGGAATGAACAAGAATAAATCTGAAGTTTCCTGGAAATACAATCTTATCTAGATAAACAGCTTGGGAGCAAATACTTTTGTGTAAAGGAATTAAAATTTAAGTGTTTAATGTCAATTTTACAGTAAAGTATACTATAGTATAGTCGCAAATGCAGTAAATGATCCAAATGCTTCATCATGGTAAGGTCAAAACATTTCATTTTTATTTTCTCCCAGACTGAAGAAGAGCTTGGCATTTTGTGTAAATTGATATATTCCCATAGGAAGTCTAGTTTTCAAAATGATATTTCCTGATGGAAAATCTGCCATTAGAAAACAACTTAAGTAATTTAAATTCTTATGCATCTGACAAGATATGACTTTGCTATGCAGCTGCCAGAGCACCTCTCTGAGAATCCCCTGACAGGGACCTTGAACTGGAGAAGTCACTCAGCTTGGCCAGTCCGAAAAAAAATTGTGGAGAGTCAATAAGGTCTTTTAGAAAAGTCAGTAGAGAGCAAAACAGAATGAGCACAGCTATGGTAAACTCATAAAAAATTCAAATGAAGGAAATTCTCTATTGGCTATAAACTTCAGATGGATATTTATTTTTATTGACAGAGAGGGAGCTGCATGTCAGAGACAGCAAAACACACTGTAGGAATTACAACAAGAGACTGAATCCCCACCAGAATGATGCCACTGCTCCTTATATCCATACCCTTCCTTGATAACACTGGCAGGCAGTTTCAGAATTAAAACACACATTTTCCTTTCCTTTGCAAAAAAACCTGGCCTTTCCATTTACAAGCTGCCCACACCTGTAGTCCTAGCCACACCTTTCACTGTCTTATAGTGCAAGCAGCTGATCCATCACTGAGCGCAGTAAGATGAATCAGCATGTGCAGAGCTGCAGGGAGCCACTCGGTAAGTTTGCGTCCCATCAGGGAGGCAAGAGCATTCAGCCTTTTCGTAATTTCTGGTTTTGAATTGAGAGAAACAATCAGTTTTGAAACAATCAGTTTTACAAACTTCTTCCAACGCCTGCCTAATACCTCTCTGTCAATGACAGTATTAGCAATCACAGAAACTATCAGGTGAGGATTTGGGGTGTTTTAAAGGTTCTTTCCATATGGCTTAGCAAGTAGAAATAAATGGCAGCCAGTATCAGCTTAGCATTCAGCCCTCCAGAATTCATTAATGAACTGACTATGCATTACCCGGGACTACAGTCTAAGACATTCTGGGAAACTCTATAAAATTACATGAAGAATAAGTATTTGTATTAAGTAACTTGTTATTCAAAACTGTTGCAGGGAGTTATCTTGCATTAAAATATTTCCTGTATACCACAATGCTGTCGTAGAGCATCTTCCCCCCTCTAATCTGTGTGCTACGGAGATGACTGTACAGGCTCTAGACACAAACTGAAACTGTCCCACTTCGCAAATGACAAAAGTCGCCCCAGATTCAACCCACTCAGGTGATGTGTCATAGATCTGTATCTGTACTCGTCCCTAAGAAAAAAGTACTTTGTGAATGTAAGCAGCCTTCTTTCCATCCCATTTACTAAAAGAAATCCAGGCAAGAAGAAAAACAGGGAGCATGCTTTTCTCCCATGATAACTTCATCTCGGGAGAGACTCTGGTTCAGCAGGGTGTCTTAAGTCTGCAAAATCAACTGGAGCAGGTAATAGAGAAAGAGACCACCATCCTACGGACACATTGCAACTTGCAAAGAGAGGATATGAATAATTTGATAGTGTTTCTGAATTATACAGAAGTGACCAGATGATGCAAAAGAACACAACGTGGTAAGAGGATTTTTACCACCAGATCACTAACTCCACTACCTGGTCATCAAGGCAATTCTAATACAGTTTGGTGGTCAGGGTCCTGGACACTTATCCCACATCTTGATGATAATAACAGCCCCAGTAAGATATTTTAATACCGAAAGCATCCTGTCTTTCCCCCCACGTTCTCCTCAGTGCTCATCTACCTCCACCTCACGTGTCCCTAAGCCATTATGACCTCCTGCTCATGGATGTCGTGTAGTCATTCTTCTGGAATGCAAGCAGTCTTCAGGAATTTACTACATCTGCTTCAGTTTTGGTTTATTTCATCCTCTCCCTTCCTCCACTCAAGAGACGTACTACAGACAGGCTCTCTTCCTGCCCTCTTTTATATCCTTGCTCCTGCGCTGTGACCGAGAGCAGGAGACCTAGGATTTCTCATGCCATCGAGAGGGAACTACTTTCTTGGCTCTGGGATCTGATACCTCTGGCGGCACTGGCTCTGAGGGGAGGTCCCCCCTGGCATTTAGCAGCCAGGTGCCTCTCACCAAGGCAAAGCTTGGTCTGGAGAACCTGAAGGACACTGAAGGGATGGGCAGGGTATAGGAGCAGACTGACTCTCACAGTGAGGACTGTTTTCCAGTGGATGGAACCGGCCTCTGTCCAGCTCATGCAGAGTTTTCGATTAGTAGTTGCCACCTCAGATGCTTGTGCTCCCTGACCACCCACAATCTAACATTTATCAGGGAAATAGCGCTAACTTGTCCAGTCTGCCCTTACTGCATTGCTAAAAATAGTAATTAACCTGTTTTTCTGCTCTTTGCTATCTCTGGAGTACACCTGCTTGCACAAGGTTGATCAGAATCCAGCTCACTACTCACAGGAATTAACATCATTATCTCCTTGTACAGACTGCCTGAGCTGCAAATTCACTTCCCCTTGAGTTTTAATCTGCCAGTAGTTCTGCTTTCTGACCACTGCATCCTTGGCTGCTTGTGGGAACACCAAGAACTTCCCTCCTTCCTCTCTGTTTCCTATTCTGAAATGCAGTCTGTCCTGTTTCTCAGGGCACTGGCCTCTGTGTCTCCAGCAGCACCTAACCTGCCATTTCAACTAGGACCAGCTAGAGGTGGAAGCTTCCTATAGTGCATCCACGAAAAGTGAAACTAAGTCAAACCCCTCCAGTCAAACACTCCTGAATTTTGAGGTGTGCAAAATGAAAATCCAGACTGGAACCCTGGCTTGGAGGGACCTGTATCACCTCACATCTAGTAACTGCAGAGTATGATGCCACTTCTATTGTAGTCTAAAAAGGATTTATCACAGACCTGTCACCATTGACAGGTCAATCACAGCACTGTAATCAAAATCCAAACTGCTACTTTTAAGTCTACTTTTGTGAAACCTTGACACCGGACAATCAGAATTGATATGGGATGAAATAAGCAAGATTGCTCAGAATTTCATCTAAACTTTTTAAGATAATCTGTTTTGCTTTTTTTTCTTTTTCTTTTTTTCCCCTTAATTGAGTTCCTCTCTCTTCTAGATAATGCTGTTTTTCCGGTAATATAGATTCAAGCTGTATCTTTAACAGCCACGGAAACAGATCAGATGCTGCAGGCACACAGGTTCTCTTCTCTTTTTCCATCCAGTTTTGCAGGTGTTGGACATCAGTATCCAAATGATTGCTTCCTTAAACAAATTGCATGACATCTCCCAATTTTTAATATAACTCTACTGCGCAGAAATCAGCTGTGTAAAAATATTATAATGGGACTTTATATTAATGCAGCAACAGTACTCAGCTGGACAATGAAAAATGCAATAATTTCCCAACCGGCAAACACAACCTAGGGTCAGAGTTGAGCTGGGTTTCTTCTGTCCTTGTACAGTGTACATAGTAGCAAAAATGCTGTAAACTGAAATAATGGTCTCAGTAAAACCTGTGCAGTCCCTGTGCTTTTAGTGGTCAGGGTAGGTTACTCACCAGAACCTGGGTTAACAGCACCATTATTGATAGCACTCCGGTGCCTGAGAGCCTCTGTGCTGTGCCAGCTATTATTTTTGGTGGATATAACATAGGAAGGTGGAGATTCCAGCTTGCTCAAAGCTGAATTGGTTCTGCAACACTAATAGAAGTAAAAAGCAATAAAACCCATCATGATGTCACTAACAAATTTTATATGTGTCTGAATGTACATGGGGAGTTACTCTATTGATTAAATCAGGATCTTTTTTGAATAGTCATTCTCTAGAGTAGAATAGCATTTTAAGATTGGTAGTGAATTACATTCATTTGGGGAGTTCATCAGGATGTTGTGGCATTCACAATTTTAGCATGCTCCAGTCTTGCAGCAAGAGCAAAGCATCCTACAATACCTGCCTGCAAGGTTGGTTTGAAGTGGAAGCAAAAATTCAGCACAATCCATAGCTACTGTAGGGTCAAAAGCCAAAGATTTTGCTAATATATAAAGCTTCCATGTGCTGGCTAAACATCAGGGATATACTTTACTGAAGAAATAAAAACAATCCTCTGTGTGGTTTAAGCATTATCTCTACCAGTATCTTACTAGTGGCTGAGCTCCAGGCAATATAGAACTAGTAAAAAACCTAAAACCAAGTGGGATACAACCTAATGCCTGCATCCTCTGGCAGAATCAGAGAAACAGAGTTTCCTCTGCAAATGTATTGATTTTTCCAGACTTGGCTCATTTTTTTTAAAACAAATATTCTTTGGAACTTCACTTCATCCTGAAATGGTGGTGGTAGGGAGGAATGTAGTATTTGTTGGCTTTTCTGGTTTTAACTGAAGAAAGTTGTGATCTGGCAGGTATACATGATCTAAAGAAGCTAGAAGGGTAAGTTCACTCACTGCTGAAAACAAAGACAGGAAAGGTTTGCAGACCAGTGAATTACCTTAAACTCAAGGAAAACTCTTCCTTGTAAAACATTCCTAAAAAAATGTCTTGCTAAATTCAGAAAAATGAGTGGAATTGCATGGAGGATGAATAGAGGCCACTGGTGCTTAGATTTATTTTTCTATTGAGACTAAGTTTTGTTTTAGAATCAAGTATGTGGATGACAACGAACCAAGGGGTGCAGCTGGTATGCCAGAGGGCAGGGCTGCCATCCAGAGCAACAAGGACAGGACAGGGAAATGGGCCAGTGGGAACCTTGTGAAATCCAACAGGGACAAATGCAAAGCCCTGCACCTGGGGAGGGGGAACCCCCTGCAGTGATACAGGCTGGGCACTGCCTGGCCAGGGAACAGCTCTGCCAAAAAGACCCGGGGGCGCAGCAGGCTGGGCATGGGCCAGCTTGGCTGCAAAGGTGGCAAACAGCATCCTGGGCTGTATCAAGGAGATCACAGACAGTAGACTGAGGGAAGCGATTAGTCCCTTTTATTCAGCAATTGTCAGACCACTGGATCCAGTTTGGGACACCCAGTACAAGAAAAACATCAGTTAATTGGAGGGAGTTCAGGGGCGGCCACCAAGCTGGTCAGGGCAGGAGTACTTGCCCTGTAAGAAGAGGCTGTGGGACTGGGGCTTCTTCAGCCCAGGGAAGGGATGGCTTGGGGGGACCTAACAGCAGCCCCCAGTACATAGGGGAAGGTGACTGAGAGGTAGAGCCGAGCTTGTTGCAGACATGCGTGGCGGGAGGGCAGACATGGGCATAAACTGGAGCTGGCAAGGTTCCGACTGGACATAAGGGGGGGGGAAAAATCCCTGTAAGAATGACACAACAGTGGGACAGCGTCCAAGAGAGGATGTGCAGGTTTTCAAGCCCTGGCTGGACAAAGCCCTGAGCAACCTGCTCTGAATTCATCGTTGGCCCTGCTTTGGGCAGGAGGCTGGACGAGAGACCTCTCATGTTCCCTCCCAGTCTGAATTGCTCTAAGATTCTATGAAAATAATTGTTGTGAGCCATAGTGCACTTTCAAGATGACTTAGAGGATTGATGAGTTTTCATTTAAGAAAATTATGACTTCTGATGGCTTGGTAGAAAACATATTTTGAATGCTTTCTGCCAGTGAAAGCACAAAAGCAAAATACAGCTTGCATGAATCCCAGCAGGTCAGCACCAAAATATTTTGCCTACAGATACTTTTTCTGGCTTCCCCGGGTAGTTTGAGGCACTCAGTAGCTTCATTTTGCAGATGGAGCAGCAGATAGTCAGTTTAAGTGATCTACTCATGTTTGTACATATTCCATATCACAGCCCAAAGCTAAAAGGCATTATTTGCTCTTATTTTGCACCAAAGTCACACCTTCCAAGCATTTGGGGAACATTTTGAATGCTTTGTATATTACATAGAACCTTTGTATAACGATTATAATGTTCTTAAGACGGCTTCTTGGTTCTTCTTTGCAGAATACAATACTGTATAATTCACTACTGAGAACAGCAGAGACTCAAACCTCAGCACTGAGCTTTAAAACAAAAAATAAACAGAATTTCCTCCTTTTTATTTTTGTTTTTCATTCTATTTGTGTTCTAGGAAACTGGCCTAATAATGCCACAGTAATTCTATAAGTACAGCTTAATCTTAAACAATAACAACAAATGAGTTTCATTTGATCTGTTCAAACACAGAGCGTGTTTTGACAAAACCGCCAAGGGCTGCTGGTGTTAGAGGGATATTGGCAGAAGCGGTTTCCTCAGTTATAGAAAGGAGGAAAGGAGACCATTTTTAGCATTTGCTGAGGCAGTTTTAGCAGATTAACTTTAGATCAATGAGTTGCTTGATTATTCTACTGCACTCTCGAGTCTCTTTCAAGGCTTCTCTTTACCGACCAGGAAAATAAATACACAAATGTAAAACATTCTGCCAGTCTTTATCTTCATTCGCAAAGAAGGGACTTTTCAAAAGTGACTGTCTGTCATCTGCAGCAAGGCACAGGTGCCAAAGTATCACTGGGTGTCACTAACTACCTAGTGATGCAGTGGGCACCCAGAGGCATTTTCAGAGGGGCTTTGACAACTCCGGCTCCCCCGGGTTGTGACTGTGTTCTATGGAGGAATAGGTAAAAAGTACATGATTCCCATTTTTGCTTATATGAATCCCTCTCAATTCTAAACTACCCTTGTAACTTGTTTCCCTCTTTCTCCTTCCCCCCCTCCACTACACTGACCCTGGCTCACAAGTCATTTGGAGGACTTGCAAAATATTATACCTGCATGCATATTCTCCAATCCCACCTTGTGCCTAGCAGAGCTTGGAAAAAGTCAAGCTGGGGAGCTCAGACCTTTCACTGGCACAGTGAGAGCCACACACTTGCAACCATGTTGGGAGGCACAAGCTTTGCTTTCAGCAGACTGCCTGCTCAAAGATCCCTAAATCTGCCTTTCCAGAGCTCCCTACCTCTGCTCCAGCCCTCCTGACTCAATGTTGCTTACTCGTGTTAATGTTTTAACATGAAGACTACCATAGAAACTTCCAGGCCCCACTTGACTATCTTAAAAAATAATTTATGGTAGTATTTTGAAATCTAATCTCCAATAAAACTATCTCTAGAACAACCTCCTGCAGCATATAAGACTTCAGCGAGTAGAAGAAGAATAGCCTGAGTTTTGCATCGTTATTTTTCGAAGCTATGCCTGTTTCAGAGATGAGGTCTGCTTAGCAGACAATTATTCCTCTACCTTTCTATGGCAACCTGCCTATGCCCTGAAGCAGAACTTAAGCCATCTTGAGTTTGTTATTTTTCCCTTTGTTCAGCTTTGGTTTTGTCGTGGTTTAACCCCAGCCAGCAACTAAGCACCACGCAGCTGCTCACCCACTTCCCCCCCTCCCCAGTGGATGGGGGAGAAAATCGGGAAAAGAACTAAAACTCGTGGGTTGAGATAAGAACAGTTTAATAGAACAGAAAAGAAGAAACTAATAATGATAACACTAATGAAATGACAACAGTAATAATAAAAGGGTTGGAATATACAAGTGATGCACAACGCAATTGCTCACCACCCGCCGACCGACGCACCCGGAAGTCCCCGAGTGGCCAGGCCCAGTTCCTATAACGTCATATGGTATGGAATGCTCCGTTGGCCACTTTGGGTCAGCTGCCCTGACTGTGTTCCCTCCCAGCTTCTTGTGCCCCTGCAGCTTTCTTGCTGGCTGGGTATCAAAGGCTGAAAAACCTTGACTTTAGGCTGAACATTACTGAGCAACAACTGAAAACATCAGTGCGTTATCAACATTCTTCTCATACCTAGCTCAAAAACTTAGCACTGTACCAGCTGCTAGGAAGACAATTAACTCTATCCCAGCTGAAACCAGGACAGGTTTGTTGAATGTTTAAGACAAGATAATACCATTCCTTTCTGGACTGACATCAGGTTCTTAGTAAGAGAGCTCTGGGGTTTCTGCCTTATCTGGCAAAGTCCTCTGTCCTTTCAGTTGCATAACGTAATGGAATTTGTAGTGATATAAATGCATTAGCATTAGGCAGTGTGGTGAACAGACATGTATTTGTACAACACTGCAAATTAGTATCATAATGTTTTAGTGCCTAAAACTAAGAAGCCACTGCTACAATCTCTCCCTCATCTCTGTACACAAGGTATCTGTTACTCCTAAGGGTGTGAATAAAAAGTTTACCAAACTGAGACACAAAAAACCAACTGTTAACAACCACATTTTTTAAAACAAAACAAAACAAATGCGATAGAAACTTACTCCATCTTCCAGTGTGTACCTAAAACATAGGGAAGATAAACTCATCCTTTCCTAGACAAACCTTGTTAAGGACTTGGGAACAAGACTCCTGGGCTTATCGTATTCCAAGTTTCTGTATTTCACTTCTGTTTCTGCCTGTGGTGACCTTCTACAAATCATGTAACCATGTAAGCTTTGTTTCTCTTTTGGCATGTATTTTGTGCCATCATTTAAGCTTGCAAAAACTAAAGAGGATATGCTAAATCTTTACATTTTTCTTGCACTACTTAATAGGCAATATGTCCAAAATGTCTTAATTTAGAAACCTAGAATATAGCCAAAAATTTGAAAACATCTAAGCATACAGAGAACACTCAGATATTTACTATCATCAGATAAGAGGTATTTTATAACTCTATTAACAGACACAAGCCTATTAAGTAGAGATGGATGAACTGGAGCAGATAGAGCAGTATACAGGTTGCTGATATTACTTCTAACTAAACTCACAGCATTATTTGCACTGGAGCATTTTCTTGCTGTTTCTTCCTCCCCCTTCTCTAGACCACCTCTCATTGCACATGAAAACACAGACATTGCATGGACTCCAATGCACCATGGTTCCAGATTAGCCAGGAATGTTGCATAGATCTGGACTCATACATGAGCCGTGCTTTTTCTTCCAGCTGAAGTTCGGATTTTCAGAGGAATCTAAACAGAGTTAGCTTTGTACATCCCACAGAGATTCACTTGGAGCAGCCCAGTTGCTTGCAGTATGTTTGTTTCAGCACGTGACTAACATGGAGTTAGTCCTCACATGCTTTATATCCATTAGCACATTCCCATCCTCATTGCCATTATTTGGGTGGCACTCATACCACAGAAAGGGTCACAGCCAGCTCCGCACCAGATTTCCACAACCAATTATGCGGGATTCCTCATACAAAGATCGTATAAGAGTAGCACTTGAACATTTGCTCCAGTCTTGCAATTACATTTCTGCAGCTAAGCCCTTCTGGAAACCTTCAGGTTTCTTGGGATCTCACTTGTTTGGACAGGAAGCCAAGCAGTAAGCTTTCCTTTAAGGAACACGCAACACAAACATTTCAGGGGTACGTTAGCACATGAGAACCAGAAAGCAAAACAATTACATGGAGGCACTGTTTACTTTCCTAAACTTGGTTTAGCTTGCACAAATATCATAAAGAAGGAAAAGCAATAAAACTGAAACACTGCTCCAGAGTGCTCCACCTGAAGTGTGTAGGACAGGAAAAGAATGAAGACTAATGTAAAAATTAAAGGTATATGGATTGTTCCCTTTGCTGAGGGAACTAATTCAGTCTCCTCATTCCCCTCAGCGTAGTGATTAATTAGAAGAAAGGGATTTTCATGTGGTTTACCACTTCTTTGAACCCCTTAGGCAGTGGAAAATGGCTAGGAGCCTGGGAGCTATCTCTCTCAAACTGGCAAGATCCACTCAAGGATCTGGTCTTCTGGTGTTTTGCAGGCAGGTATGAACTTGCTCTGCAAGCCCACCTTGCCTTGCACGCCCTAAGTCAGGTGAGAAAGCAGTGACACAGAGCCTTAGCTACCAGTGCCAAACAGCTGAATATGTTCCCCCTTTCAGCAGTGCACGCTGGCTCCACCTGAGTACAGCTTTCCTGTGGTCATGTAACCACCAGCAGGTTAGGAACACCAGCACACACACTCTCATCTGCCTGCAAAATATCACACAGGCCTGCTTGAAGGAACCTTGTACTTCCTAACACTAGACACAGTCTCACAGCCACTCCTCTGAAAGCTGTTCAAACCTCTGTTGGACTTCCAACCCAGTCCACCATAGGAACACCACCTGGTTTGTTTTTTTTCTAATATGCCTGCCAATTTTCCTCAGACCCCTTCAGCATCTATCTTCCTTTCATATAGGTCCAGTTTTGGCTACAGCAGATACAGTAGCACTCAGGCTCAATGCTCCCCAATGCCCCAAAAGACTACTCAAGGCTATTGCCATAGTGACAAAATAAACTGGTATCCTTAGAATTGAGCTAATGGTGCTTGCATGCACCTAAGGAGTGTCCTGGTGGCAGCTCTCCCTGAAAATCCTGTTAGGTCAACCCAGCCCTCTGACAAAACATACTAATAACCAATGAAGAAGAAAGAGCTCTTGTGAAACAGGACGGCTGAGAGACATGGGAACTCCTACCAATGCTGCTTCACAGTGTCATTCTACATACACACAAAAAATAAAGAGATATTAAAAACAAAGACTAATTTCCGTGTGTGTGTATGGCAGTGTGGTTTCCTCCCCCTTTCAGAGCCTCCCACTAGGAAGAGAAGTAGGGAGGCTCAGCAAGTGTAGATGCCAAAATCAGTACTTTCCAACATTTTGCTGGAAGCAGCACTGTGAGCTTTTTCTGGTGACTTCAAGTGGTAGAAGGAACATTCTCTGAACACAACAAATGGATCAGCCTACAAATCTTGCTGATTTTGACCAGAAATCTCATTGATACTAAGCTTGATTCGAAAACAGAGAGGTAGCATGTACACAATCTAATATATACAATAGCCAACAGTTTGGTTCTCCGTAGTCTTACAGCTTTCACATCAATTACATGTACATGAAGTGGGCATAAATCAGTTAATGAATTAGATCTTCCTTTTTTTTTTTTTTTTTTTTTTTTAAAGCTACAGTAAGACCCATGGAAAAAAATAAGGTTTTACTCTGACCACAGCTGTTCCGGTCTGTTCCAGAGCCTGACCAGCAGTTTCCTGAGCCTCAGATTCGATGGCTGTTCAGGACAGAAACCTCAGGAATGTGGGTAGTTTAACTTCTCTTCTGCTGACTAGCAATGTAAGATTTTTTTTTTCCCTTCAGTATTAACCCAGTCATGCTACTTCCCTCAGTCATGTTTCTTCCCTCAGTCATGTTTCTATGTACTCCTACCACTTTATTTTCTCAAGCCTTGAGAAATTTGAAAAAAACATAAACATACATATATATGCACATAATATACATGTATACACTAGCAATTCAGCTAACTGATTGGAGGTAAAAATCAACTATTTATGGCATGCAATCAAAGCATTGACTTTTGGCATTTTCCAGAAAACATTTTCTTTTCAAATCTTTCACATCCATTTCAATAAAAAAAAACAAAGCTGGGCTCTTTGTCCAAGAGCCTTCAGACTTCAAAAAGATATTTAAGCTTAACATTTAAAAGTTAATTCTCCCTTGACAATGTTGAGAACTTCCATTAGAGCAAAAGTTATTATTAGCATTCTGTAACCCTTTGTAAACGGGCCCATTGTTCAAATAAACTGACCTCTGCAGCAATTGACCTTAACATTGCTCAAAACCTTGACAGTCAATTATCTTCTGATCTCCCTTCAATGGGCCTTGTGGCTGGAATAACCAATCCATCATCTGGAAGGTAAGTATAATAGTGTCTCACAGGCATTTCTTCACTACTTATGCCATAAACACACTGCTGTAGAGTAAGTTGAGAAATTCTGTCTCAATCCCACTGAAGCATACCTAAAAAGCAATGATACACCAAGAAGCTATTCTCCCTTGCAAATATCTCTGAACACACAATGAGAACAATGATAAAGTACCTAACGGGTCGAACACATCATCATCTACTTCTTGGCGATACCATCAGACTCATACACAGTACTGGACTGTGCCTCCATCAAATACCACAACTCCGTCAAGTCTGTAGGACTGGGGTGCTGCAGGAAGATTCAATTCTCTTTCTCTCTCTCTCGCTCTTTTGCTTCCAGTCAATCTGATCCCACTGAGGGCCTGGAACCAGCTGCCAGTAGGGGCTTGCAACACGGTTGAGACTGCCCTTCCCTCTCTCTGGCTTCCAAAGCGCGATTCTCCCTTCCCTACACACTGCTGCAACCCCCATGTTTCCCGTTCAGCTCATAAGGACGGGAGCTCTCTTCCATCACTCTGCCAGGGTGAGCAAGGAGAGCCCGCAGCACAGCACCACCATTTTCACCCCAGGGAGACAGGCACATGGCTGGATGAATATTGTCGATACTGGAATATTGCTGGTGCCTGAGATTCTCCCATTGTTTGCTGCCCTGGTCATTTACATTTGCAACACTGTGGTGGCCTTAATACATCACCATTCCCCACTGCCAACTCAAAGCTAAAAGTGCTATTTACCGTTAGATCTAGAACAGTGAGGAGTTTCTTTTTAGCAAACAAAAAATCTTCTGCACTCGAACCTTTGAACTTAATACTTAAAGGGTGATATAACTTCTAATATCACAGACTGTACAATATGAAAACTACAGAAATACCGGTTTATTGCTAATAAAGCAAACCTCAACTGTGCTCAACCTTGCTCAAGCAACAGAAACTAATCATATCCCTAGCCCACACATTTCTTCAGTAGAGATTATGCACCTTTACAGCATAGACTTTCACAAACAAGACTCCGTAGAAACATAAAACCCATCTCAGCCTGTGTCAAGGCCTCTTGCGGGGGAAATACAGACAGTATCTTGGGAGCTGGAGAGCAGCAAGGAAGAATAAAAACCCAGGTTTCTTGAAAAGATAGACAAGAAAGCACGGAGAAGGAAGCTGAGGAAGAACAGGAGGCCAAGAAGCAGTAAAGCACATTACACTGATACTTAGCTGGGTGGTAAATTCTGCACTGCGATTAGTAACTCTTCAGTGATTCCTTAGCCCAACTGAGGTTTAGGGAAGCCTTACAAGTAGCCCTGTATCAGCAGTACAAACTGCTGCAACCTTCACTACAAGACTAACTTTGAGTTACTCCCATTTGAGTGTCTCCATGAGCTAGAGCAGCTGACACATGTGCACACACACAAGTGCACACACACTCAGTACTGGGCCCACACAGGACAGCTCACAAACGATGCCAGACCTGAAATTTCAAGTATATAAAAATAATCATTGCTAAGCAAAGGTGGTTCCCGATAGACAGAAAAGCAGGATGAGGTAAAGAAAAGGATTATTATAGTAGGATGAAAGTATTTGAAATTAATAAAACAGTTAAGCTAGAGATGAACTGTCTTGGCGTTTCATGGTACCTCCTCTTCTGACATTTAAAACATGCTTAAGATTATCCTGAATGTCAAAAGCAAACATATACCAAGGACAATGACCACAGGACTCATCAGCAGTTTGTCTGTTATTACTGAACTTACTAACCATGTGCAACAGAACAACTGTGGCTAATAGCTATAAAAGAAACCATAGGTTCTTTGATTCTCAAAGGACCAGCCACCTCATTTTTCAGATCTGTCGGGTCTACATGAGGGTCTAGCATTTCAATACAAGCCACAGCCTCCTGGGTGCCCCCTGGTATGGGGGTGTCGTGGTTTCAGCTCAGCCGGTAACAAAGCACCACGAAGCCGCTCACTCACCCCCCACCCCCGCCCCTGGCCACGTTGGGATGAGGAGAAAATCCAAAGGCAGGCTTGTGGGTCGAGACAAGGACTGGGAGGGATCACTCCCCACTTATGGTCACGAGCAAAAGACAGGCTCAACTTGGGGAAGAAACAAAATCCATTTCATTTACTAACAATCAAATCAAAAACAAGGGTATTGGGAAGGGAAACCAAACATCAGAACACCTTCCCCCCACCCCTCCGAGCTGAGCCGGCTCAGCTCCATTCCCGGTTCTTTCTACCTCCTCCACCCAGCGGCACAGGGGGACAGGGGATGGGGGTTAGGCTCAGCTCGCCACCAATCGTCTCCCCCGCTCCTTTGCTCAGGGNCCTTTCCGCGGGCTGCTCTCCAGTCTCACACTGCTCCAGCGCGGTTTTTACCGTGGAGTCACAGCCATCTTGGGGAGCCTCCGCTTCCCCGCTCCCCTCCCTCGGCTGCAGGGGGACAGCCTGCCGTCTCACTACGGTCTGCAGGGCCATCAGCCTCCTCAGAGGAGGACTGCAGAGATGTTCCTCTCATGTTTCCCAACCCCCACACTGCCGGTTCCCCTTCTTAAATCTGTTCTCCCAGAGGCGCTACCACCGTCACTCCCCTCCCAGAGGCGGGTCCGACATTTTGGAACCGGGGACCTTCTAGCAGCTTCTTAAAGAAGCCATCTCTGCAGCCCCCCTCCCCTGCCACCAAAGAAAACCGCGCCACACAAACCCATAACGGGGCAGAACTCAGCAGAGCCAGTATAGCTGCTCATTAGCTATGGTGCTTTTCAGCAGTGTGAAACAGTTTAGGATTGAGTCTACAAGACCATGCTCCACATTTACCTGCTTGTTCTTTCATGTGTAAGATGGAGGGTGCTGATCTGTCTTTTGACTTCTTTTACATGTCAGGGTTGATATCCCTAACTGGTGACCAGATTTGATAATTCTGTGGATTCTCAACTCCAAGGAACTCAGACACCTTGGTGGCATTGTATTTAGCAAAATTGTCCACTGTTCAGAGCAAATAATATTATGCCTCTTGCAGAAGCTGAAGAAGTACTTGTCCTGGACTTCAAGTCAGGCAATGCCAATACAGGCATTTGCAGGACATGCAAATTATGAAAGACCCCATCAGCTACTCCAGGGAAATATCAACGGCTTTTATCACTTGCGCACAGCAAACCCAAAGCAAAATGGCCACATTAGTGTGAGTGCGAACAGCAGATTGTAACAGGGATAGAACTCTGAAAATGTGCTGTGTATATTTGTTATAATGAGTGATCAATTGTAAAACATGGGAAAAGTGCATCTTCATTAAGCTAAGCTCTGTTTTCCAGCTGGAGACATAGCAGCAAGTTTAGATAACAGAAACTAGGATCTGAGAAAACCAGTATAAAGTAGGATTACTTTACTTAATGCTTAGGTAGCCTACGTCTACCAATTAGCTAGCTCTCACTTCACCTTGGCCATTTCTTCCGTTACTAGAAGCTCCCAGAGGAAGTAATTTTCTAAGAGAGAGCACCAGAAGGGAAAGTATCAGATAGCCAACTCCAGCAAGCGTACATAATTTATCAGGATCCTAGAAGATGGAAAAACTTTAAAGCTTATATAAAGTCCAGCCACAGGAGAAGAGAATGACATTGGTTGCCACTATAAGCATTCCCTATTTCTGTTGTGACCTGACCTATCATCTCCAGCCAAGATCAGCTCCATTTCTTTATGTGCTGTCTGCGCACAGAGAAAAATACATTCCCTGCCCCAAAAGCTTTCTTTGTGCTCCGAAGAAAGCCACAGAAGACGTGTATTGGCAGGGAGGGGACTGGGTACTGCTGCACAGGTACTTTTGAAGACATTTGCTAAGGTACTACCCTCACAGGCGTGGGAGTGTGGTGCTACACATACCAGCACCAGAGGTATGAGAGCAAAGTTTTCATAACTTTTAATCAGTGAAAAACTCTCAGGGTATTTTTGACAAAACTAGGTTGTGAAGCACAGGCTGCCAGGTAAGTCCTGCTTGGGGGAATTGCCTGGGGCTACATACTCAAGTTTTACCTGTGATTTCATATGCACCATTACACCTTGTCTTGCAATGGCTGGGTACACTGTTCCCTTAAACTGGGAAAGAGCTGCTATATTATGATCTGCAAGTGGTTGTTTCAATGGTGAAGGTAGGAGATGAATTGCTGGAAATGTGTGAGAAAGAAAAAGAAAAACAAAGCCACCTGGTTGACAAAAATAGGAAAAACTTTTGCTTTAATAAAGCTCAAAAAGAGAAGATTCTGTAACACATAGGTGATGTAGATAAAGCTGTTGTCAAACCGGTAGCACATTGTGTTACTCGTTCTTCATTGCTTAGTTATGATCTGAACTTCCCTCATATCCTACCTTTGGATAAAGAAAGGAAACACATTGCGTAAGTGTTATGTGTTGGCAGGACTGGAGAAATCAGACCTAGATCAGTTACAATTAAGTAGGAAAGTTCCTTTTCATTCTTCATTCCTCTCTGGAAACTAAACAGGCCTTCAAGGAGGACCATCGAACACCTAAAAGGTGGTTTTTATTTGTGTGGTTTTAATAGCACAAATAAAGAATCTCTGGCTACCCATGACAGGGTGACAAATAGGCAACCCTTGCGATTATTATTAGCCCATCTGTGAATATCCACAGTGGAGTGCTCAGAGGAGAAAAAGCATGAGATAGAAGAGAAAGAAAGTACCCTGCCATAATTTAAATTCATAAATGCAGAAAATATGAACACGTTTCATTGTAGTGTGTAGCCTTTAGTGCCAGGGACCTTGGCTCATAAGAATTTAAACAGCCAACAATGTAAGATTTATGGAAATAATTTAGCATCTCTTAAACAAAGTCTGGCTTACTCATCTCATATCAATGTAGAACTAACACTTGAAAAAACAAAGCAGATAACAAAAGACACTAGTATATTTACCAGAGTCTTAAAATTATATTACTGGCTTAAGTTAGGTCCCAGCCACACTGACTTGCCAATCTTATTATGAATATTTTATAGGCATACAACAGCATGTGTGTAGATGGTATTTTTCCAGGCCCAATTAGCATTAACACATGCAAAGACAAACAGATGGAGACATGAAGAGAATTTGCAATGACCCCTGTGTTACCACAAACCCAGGGAACATTATATGCCAGCAAATGAGTGGACAGTAAAGGACGTGGCTGTACAGGTGCTAAAGCTGATGCACAGGAAGGGGGAAACTTATGAGGGAACTTGCATCTGGAGGATCTTCAAGAAGGAAAGAACTTGGCCTAGCCACTGAGGTAGACCAGAGTCAGTTCTCCTGGTTTTGGGTGGTTTTGTTTGTTTGTTTTTAATGGGAAGAGGAAAATTAAAACAAAGTTTTAAAAATCATCAGGCTGTCCTTCCCAGGATAATAGAAGACTTCCAGAACCTCAAATGCACACACTTGCCTGGCATGAAATAATTCCTGCCATCACATGGAAGCAAGCCTTGTCATAAATTCATTGACAAAGCTTTAGACCTCATCTGACCTCTTTCATATCAATGGTCCTTACATTTCACCCAGTTGCCCCTTTATTAAGCCCCATCCCTTCTGTTTAAAACAGATCTTCCAGAGAAGGCATCCAGACTTGACCTGAAGGTGTTGGCAGGGGCAGGACTTGCTGTTATGCTTTGTTTCAACACTTCATTATCCCCTTTCCCCTTAATAGAAATCTGTGCTCCAAGTTGTGATTTGTCACTTTGCACATACAGGCCCTTTTCCTACCTCGCTCTGTTGGATTAATATCCATAGCTACTGCCAGAAAGAGAAAAACCGGACATGCAAGTCTCCCAAAGTGACCCCTTGATCTTTTCCTGATCACCTAAAGGGACCAAGCACTTCAATTCTCACGCTAAAGCATTTCCTTTGGCTATTAAATAACTTGGCAGGCTTTTCTTCATTATGATACAGGTCAGGTGAAGGGAATGGATGACTAGATATGACCTTCAGGTAAGAGCATTCAACCAGGAAATGGGTTACTGAGGTTCTGCTTCAAAGAATATTCAATAGCTATACACAGAGCAAAATAGCTTCTAGAGAAGAAATTGAGAGAGACAGAGTACTCGGCCAGCTGAGATTATCACAAAAAAGGTCTTAGAGGTCACCTGGACTTCTAAAGCCCAGTATTTTCACTTACTGCCTCTCCAGTAAAAATTATTTGTTCATTTTTGCATAAGCACAAGTTTTTATTTATGTTCTGCATTTGCTTTCAGTCCTTTCACTCTTCTACCTCTCTGGAACCTCATTTTTGACCTGCCTGTGTGCATATAAAAAAGCTTGTGTCTGCCGATCATTTGGATCCCTGCTATATTGCGCGAGCTGAGGCCACACTTTTCAATAATGCATGAAGCTGCAGCACTCGCTCCTGTGCTCAGAAATGCAAAAAGGAAGTCTTTTAAATGGCTTGCAACGTGCCAGAGACAAAAGAAAAGCAAGTTCAGTAAATATCAACCTATCTCACAGCAGAAATTCACCTCCCTGTAAGGATTCAGATGCAAGCAAAAAGTTACATCAAAGTCCCGCTGCTGTAAATTTAGGTTAGGTACTATGCTCTGAATTTCATGCAGGATTTTTTAACACAGTCAAATGTCCTTATACATACTACAATAGCTCTTACCCAAAACTCACTTAATAAATTTAAGGGTCTGGCTAGTCAGATGTATTACGGCAAGATAAACTATTGTCATGGTTTCAGCTGGGATAGAGTTAATTGTCTTTCCAGTAGCTGGTATAGTGTTATGTTTTGGATTCAGTATGAGAAGAATGTTGATAACACACTGATGTTTTCAGTTGTTGCTAAGTAGTGTGTATACAGAGTCAAGGATTTTTCAGCTTCTGATGCCCAGCCAGCAGGAAGGCTGGAGGGGCACAAGAAGTTGGGGGGGGACACAGCCAGGGCAGCTGACACAAAGTGGCCAAAGGGGTATTCCATACCATGTGATGGCATGCCCAGTACATAAACTCGGGGGAGTTGGCCTGCGGGGGATTGCTGCTCAGGAACTAACTGGGCATCGGTCGGCGAGTGGTGAGCAATTGCATTGTGCATCACTTGCTTTGTATGTTCCAATTCTTTTATCATCATTATCGTCATTTTATTATTGTTATTATTTTCTTCTTTTCTGTCCTATTAAACTCTTATCTCAACCCACGAGGTTTGCTTTTATTTTTGCGATTCTCTCCCCCATCCCACTGGGTGGGGGGGAAGTGAGCAAGTGGCTGAGTGGTGCTTAGTTGCTGGCTGAGGTTAAACCGGGACTTTCTGGTTCAGGACTTCTGGAATAACCCTGTCTGGACCATTTTGTTTCCATTTAAGAAGTACTTATACATCTCTGACCTGCTGTTACAGATAAGAGGAGACTATAGGCCCATTCTGGTGCTTGTTCTCCAAGAGATGTTCTTTAATAGCCAACCTGAGATGGCCAAGACTAAGTCACACTGACAGGATGTCATCCCATGAATTCTAAGGAGAATGCATTACTCTGACAAGGGTTTTCCATTTAGTCTCTTACCTGCTACCGATCTGAGCCTTCTTGTCAACTGAACCTCAGTTTTTCTTTCCACATGCAATGGTGACAATGACTTGCTGCTTATCTCATGTTGAGATTTACTAACTCATAGCACTGTAGGAGCTAAATAGGAAAGTGGAGAGGATTTACAGAGGAGGAAAGGCTTGTATTGCTATTTCTTGCATGTTGCCTTTAGTTCCATAGATGTTTATTTCCAGAGAGATCAGCCTTGCTTTATTAATCTGAAGCAGAAATCAAGATGTAATTTGTCAAGCCTGTCAAGACAACTACATAATGCAAGTGAGATGTTGGATTTACTCAGTGGCACACAATGGGCCTGATTCTGCAGTCAGTGTGCACCTGCACAGCACACTGCACACCTAAGCATGGCACCAGAGCTGTTTTAACCCTGAGTAGTGGCTGGTGCAGCTGTTCTCTCACTCTGAGCAGCAGGCATGGCCGCTTGAAAAGGCAGTGAGCAGTGTTGTGGGTTATATGCCTCCAAATCCAACTGGCTCCTCTAGGAAACTTTTTATTAGTGTTCAGATTCTGCCTCATCTTTCAAGCTGCTCCTACAGAGCTTCCTCTGAATTGCAATGTCTGATGGATTATGAAGGCTGTGATCCAATATCCTGACTTTATTTGCAATTTGATAGCAACATGATAACTTCCTCCAAGTAACTGCATAGGGAGGATGGAAATAAAGCAATCCAAAATGCTGAATAAATATGAATGGTCGCATCCAAAATAGGAAAGTGCATACAGGAAGATTAAGGAAGATGGATGGCTCAAGCTTTCACTCTGAGTGGCTGCTGTGGCAGGAGTCCACCACAGCTCAGCCATGCATGGAGCCATCACCACTGCTTTCAGCAGTCTGTGCGTAGCTGCTGCCCCACAGGTACCAGATACTGCCTTCTTTACTGTGATAGAAAAATCCTAGTATGACTAAATTGTCCAGGACTGTCAGTCCTGTAAAATGTAACTCAATCAAGTGGTTCCGTGGGCCTGAATACACCTACTGGGTAGGGTGGGGCTATCATTTCATAAAAGTCACATCTCTCTAGAATCTCAGCCAAAATCACAGCCTGTTCCTTCTTTGACAGTAGGAGAATCATTCTTCCTTCCACAATACCTTGTAATATTACTATTAACAATAGATCGTCTTACTCCTTTCTTTCGCTACATCCTGACCAAACTGTGGAAAAACTGAACATGGCTACAGAGACAGAAAATAAGGATTTATTACATAGTCCTTTACATAGTGTTGTATCAATGCACAAGCAAAGTATAATTCCCAATACTTCATTCTTATGGCAAAGAAAAAAGGACTCTATATAGTAAAAATGAAAACGGCATTGAATTAACACATTATTTTGTTGAAGGCCATTGTAAAATCCAGGGCTTGCAGAGGGGAGACAAAATCGATTCATCCTTATTATAATTGCAAGGCTATGATCTTGTTTGCTTAGATGCTATGGTGATAGACTCAAAATTGGCTCTTGGTGAATACAACATACTTTTTGCATAATATTGGTTTAGCTGTTCCAGGTATTTTTCATCTCCGGGTGAAACTGCCTGCTAAAGCAATGTTGAATTTGGCCTTGGGTGTGTGGCTTTTTTTAAGCTTTGCCTGATCATTCCTTAATAGATCACGGTAAATTTGTTTCGTGATCCTATTAAGAAAGAACTGAGGAGACTGAGCATTCATCATTATAAAAATTGCCCGTTTGTCTGAAGGTTCATTCATAAGTGCAAATCTGCCTTGTTAATCTTCTGTTTCCTTTACCCCCACCGGTACCATTGCTCAAGTTTTGTGCTAAGTGCAGATATGCAGTTTAGCGAGTGTAGAAAACGAAAGCCCTGAATCAATCAGGTGTCATTAAAAAGACACTTTGATCTTCTGGCAACCGTGCTAGGGTTGAAGGCTTCACTCCGTGTTGTCTCTAGTGGCAAAGACTTTGTCTTTTCACCACATCCACTCATTCCTGCCTATGTCCTTCCGACCCCCAACATAGCTGTATCAGCACGCTTATTTGAGGGACTTAAGTGGAAGACAAATCAATGAAGTCAGCAGGGCTTTAAAAAGAAATCCTCAAACTACTTAACACAGTGTGCTGTTCTTTGGGTATGATCCAGTTCAGGCTGCAGCCCTGTGCACTTTTGCATCAGTACAAGGTGAGGAAGGTAAGCAGAGAGGATGGGGAAAACACAAAAGGGAGGAATGAGGTGTCTTTGAGGAAAAGAGGACAAAATGGTGGCTGGACCAAAGCAGCATGGGATTGCATGCTGGCTTGCTGCTGGGGAGACTAGATCCTGTGATCAAATCAGTAATGTGGCCTAAGCTTGGCCATTACTGCAGGAGTGTGTGTGCTCTGCTTCATTTTGATTGAAGAGAAGAGCTGCTTAGCCAAGAGATGTGATCTCCACTACTAAAATTGTTGGCAGGAATGAGGCAGAGGGGAATGTTAGTAAATAGTTTAATCAAAGTTAAAAATTAAAGAAAAATTTAAAATTATGACCAATTGCATCTTGCTGTTTAGATTCACAAGACGTAGAAACCAAGGAGCCTCACTTCTCTGTAGTACCAGCTGAGACATTCATCTAGTAGACCCACGTTCAGATCTCAGCTCAATTCAGGATGGGAGTTTCGCCTTCCTGCCAGGCTGCAGGGTGTATTTCAGCATTGTCTCCCTCCCTCCCTCCTAGAGCAGTTTAATTTAACCTAAAATAATTCTGTATTAATTGAGGTGGAGAGCAAATGTAAAGCTGCCCCAGTAGCTGGGTTGTGACATCCCCCTGGGCCTTCCCAGCCCTGGTTTGAGCAAGGCAGAGCGGGGACTGCAGTCCATCTTCACACCATGTCTGAGAGCCCCCACCAGCAGGCTATAAATTACACAGAGATCAAACTTACTGGGGCACTCCTTCTCATGGTATACCCATTATTTGACCCCAGACAGATCTTTTTTTCCCCTCTTTGCCCATCTATCTTTTTTCTTTTTTTTCTTTCCTTGCCAAACTATGAAAATACAGATTGAACAGATTCAAATGACATTGCACTAAAATTGACTTGGTATAAGTTTTAGTCACGGATTTTGTAATGTCACAAAGTTACTGTATTGACCCAGCACAGTTTAAGATGTGTTTGAAGCATTTTATTTTATCCAATATGATATGTATGATAAAGCAATATAGGCCATATTAAGTAAATTAAGCACTTTGAGGTAACAAGTTATCGTACAAAGGGAATGTTTCTACATGGGATTCCCCAGAAACTTCTTGTTACCTAACGTTGTATCTGAGATCTGGAGAAATTGTAAAATAATGGCAAAATTTGCAAATGAGACGAACAGCAAGGTAAGGTAAACAGCAAGCCCAATGCTCCTGATGCATGGACTAGATTCAAGCAGTAGCAAGGTGAGCTCTGTTAAGCAACGTGCATTGTAACACAGCCAGGCATAAAGTCTGCTAAAGGAATGGGGCCATGTCTCATCATCCCATGTAGGATGAGGATGCAGTATTTTGCAAAGCCATGGCATTGAAAAGGAGAATTCACCTTCAGGGTCCTATCCTTTGGAACACTTCTGCTTTTTACTATTGGTGGGTGCTCAGCACAGCTAAGCCTCAGAGCATTTGTCAAGACCTCAGGGTGGATTGACTTGTCTGACTTTTCAGCCCTTGACTTTGAACGCCGTGTTTGACTTTTTACTCTAGCGAGGTCGCTGTGATGAGCCAAATGCAAGCAGGGCATATTGCTGACACTGCTTCTGTGAACAGTAGGAGTTGAGCAAAACATAACATGCATATTTATTTTGCTCATTTAACATGCAACAAATAATTTAAATAAATTAAAATGCTAACACCTTAATGGCAAATCAATGAATCACTTAATGACAATAGATTCTCTTGTACCCTTTGTGTCTGCATTAATGCTGCATTAGATCAATTTACTTTTATTATGATGGATATGAACTGAACTCATTTAGCAACAGGACAACCAGCAATTTCTTATGGTGAGAGTCTTGGTGTTTCTCTCAGAGACCTTGATTCAGGGAAACATGACAGTTCAAGGTAGCATTTGAGTTTCTACCAGCTGAGGTTTGGTATGAGCCCAGTGTGTAGAGGGCTACACAAAACCAGTGAAAACAAGTTGCTGAAATCCCACACAAATTGTTGTTTTCTGAGTATTTTTGCTATCTGGAAAAAAGGCATGGATGAGTTTTGGGTTGGTTTTTCCCTCCCGTTACCACAAAATTAACTGATCAATTAACTATGGACAGCTGATTTTATTTGCAAATTGGTCCTCTTCACAGGAAAATGAAATGGTTTATGTGCAGAACTGGCCTGATCTTCGAGTTAACTGGAGATATTTAATCCCTATTTTAAGATTCTGGGTCAGGACTATAGGATTGATACCCCACCTTAAGGAAACCAAGGCCCCCACAACTTTTGTTGTTTGTCATAATCCTGAACCAAATTCCAAGGAAATTCCCCCATCAGAAAAGACAGTTTAACTTAGCTAGATGTTTCCCAGCCCATCCGATTTTTCTGTTACAAAGATTATGGTATCGTCATACATGTTATTAGAAGTGACCTTTTGTTTATAATGTACCATGTTGCCATTTGCATGATATAGTGTTCATCCAAGAGGCTTGAACCAGGGAGAACAAGACTGAAGAGCCAGGCCTTTACATTAGCTACAGATCTCATTCTGGCATGGAGAAGTAGCAGGTTCTTTAAGTTCCTCCGACCAGCTCCTAGAGAGGTGTAATCATGTGCACTAGACCCTGTATCCTGCATCTGAAACTGATATTTAGGGCATATCTACTGGATGGGTTTAGAAATCCTGGAGCTTGCTCTGCCTGTATTTGGCATGGTCTTTATGCAGCACTGTGACAAATCTGATGTGTCCCATGGACAATGCATCCTCAGAATGAGTAGGCTATTGCCTTCTGTACGGCTGGGTGAGAGCACAGACACGCACAGTTGTAGTGGAACGTTAGCTGACACAAGGACGACAGCAATGCCTGTAAAATGCAAGGGAGTAGGACCGGCTCACTCACACCAGATGCAGTAATAAAGCCAGAAGTCATGTATTTCTCTGAATTACCGTCAGATAGCCCACCAGATAATCTGTAATATTGTCAGTTCATAGAAAGATAGAATTTTTGGCCAAATAGTTCTGTTTGCTCATCACTTCCATGAGCCTATTGTTCATGCAAACCTCTCAGTTACTTTAAAAAATGAAAGCAAGCAAGCACAGGAGTGAGCTACTCAGATCCTGGATAGACAAAAATATTCAAGTGGTTTAGAAGTGAGCAGAGAGTAGAATTTTAAAAAGGCTGATTATTGCTTCAGCAAGTTTTACGGAAGTGAAAATACATCACAAATGGGACAGATCAGCCTTTTTGAAGTAAATGGATATTGCTTTTAAAAAGCGTATCAAAGACCTCTTGCAGGCAGGCAGCATTTGTCTGAGATGCAAGATGTCTATCTGCAGGCACTCAGATCCCTACAAGAAATGTTTGCAGGTTTTGCAGTCACACTGTGGGGAAGAATTCAAGGCTTAAGAGGGCAGAAGTGACTTTCTGGAAAAGGGACATGGGATATGTAGGCTGGGGTGTTGCAGGAGAACCAAATCTCAGAGCCTCCCTGCTGATTTTCTGGGTGGTTGGAAACAAAGCTGGTGGGACTTTACAAAATGCTCACTGGTTTCAAAGAGCTGTGTGGGAAAGCGTCCACTTACACAAAAGTCAGTGTCTGCAGAACCAGTATCTGAATAGCATCATCTCCAAGGGCAGTGATACAGATAGAAATAAGAGAGAGGTACTTGCATGGTGAGTAGGTCCCTCTAAGACCAAACTCCAGGCACAGATTGACCAGCTGAGCAACTTTTAGATGATCAGCACTCTGCTAACAAGGCCAGCCCTTGTTCCTTACCAGGCAAAGGGGCTGGATGCCGTCTTTGTTGCCTCCCACTTCCTAACAAAAAAAAGTGTAGTAAATGTCCTGCCCATTCCTATCCTCAGGGTGGAGGAACGATGCAGATCTCTCTCTCTCTCTCTCTCTCAATGGTTTCTAGCATTGATTCTTCCAAATCTCACTTTGAAATGGAAACATGAACCATCAAGTATTTGGTAAAAAAATTCCTTCTTTTCCAGTGAAATATGAGGAGCTACACAGAAGAAGAGGAGACACTGAAATTTCAACTTTTTAGCATTTTACCTATCACTCCTTCCAACGAAAAAGAACAAAGCAATCAAATATTCTCTGCAGTACTTGTAAACTCAGCATCTAACCAAGGTACCAGTGCACAAATGAGGACTGACAAGGAAAAAAAAGCAAAACTCAGTTGTCATATTTCACCGGGGAAATAAACGATCAATTAATAAACAAAATAGATGGTTAAAAGTAATTATACTTACATAGCACAATGCTTTAAGGCACCTTTTTTTTCCTCTGAAAAATGGAAACTAGATTTTCAAAACACTTGTACAATTGATAATTTGAAATGTTGTTCTAGTGAGTCTGCAGGACCGCTTTTTTCATAAATATATTATTTTTACCTTGAGAGCAATCCATCAACAATGCAAATAAAATAGGCAGGCAAAGAAAGGCAGATGAATAGAAGGAGAGAAAAGGAGGGGGGGAGAGAGAGAAGGGGAGAGAGGAAAAGAAGGGGGACAGAAAGAGGACTAAACTAGCTAGCTAGCTTCAATAAAGTCAAATAATCCAGAGTTAAGTAGTAAGCAGTAATAGCAAGTGCATATGGGGATCAGGATGTGTAATGTATGTTTGGAACAGAAATAGAAAGAACAAAATAGATCATATTTCAAGGAAAGAGAGAATTGGAGAATGAGGAGAGAAGAGCCAGGAAGTAATATAGTATTTTTTCCCATTACTATAGGACCAAATCTAGAGGCTGTATATCAGTGGAGGAGGCAGTTAGAGTATTACAGAATGGATATAAAATCTGTAAAATATATGCAGCATTATTCAAAATGTATTTTCAAGCAGAATAGTAACTGCATATCTTCTGGCTCTGGCTATAATATTAGGGTTTAGACAAAGCATGCTGGGGAACTAACCAAAAGGAAGGAAATGGAGAAATGCCCAGCATGTTTCAAGGACTAACAGGAATGTCATCAGCAAATAAGGATAATAAAGCCCAACAGATGATGCCACAGTAAGGCTATTTGCAACCACTGTCACATCCTAAAAATGCCCGACTATGATGCAGTCTCATGGCTTTCCAAATTTTCCAAAATGGTGCCATATAACGACTCTAACCCCCTCTCCTGCCTCCTTTTCTCCACACTGTCCTCTCTTCAGTTTTCCCCAAATTTGGTTTCATAAAAAAAAAAAAAAAAAAAAAAAAAACCCAAACCCAAACAACTAAAATGAGACTAGAGCAAGGTTTGGCCCAAAAAATCTCCCCAGCTTTGGGTTCTCCCAGAGCTCCTGCCTCACCTCAGGACTTTATCGAGCGGAGCATTACATCCTACCCCCCTCAAATGAACAGTCTCTTTGGAGTGGCATTAATAAGTCACCTTCAGCACTCACTTAGCACTTCCTTGCAGGACCAACACCAGCTAATAAAGCCGGTCCACAAAAACATGGAGAGTTATTCCTGGGGCTACAGGAGAAACTACCTTGCATGTCTTACTTTCTTCCTCAACTAACTAAGGAGTACAGTTCAGCCAACTTCTCCCTTGCTGATTAGTACTCTACTTTGCAAGTAGCTGTTCTATGATTAGTGTGCAATGTATTAATTTATCACCTTCACAAGAGCTGCCATCAGGCCCTGCAGGTAACCTTTCAGCAGGCAACCTTGTAAGCACAAACTCCCCAAAGAGGAAATCCTCTGTCAGCCAAACACAACTAATGCGTCAGGGTATGAGCTGTATCTTTACCTTCTTTCAGCTATTAGGTTTTGCAATGAGGGCTCATGTCATCTGCATACCACTGTGTCCTTCTGCCAGCCTACCCCAAAATAGCTAACAAATTACTTAAAAGGAAATGCTATGGAACCACCCAGAGACAAAGCTGGGTTTGATATTAAGATGCGGTGGTCAAGAAACTAGAGTTTCAACAGGAAATTGATAACCCCACTGAGAAATCAAACAGCTTTACCTTCACACTGAACGAGTGCAGTGAATATACAACCAGAGGGAAAATGTTCATTCTAAAACAATAACACTAGTTTGTTGAAAACCTCAGATGCACTTGCTAAAGCCACATAAATTGTGATTTCTTACCTAACAAAACTGTGTTTGTAGAATGGTACCACTGGGTTCCCCAGTCACTGCTCTTCACCAATTTCAAACCTACATGTGTTTGACTCTCGGATAAACTGCTGTTTTCCCCTCCCAAACCCATGAACAAACCCTGGGCTCTTTCCAATCATATGTCATCAGTAACAGGAGGACTTGATAGGTTGTGTTATCTACACCAGGCAACACAGCCATCAGAGAGCTCCCCAAGTGACAACCACTGCTCACTGGTAGCAGGACGAAAGCAACCACCGCCAAATTACAACTTCTGCACGGCATCTATGCAGAAGTGCCTGGCATTACCGTCCATACTCATTCGCATGAGGGAAACGGGTAGAAATGAGCTTCCAGAGGGACAGGCAGGCACCTCCAGCACTGCTGCCAAGCCATGTGGAGAACAACAAACCAACTGCGACCGACTCAAAGGTAGAGCTGGCCAACAGCTTAGTAAAGAGTAGTTACAACAAAGATCAGCAAGATGCAATGTGCAAGGAAAACTGCAGCACTATTTACACTGCAGAGCTGCACTCTCAGTGACTTTTGGTAAGCCACATTAAGTTGTGTAGATAGCCATTACATTGGCAGTGCATTTACTTAAAGCCTGGCGATTCAAGGTGGGACAGCTACTGTGTGCAGTTGCTATACTGCTGTGCTGGGAGCACACAAGCACATTCCTCATGAAGAAAAAGAGGACCTGAGGCACGTGCAGTGCCTGTTCCGAGTGAAGTGCTGCTGAACTCCATGCTTCTTCATGATGCTGATCCAAAACAAAAATAATGAGCTAAAGAATGTCTGGTTACTCATTGCCTCTTGCCATTTACACACACTGTATATCTGTGAGGACTGTTCTCATACATCTGGGCCAGCTACAAGTAGAAAGGAAGAAGCTAACCACTTCTCAATTTTAGCCCAGCCTGGCATTAACAAACTACCTTAATGAGCTTTGGGTAAATATTTCAGTACTTCAGCATTCATTAGTCAACTCCCAGTCACAGTGTGTGGAATCTGCAGTTACCTCAATGGCTGCAGGCTAATGCAGATACACTGTGCTGGCTCTAAAGTAGCGCTTATTATCCAACCACCACATGCTGTAAAGCCCACCTAAAGGGCAAGGTGCATAACCCAGCTCTGAGCTCCATGATGCCACAGGTAAGCTAGCTGAAAGCTGTCTTTTGTAGTCCTGAAGTGCATCACAATGCAATCTCTTACATGACTTCAATTTGACAGCAGATCCATGTCCTTGCTGTGGTCTCTTCTCATGAATAAGCTTCTGGGTCTACTAATACGGGGACTTCCCAAAGCAGCAACGCGAGGGGAATACTCTGACAACTGAAAGAAGTCTAACACTTCAAATCACAAGCATTTGCAGTGGAAGTCTGTACCATTACTCCTGAAAGCTGGGATATGGCAAGTGACAAGAATACGACAGTGCTTTCATTCAATCTATGACAGTTTCAAATTACGACTGTCAACTAGATGCACTGAACAGCTTATGTGTAAACATAAGCTGGACGCATTGGCATAATAAACAGTCAATCAATAACAGTGAAAGGACAGATTAATAAAAGTTGCTTCTGTCAGAGGACAAATTGAGGACATCAGAAAAGATGAAATTCTATGAATACAATTGCTTCCTGTGAATAGTAACATTCAGCCCTTGTTCTGATTAGATGGAATTGGTTCAGATGAGCATCAAAAACTTCTGAATGCTTATCTAAAACTGCTGAGGCTTGTCAAAAACGTGCTGCACCAATGCCAGAAAAAGACAACAAAGCAAAGCACCAAAAATTCTCAAACCATTTCTGAAAGAATCCATGGGATTTTGCCGCCGTCCTTATCTGCCCCGTTTGAGCCTTCCAAGTTTTCTTATCTGCTCAGTAAATTTTTATCACAGGATACCTTCAAACTCTGAATAGGTTTGGATGGGTAAGCTGTGCGCTGCTTTGCTTCATGCGACTCCAAGAAAAATAGCCAGTCAGTCAAGCCCAGATTCTAAACTCTTTACCATGGGCAGAGATGATGATATATGGGATGGAAAAAACCCCACAACTTGATTTTTCTAAAAGCAGCACGAGCTAGCCACATCGGCAGTTAGAAAAAATCTTGTTCTGACTTGTAGTACTGAACAAATTTGATGGATTAGGCACTCGCTAAGAACTGATATAGAGTACCAAATTACTGTATTGGACATTTCCCTGAACACAATGCATTATATTAAAATATATAAATGTCATCATTTAGAAGGTAGCTCTCTGGCAATGTTCTTAAAGAAACAAGACTCTGATGTGCCCAGCTGCCTCAGTATTTAGGCACATGCATGCAAGTGAATAAAAATATCATCTGAGTCTTATCTGAAACATTTTCTTTATCCTATTGCCCTAGCAATCCACGTACTCCTCATGAGAGCAAAAGAACATGTTAGCAGTTATCCTCCGCCTGCTCAAAATGCAAAAAAATCCCCAGGTAGAATGTAGAAAGAAATGGCAGAAGAGCTATGTTTTGTCTTTAGAGACAGAAGTTATATCCATGGAAAGCTGGACATTAATAAGGGAATACTGCCTTAACAGTCAAGCTATCCCAAACAATAATCTGCTTCAACCAGGAGTCACAGAAATTATTAACTACTTGCCACCTTATTCTTTCTGTCTTCTGTCCACAGGGAACAAAACTGGGGTGCTGAGTGAGCTAAATAGTCACTAACAGGAGCACAATACCTGGGGAAACAGTCAAAACAGCTTCTGACATTTCCAACATCAGAATTGTTGCTGGTAGCCCAAACACTGAATCTCCCTCACTCCTGCCATAGAGAAAGAAGATTTCCTTCTTAGAGAGTGAAAACTCATCAAATTTACATCGAACAGCAATAGACAGAATACAAACCAGCATATTATATGCAGGATGTGGATTCTACGCTGAAAACTATTTTTACACATCCTCTGAAATCCGAGAGAGCTTCCATGTCCGGGATTTGAAGGCACCATTACACGTTACGTACAGGAGCGCAGAGGCAGTACTGCAGGATTAAGGCCACAATGAGATAAGAAAAAGCTTAGAAACAGCCAGGGATACACTCCAGCCCCTCTCCAACCCTGAGCCCATGCATCTTCCCACACTTTTCATTCCATCTTCAAGAGCCCACTACAAGAAATGCATATTCCCTGCAGCGAGAAGAGTCATCAAACTTGAAGTCTTACGCGTTTTTAACATTTACTACTTGTCATTAAAGGATTTTGAAGTACTTTAGTTAAAAAGGTAGGTTTTACCAGCAGTCCCAGTTTACAGGCAAAGGGGTTAGGCAAATTGGTCCACATATATCCTCCTGCAAATTGCAGACCTAGTGACAGAGTGCAGAGCCCTCATACCATCTAGGATCATCTTGAATGACATTTCTCTCTCCTACATTGCCTTCTTTCTTTAGTGTAATCTAGCTGCTCTCAAAACCCAAGATTACAGCTACTGCCTACTTCATGAATATGGCAGAAATCAGGCAGAACAAACAAAGAAAAAACACAAAGCTTTTAAAATGTAAATCAGAAGTAAAGTGCCAAGGTGTAGAGTTGTGGTCCAGTCTTTCCATCATCCCTTCCTAAGTCTACACCATCATTTATTGCAAGCTTCTGGACAGAAAAATGAAAGCATTCTGGTTTTTTCCTCTGAAAAAGCAAGGTTTTCACGGAGTCAAAATTTTCAGTACTGCTTTGCTAATGAAAATGAATTGTTTTTCTTCACTGAGATTTCCTATGACAAATAGAAAACAGTTTCCCGCTACCTCTAAATTACGCCATTAGATATTATAGAGGTTGTTTCAGTCTTGGACTGGAAAAGAAACACAGAATTTTGTTTCTGTCCAGCAATCTCTCTGCTGAGAGTCTCCTCTATATTCACTAAAGTCTATTCCTATTTTTTCTCTGCCATAGGGCACATGTAATTGCAAGTAGGCAGCAAAGGTNGCAGACCTATTAGCCTGACCCTGGCAGAATTCAAGGCTGAACAGGTTCTGAAGTGTAGAAGATTGGGGGGGGGATGGAAAAAGGGTTGAAAGATATCTTGGGTTTAGCAAAAGCTGGCGGATCCAATATAGATATTTGCTAAGGTAATTGATTTTCTAAACATGGGCAGTGCCTTATATTCCACCTGCGCAGACAAAATATTTGAGACAGCGCCATGGAGAGAATCTATGAGACCGGGAAAGCTGAAGGTTAGTGGAGGAGCCGAGGGAGCAACAATGGAGTAGCTAAAAGCAAAGTAGTGATAACCGGCTGTCCTAAAAGGGGAACTCACAAGAGGTCTTCACACCATTACTGCAAATAATGCTGGTTACAAATTCTGTAGCTGTTTTCCAGACTGAACTGAAACAACCGTGTATTACAGAGCTATAAGGAGCGTTGGGGAAGTTACCTGCACACAGAAACAGGGACTGTTTCGGTGTTATTCACAACGAAGATAGCTCACCCTTCTGGGAAGAGGAGGAGGAACATAAAGCCTTAAACGAAAAATTGGATGCCTGGATAGAAGTACCAGACTATGGAGAAAGTGCCTGTATTGTCATACATTTAGTGATTAACAGTAATTATCAGCCAAAATGAGACATAAGACATGTCTGAGCCATCAGTCTGAGTACAGATCTGCTCTGGTGCATTCCAGCAGGATAAGTTTGAATTGGATCACATACATGGCTATTAGTGTGAACAGAAAAATGGAAGGGGACCAAATAGAAATACAAGGTGAAAAGGTAGAGGTCTGCTGTCTTTAATATGTTTGGAGACAAACAGCAGGGAAAAGCAGAGTCATTAAAGCCAAACAGCGTTATTGGCATGTGAGCAAACAAATACAAATTAATATTAAGAAAGTACACCTGGAAATGAAAACAAAGCTTCTGAACAGCAGAGTAACAAGGTTCAGCAATAACCTTTTGGCAGTAGTAATGGGAAGCAGGAAGGGAATCCCAGCTACTTTTAAAAAGGATTGTTTAAATCCTAAATGGGATTATGACTGAGACTGTGGGGAAGCAAACATGATGACCCAGTATACACCATTCCTCCTACAGTAGGTTTGTCTTAGTTCTGCAAACTAATGAATCCTTCCTATTCTTTGTACAAAGCATCTCATTTGTCATGAGAGACAAGAGGATTGTTAGTCCTGTGTTAATAAAGTTACCTTTGGCCACTGCAATGGTTAATTGGAATCCTATCACATGGGGTCTGATCTTGGATGGTTCTGAAGCCCCTCAATTCACATGAAAATCAATAGCATCTAGAGTAATTGATGCAAGGGACTTCTACTAAGAGGTTTCCTTTAACATAAGTACATCTTCCAGAGAAACACCGTGTACATAACAAACACCTGAAAATTATTCAACTCTCACAGCCACTCTGTCACTGCACAACTTTTCCTTATTTTTGACCTTTTATAAAGCATCTAGTTTTCCTGTAAATGTACTTAGACCCGCACAGAACAGCACACACAAGCAACCAAACAGCAAGCCAAGCGAAAGGAAGACACTACTGTTCAATGCTGTCGTTCCTGCCTCATGTGATCAAGGTGGCAGTGTCTTCTGAGTTTTGTACTAGGCTATGAAAGAGAAGGAGGGAAAGCTGGAGAAAATACAGTCAAACGTGTTATTCTCATCATTACACGAGGTTAACCCTGGACATGTATTGAAATCATCCTAAAACATCAACAATCAGATTTTTATTTTTTTTATTACTTTGACGTAAATTGGGAGACTACCTCCACAGCAAGCAAAGGCTACAGAGAATTGCCTGCACAGCCAGAGAGCCCATGGCTCTTAGCTGTGGTAAGCAGCTCGGTAGTCCCTTGGTAAGAGAACTGCAAACCAGAAACAAAGTGCTTCTGCTGCTGTAAAGGTAAGTCATGTTTGCAATGAGAATCACAGCAGCAGCTGAAAACTGTTGTCACCCAAGATCTGTTCAGGCACTCAGTGAAGGAAGGAGATGTCCTAGACAAGCTGCTGCAAAGAGGCAAATTCAGTGTATGTGTTAGAAAACACCAAGCAGTGGGAAAAGACAATACTCATGTCTACCCGAGCCACAGTCCAATGGACAGGACGGCACAGGGACAAACAGTCCACAGAGGGAGGTCTAGGACTGCTTAAATTCCTGCTGTCCCCAGAAGCTTGTGTGAGGCTCACTAACAAAGCTGGTGCACAGATCTGTGAGATAGTAGGAGCCCTAGAGTGCCAGACAAACATTTTTTTTTTGTACTGTGGTTTAAAAATCGGCCAGAGAAAGCACATGCTGTTCACTAGGAAAAGGGAAAATACAGTATTATCCTTGGGGACCAAGGTTCAGTTCTCTGCCGTAGGACTTGTTATGAATCCCCTGCTGATCTGATGGGCCTCTGGTCTCTGCAAGTCTAGGCACCCACACGGTATGGGCTGGAGTTTTCTAAACATTATTTAAGGTTTTGAAGATAGGAATACCAACCATTAGTTCCCTATCTCCCCTACATGGTTACTGCAAAGATAAGTACCTGATAAGCATCTGTGGGGTACCCAGATGCTAAGATATTAATAACTTTGATTGACAGAAGTTGGTCATCCTTTTTAACATGGCTTTGATAATTGGTAGATAACTGAAGGATCTACACAAAGCCCACTTAATTTCTGTTGAAAAGCAAGATGAAAAAGGTAAATCTTTGAGATAATTGAAGCACACTAATATTCCTTAATTATCCATATTTTTCTTTAGTACCTTCCATCCTCCCACTACCAACTCCTGCTTGCTCAGGCAGTTATTGCAGGAAATAAACAAGATTTCAACTACACAGTCCCTACTTGTATCCCCGTCACAGCTGCAATGAAGAACAAGCTGATGAACAAGGAGAAATACTGACAAGACAAGAAGCAGTGGATATCCACTAACCTCTTCAACACAGAACATCGAACGCTAGGTTTTATGAGGGAGAATAGGACAGCTTAAGAGTTAGCACTCCTTTCTGCAAAATTTAATTAGATCAACAGCCCTAGTATATTTATCCAACAATGACTAAATTAGCCAGTCCTTCTCTGTAAAGAGTTCTTGGACTTCTTGTTCATAGCTGCCTGAAAATATCACCTCAAGATTCAACTGAAGTCAAAAAGGCAACTTCAGAAAATATTAAAAAAGAAATCAAGAAAAAGCAGGAAACCTCATTTTGTTACAATTCTGGCCCCACATTCCCCTCTGAGATGCCCACCTCTTCCCCTCATTCTCAACACAGACATGAAAGAGCTCAAAAAGTTTCAGGCAACAAAAGGCAACAAAACTGATCAGCCAAATCGTACTCCTGTACGCTAGAATTAAATACGCTAGAATTTTACAGCCTGGAAAAGAGAACTGAAGAGGTTTATAATAAAGGAATATGAAATTATGACTTGCAGGGAGAAGATGGTAATTATTTTTCGTAAGTCAAAACCTAGAAGTTCACAGTAAAGTCATTTGACAACTTTTAAAACACAGTTGTTTCTCAAATGATACAGTTATTAAATTGTGACACTGAGGTCCACAAAATGTCATGGAAGTACAAAGGGTTCCAAAAGCAATGAGAAAAATTCTTGCAAGAAAGGTCCATTAAAAGCTATTAAACAAGATGACGCTGATGGAACTTCCATCTCAGGAAGTTCCTCTGCTACAAATTGCTGGAAATTGTGATATAATAATACCAAGGAATGCACCACTTTATACACGCCCTATTCTTACACTTCTTTTTTAATAACTTTTTTAAAAAGCTATGACCATTGGCAGACATCATAGGTTCCCTGGTCTGATCCAGTATAATCATTCAATGTTTGAATGGTGTCAACTATTTTTGGAAGCCAGCAAGGACGATCACGCTCACGTATTGCACAAGACCAGTGAATATTACAGAACTGCACCATCAAACTTCTCCCTCAGTCTCAGACTTGTGGTACAGCTACTACATGAAGCATGTTGTTAGGAGACTGCAAATGATAATGAGTCACCAACTACTTTGCAGATTATGGTCCTAGCCCATTACCATTCAAAGTCTTTACTTCATCTCATTTCTGAATTTGTATTACTCTGATTTTCAGTTGGTTTACTACAGCCGTGTATCTTGTATCAGCAAGAACAACTGAAGAAGTCTTCAGTGTTACTTGTACAGTTAATAAGATCAGAAAGTGCAATGAGATTCATTCAAGTGAAAGACCCCATTCACATACGATCTTTTAAGTCATAGTATATAACTATCTAAAGGTATGTAACTGGTCTGCTAGCTGAGGTTAAATATTAAGGGAATGTTGAAAAAAATAATAATGGGAGGCAGAGTATTTTTAAGGCTTGTGGCTGAATTATACCAGAAGGTAAAACAAAACATGACAAGCCACCAAAGTGTGCTGGCTTATCTATCAGTTCATCCAGATGATAAGACTACACAATCTTTGCTGCTTGCTTTCATTTGTGCTTGTATGTCATGGTTTTAGCATTCATAAGATCATTCAGGCTTACAGAAGCCTCATGCAATATTAAAATGTTTATGAAACCCCTTTCTGTGCTTTAAGCAGCAACAACAAGTTCTGATTGTGCAGAGAACAAAAAGAAATAGGTTCCACATCTCAGGAGAACACCCTACTCCAGTCAAACAATGGTCTCTGAGCCATCTTATAATTAATCAGAGCAGTAATTTTTGCGTCAATTAGCGCCATTTGCATTCCACCACTCTTGCCCTCTTGGCATGTATTTCAAAGTTGCTTCTGGGCTCAGATGCACCAATAAGCTAAAGAACATGCTTTTATTTCAAGAAATAGTCTCTTCAAAATAATTTTGTCCCTACAAGTAAAGTATTTAAGCTGTATATCACGAGACAAAGATTAAGATACCTAAAAAAGCATGCCACTTTGATCAAAGTGGCATTTTACAGAACCACTTGATGCTTAATGAGATATGAGTGCCATAAGCAGCAAGCTTCAGAGCAGGATCTGGAGAAGACCTCCACTTCATTGTGCCTTGGCTTAGCAGCATGAATTGCTTCATGGCAGACTATCATGAACAGAGTAAAAAGAAAAAAAAAAAAAGAGGGGAAAAAAAGGTAGAAAAGGGTTCTGCTTAGTGTGAAGGGACTGATGTTAAGAGGACCAGCTTGCTCAGGTACACAGCTGGAATGGGACTGTTTCAGATGCACAGAAGGCTGAAACAAGAGAATATGGGATAAACAGAGGTCTACAGAAAAGCAGTACACTTGTACCCTCTGGAGGTTTCATGCCAACGTCTGTACTCCTCACATACTCACTTGCAGTCTTGGACCACAATTCAGCAGGGAAGCAGCAGACCTTCATCCCATGCAGTTTTCATCAGCGTATTACTTTTCTGGTCCTCTCTACTACAGAACTGCTGCATTTACACTGTGTGCAAAGCTCAAGCCTCGGTTCCCAGCTCACGTCTGGCTCTCGTAGTCAGCTGCAGTTTTGCCAGAGTAAAGAAGTCAAGCTTAGTCATAGGTTGGGGTTAGGTACACGAGGGACTGCATGATCCCATCTTCTCACTGTTGCATGCCACTTAGCATCATACTTTATCTACATGGTGAAGCTAGATCCTAAAACCAGTCTGGATGATAACCAAGAAATTCTTTCTTCACCTTCATTTCCATTAGGTCTTTTTATGACTTTTGTCATTAACTGTTAAGTTAAACATCCTACTATGTGTTGGCCATTAAAGATTTAGAACTCAGATAAAGCCAAGATGAAAACTTCATGCTCTGCGCTTGGTTTGACCATCCCTCACACAGCTGCTGACATGCTTGACTGGGGGCCCTCTGATGAGCACGATGAGCTGCATATGCACTAGCAAATGCCCTGCAGGCACACCTAGGCTGAGCAGCAATGCTCAACATGGCACTTTAACAAGGCACCAGAACACTGTTTAATCCCACGCTGCAGCCTTCTGAGATTATCACAAGGAGGCTTCAATTACTTTCTTTTTAAATGACCTTAAAAAGGTTTTATTCTTTAGAACAGCAGGGTTTGCGTTCTTCAGTAACACTTTGGAAAGCATGGGTTTGCAAACCTCATAATGATGTGGTGCTTGTTACAAATACACATTAAAACACGGTCTCCGAATCCCACCCAGTAGCATGTCTGCAGCCGTGTAGCCAGCACTGTGCTGCCTGCTCTGAGCCAGGCCATAACGGTCTGAGGTTTTGACACTTCACAGCTAAGCATGGCCTCTAGTTGCTCATTTTAACCCAGCCGGATGCTTCCTAGCAATACACAATCCAACATGCATTAGCACTGGTTGTTTGATCCAGTGATGAACTCCATGTATCAACCAGCGAAGAGTATTGATTTTTTTTAACTTGTTTACTTTCAGAGATTCTCAAAAGTTATTCTTTTCTGAAAGAGTTTGAAGGCACTAGGCTTCACAAAAGGGGAGAAAGAATGAAAGGCTTGACAAGACTCGATGTAGCATTCACTCAGTCTAACAAAAGAGCTATAGAAAACCAACACCTATAAATATCCAACAGTGTTTTCCCCCTTGTTTCTAGGCATAGTATTGCCTCATTTAATATCACGGACAGCTAAAAAATCAGTCTAAATACACTTGTTCTATTATCACCTCAGCTGTTTGCTCTTAAAAAAACCCCCACAACACAAAACCCCCAAACCGCTCCTTCCAGAAAGATTTGCTGCCTTCTCATTCTTTTTTCTGCTTCTCCATGTCCTAACTTGCACATCTCTTTCTCTGTTCAGATTAATGTTGTGTGAGTAATTGAATTCGCAGTTCTGCTGCAGAACTGGCAGAGCATGTGTTTGGCAGGGAGGGGAAGTCACTGTGGGAAAGAGGGGGCAATCTTTTTGCATCCAATATCCCTTGCTCCTATCCAGGTCTAAAGTTCATCAGAGACCTGCTTCCCAGGGAACCGCCCTATAACTCGTAAGTTACAAGGCCTTATGAGGTGGGTTGCCTTCAGTTTCTCCTGCGGGAGTTATCCCTTTTTGTTCAAAATGCTTGAATATTCGTGGCCAGTCCAATGGAGAAAAGATGATGCCGTGACCTTCTGGAGCCACATCTCCCCTGGCAGGTGGGACACTGGAGCTCCAGCTCTTGCTGAAACAAATATTCAAGAGCTCTGCACAAAATTGAGCAGCATCTGACAGGGATGCAGGGAGTCCTGCCCGCTCCCTTGAATGCAGTACTGCTTGATGGCTTAGGTGCTTTCCTGCGATGCGGGAGTTGCGAGTCCAAACTCCTTCAGGCAGAGAAGGAAATGAAACCTGAAATTTCTGCACCCTGGGTGACTGCTCTAACCAGTTGGTTAAATACACAAAAGAAAACCACTGGCCATTTTTATAAATCTAACTCCTGATACTCTTTCCAGCCACAACTATTAAGTTAATATATTCAGAATTTGTAAATAATTCCAAGAAAGAATTTATTTCTTTCTTCATCGAAGAAATTATTCTGGAGAGGCACAGCTAAAGAAGAAGAAGAGTGAGCTACAATTTAAACTGTGACTTCTCCATGGCAAGGATGAATGAACTATTCTCTTTACCCAATGCTGAACACCAGTGGAGTCCGGATCTTTTATCGTCCTCAGGCAACACCCTCAAGGAAAGAATTGACAATATTTATTTTATCAGTTTACATTCAAACGATTAGAGTGTTATCAGATAAAACTCCCAATCAATGCAAAAGGCACGAGGAAGTCTTGTTAACAGGGTCTGGTGCGCTGACACCGTCAGCTCCTTACAGCCCCTGTGGAGTGCTGTGACCACACCTCACGTGTGTGCAAGCCTCTGCAGCTGGGACCTCTGCAAGCATCTCTCCTGCTCTGCACCTGCTTGTGCCAAACTACCCCATTTGGAGCTGCCTCAAATAGCTTGAGATGATGAGGCGTGGTGCTGCACGGATGGTCCCCAATGTACCAGACAGCAGTTTTGGGGTTCTCTGTCTGTCTTCAACTGAATTGCCTCAGTGGGATTTATGTGGACTGTAGGTGCACAGGAACCTTTGTGGATCCGAGCCAGAAAATTTTTAAATGTATCAATACGAATGAGTAATAATATATAAGAAAGTTCACATTTCTGGGGTGGAAGGTAATTAATTGCCCATTCAGCTACTTACTTCCTTCCTGTCTCATTAGAACTGCCCAAAGGATATCAAAGTTGCAGCATTTCAATTCAGGTGTTCAAAATACAGCCTTGTAAATTCAAACTCAACTTGAAAACCAGAGAGGAAAAAAAAAGCCCACAAGAACAGCTTGCCCAATCAAATATGACAAATTCAGCTCCAGAACATATTTTAGCCTTTTTAAGTTTAAAACAAAATACATCAGAATGGTAAATATCTTGTCTGCTTTTTAAAAGCTAGACAATCAAATATCTTCCGCTGGTGAATTTGTCATATTTGATTTGAAAAGCACTGATTTTTCTCTTCTGTGTTTCATTTCTAAATGAATATATACAATGTAAATGAATTTATATAATATATACAGCCTCCTTTCAAAGAGGGCCATTTGTCAATGGTACATTAGCTAAGCTCTAAGCTGCTAGCACAACTGACACAAAAATAGAACAACTGCAATATAAAACTATATACAGCTCATTGCGGATACTGAAACCTGTTAATGACATATTAGCAAGTTACAGAGGATGTACAGCAATATTTTCAGGCAGCATGTGACCAAAGTATACAGGTGTGTACATGAGTGCAGCATCTTCCTCAAAATGGTATTTACCTCCTCTAATGCTTAAGAAAATTTTCTCAGTAGCAGCCAGCTCCTCTCCCTATTTCTTCCCTGTCCTTTGACAGAAGCTGGCTGGAAAAAGCAGGCAGAGTGAAGAAATGGTGAAAATTTTCTACTCCCTTACACAAAAATGGAAATGAAAATTCTTTTAAAAATATCTGGCTAAACCAGGTATGATTCCAAATTGGAAATGTTGCTACAGTGGCTCACAGCTGCCACAGCTGAAGCAAGTCAATCCACCGCTCATTGCTATAGTCCAGCCCCTGCAGTGCACTAAACCTCCCGGGTCAGGCAAACTCACGCATTGTTATCCCTGCCTGAGATGCAGCACGGAGGGCATAGCAGAGTTGATGCCAGCCCCACAGGCGAGCTCACTTCTCCAGACACAGACAAGCATTCAAGTCCATGCATTTCTGAAAGCTCATGATTTTAAACCCAAATATTGGAGGCTGGGTTTGCTCTACTTTACTTTCCCCCCCTTTGCCGCATGAAGAAGAGACTGTCTTTTCACAAAAAAAATCAATGGTTCTCCATCAGTTCCAATAGTGGAGGGTTGGTTGTGGTTTTTTTAAGAAAAGATCTCAAATACTGTAAGGCTTGCAGTAAAATTGCAGGAGTTGGCAAAAGTGCAGCTGTAATTATAAAGAGCTATTATTCTCTGTGAAGTTGCAGAGTATTTACATACGGGTGGCATCCATCAGCCAGAAGCCAACAGACCAGACGCCCCAGACCCCAGCATGCCAGAGCAGGGCCAGGCAGCACCGGCAGCATCAGTGCCTGCCGGTTCGGGTGCCTGAAACCAAGGCACCATCTACAGCACTTACATGGCATCAGTAGAGCTTTGCTCACCATCCCTGGTGCTGCAGCAGCCCAGAACACAACAAGTTTTAGCTGCATGGATTACAACAGTGGAGAAGATCTAGTCTTCACATAGATTATATTTGTGATTTAACACTGTAAGACTGTACGGAATTTTTTTTTGCATGCCATCTATCCAAATTTTCAAGAGTGCAATGCTTTCTCATGAAATAAAGGCAGTAATACCATGATTAAGCTGTTTCTCTATATGATAAAAGTGAGACAGCTATGGATCGAAGCTGAGATCAGTTTTAGCCAGTATTAACCTTTAAGAGAATGTACCATGTTTTAGCAATATATTTAGACATGTAGTTGGTTGACACCTGGGGTTTTATGGTTTAGTTAGGGAGAACTTCAATTCAATTTGAGCACACAAGAAGAGCAGGTACTAGAGCACATTCAGATTTCTAGAAAGTAGAATCTGAATTACAATTAGATGCATCTATCTAATCAAGAGCATGTCTTAATATCCTAATTATACAGTCTCAGCAGCTGGATGAAATGTGAGATATTGAGAACCACTGACCAAGCAATTTTAAAGGTTGGCCTAACATTTTTTGTATTCCTCAAGGAGGGAGAGACCAAGTACTTTACCTTTCTGAAGAATAATAAAGTAGGGATGAAAATAGTGATCGTGACTGACTAACCCCTAACTGCCAAATAATCTGTGTAGCTGCCTGATACCTGTATAAACAAATGCTTACTCCACTCCTATAAAGCCTTTCCATATACCTCACAGTTCCTATAACCTAGCTTCAATTACCTTTGAATTAGAAATACCATTATGAAATATCCTATAGAAACAGATCTGCAGTCTGATCTTGGTTTTGATTCCCTGGAGGAAATCTGTCCTGTTAATGTAGCAACCTATGCTGTATGTTCTGAAACTCTACCTGCTAGGCATTTCTGGTCAGGAGAAAGTGGGATTCGTTTAGTGGTGGCAGTCCTCAGGGCTGAACTTCTGCTTAAATATAATATTAGATGCCCCCTCTTAATAATTTTTATTTAAATAATTTACATACTAGTGAGTATAGCTGAGAAAAGCCCATTAATAATCTGCACCCAGACAAAATTAGACACATAATAGAAAAGCATCCTCTGAGCCAGTTTCCAATCACTCGGACTTCAGTAAGAGACTGAAGAGTTAAACCGTGGAGTGAGAGGTCAGGGGAACGAGGAGACAATGCTGAAGAATACCTTATGCTCAAGGTGAGGGGGCAGCTCATGGGAGAGAAGAGGGAACAATTTGCCCCCTCACTCCCCTTCTGTGCTCCTTTGCAAATTTCTAGCCATGCATTTCCTATGTTAAAAAGAAAATCAGAGAAAAGAAAGGGAGAAAAAAAAAAGTCAGCATTAGACTACTGGGAAAATATAGTCCTCAGAGGAGGCAGCAATAAATAATACCTGAAAATAATTGGGTTTTTTTATTAAAAAACAATTGGGACTGAGGGAACAGGAGATTCAGCTAAGGTGTGATTTAAACTCAGCACCTAAATAACAGGGAAAAAAATATATGGATGAAAAAAATAAATACAGGTCTGATGTCCAAACTACCTCATGTACGTGGGTCCAGGCCTTGATCTGTCAGCGGACTAAATGTTCTTTGTTGCGTGAGCTCCTGGGGGATATCTGAAGGGCCTAATTTTTCACAACCCCACACTCTCCCTGTTCTTGGAGCACATCCCTCACTTGGTGCCTGCCCTGCTCCTGCTGACACCCATGTAAAGACCTGCCAGAGTCTTCAGCATATGGGTCTGGGATCTAATTTATGACATCTAAGACATTATTTGCAATGAAGAGTTTTTCATTCTCTAAACATACCAGCACTAAAGGACCAATACTTTCCCAGTACTGGCCATTTTGCTGGCATGAGCACACTCATGAAAAGGTAGTTTACTCTAGTTCAGGAAAGAAAGCAAGCTCCACATCATGTACTGTATATCCGCCATATGCATAACGCTGTCTGCTCCAGTGTTTGGACTGCCATAACTGTGTGCCAGAGCAGCAATGTCCAGCATCACCCCCAGTAATCTCCAGTTATTTCGGTGTCCTGTTGCCATACGGTTTGACTGTGTGAACACTCACACAAAGCAATACAGTATCCAGGTTTGGGCCACGTGACAAAGCATTGATTTACACACTGATAAGTAATTGTGTACACAGTTGTACTAGATTTCATCTATTAGATCACAGATGGAGATCCATTTTAATGTGCTAATAGTCTCATTACCTACCCATTCCAACCATGAACATTATACACTTAAGAGTATTTGGGGCTCTGGATTTCGGAAGAAATCCTTGATTAAGAGCCAACTCATAACCTTTAAGTAATTAGCAGATGTCCAAGCACAACATCCTTGAACTTTCAGGAGAATTAGCGTAAGAGATCTGAGCAATTAGTTAGTGCATTTCAGAATCTGACAAGACAAGAGTGCGTGAAGGGAGAAAAAATGTTCTTCCTGAAGAGATAACAAGATATAATCCCTAGTCCATGGGAAAAAAAAAAAAGAAAAGAAAAAAAAAAGAAGAAAGAAAATCAGATGTAAAAGTACTAGTTCTAATTACATCAACATCTTCTTCTTAACATCCAGGGTATTCTGTGCCTTTTGAATTTTTGCTAAATAATCAAAATGCTAGTGCTGTCTGAACTGCAAACGGCTTGGCAGTTCAGGCCAGCTCCAAGAGACTCTCATCCAGACCTTCCCACAGTCATCTCTCAGCAGAAGGTGCAGTGGGACCTCGCTGGTGAACTTCCTCCCCACTCTCCCCCACCCCAATTCTGGTAGGACTGGAGATCCCATGAGATCAGATGACAACATGGTTGTGCAATTAAGAGTACAGACAGGAAAGTCTGCTTTACAAAGCCACACTCAGTAATCCTAGGCAAGTCACTTAGCTGTAGTCTACACACTTATATAATCTACCTACCTAATAGAACTGTAACGAGGATTTATTAATTTTTCAAGGGTTTCAAGGTCCTTGAATCAAAGCAGGAACTTTTCCTTGCAGTACTTTAACCCTACTAATTCCAGACTGGCTCAAAAATGAGGAAACATGGGACACAAAGAAAACGAAAAGCCCAGTAAGTATTCAAATCTCAGAAGCAGACTGCACCAATTTAACCTGATTTCAGCCATGTTTTATACCATCTGAAATAAAAGGGGAAAAAAGACGTGTTCCATTCCCATTCTAGGCCACTTCTACTGAAATTTCGTAACATCTGTTGATGTTAAATACTTCAGACTAGAAGAATCCATTTAAGATTATTTTTTGCAAGACCATACTATTCTCAAGGGTTACCACTTGGATGCATTTAAGGAAACCACTCCTCAGAAGGTTATTTCATGCTCAGAATGGGAAGGAGGATGAACAAACACCAAGATCTCACTGCTGATTTGAAATGTATAATGTCACTGGACTACTAGATTATGACACATTCAAATCCCATTTGCTACCCATGGCCTGACATTAGTTCAACAGATAACAGTGAGTCTGTTTGAACTAAAAATTGACTGAAGACAACTTCTGCACAGTTTAGTTACTACCCACCATATTTTTGTGACACAGACGTGACTGTTAATTCTTTCTCTTCATGGTTTCTGGGACCCCTAATAATTTGCTTTTACCAAAATCTTTGTCAGTCTGGGCACAGAAAACGACCTCCTGGTATTTTGTACATTCAGTCCCATCTTACTCAAATCCCAGGTTTTATGTATTGCTTTCCAGAAGTAGCTTTTGATGTAAAACTGTAAAAGCATTGAAGCAAATTATGTGTTCAATTCCCACTGTATATCAAACAGAACTTCAGTACATCCCTTTTTCTGGTAAGCTCCTAATCTAAATTTTGAGTCATATGCAAATAGTGAAAATCAAAAGAAACTTCACTGTTCAGAAAAAGCCTAAGTTCCTCACATGACAGTCAAGCTTCCTAAAACAGGAGACTGGAAGGAAATAATGCATTCTGAGTAGCTTGCAAAAAGCAAAATCTGAAATGCTCACACAAGAGCACACATTCAAACACCTGCATATATTGCTTATCTTTGCATGCACAGGTAGCCTGGGCTGTACTTGCATCTTTTCTTGACACAACTTCATTTGCCATTTTTCTAATAAATGCATACAGAACCAAGTTCTTCATGCCTCTTTAATCCCAACTTAGATTGGGACCACAGTGTAGATATAGAAGCAGGAAGTCATTGCTGGTTTTTGACTTTCACAGAAATGTGGTTATGGCATTTCATATACTATGCAGAAGGATACATGGTCTGTAGAGGAGAGTGGGAAAAGCCAGTTTTCAGTCTAACTGCTTAGGGGTTCCAATTTTTTATTCGGGTTGAAATGTTACATAGAATATCTCTATGGTCTTTTCCCTCATATGGGGGCATTTTCTCAGCCATCTTCTGGCTAGCCATACATAATCCTCAATACCTTTGACTGTGTACTGCATAGAGTCAAATTTTTCAATAATTCTGTTTAACCTGACAAAAATCTCAGAACACTTCAAAAAATTATGATGTTATAGCCACCAGGGACAATGGGACACAGGGCCTTTTGATGGCTTACTTAAGAGCATACCACAGGGCAGTTGCAGACACACAAGCCTCTCCTTAAGACAGTAACACCAGACCTGACCAGATATTTTTTGTCTTAGCCTGACCTTCAAAAATTATCAAGTTGCCACAAGATCAGTAAGACCTCGGTATATGACTCAAGAATGCAACTACCCACCAGTAGGATTAGGTCTCTTTCATACGCAGAATGAGGGGCCTCTGCAGAAGCTGTTTGAGTAATAAAGAAGGCAGCCTACACATTCAAGGGGCTGCACTTGTTCATCTTTTTCCAGAGGTAAAGGTAGTATTTGAGAGATGCTATTTCACAAAAGAAAGAGAAAAAAAAAAAAAAGAGAGATCATACAGAATGATCCACCTTCATATAGAAGGTCAGAGAACTTTCAGGATCTNTATATCAAAAGAGGAAGATGTATCCCTTGATCATGAATAAAGAACATTTCAGAGAGTTCAGAAAAAAAATTCAAAACACAGCCACAGTTATGCAAGCCAGGCTAAATAAATAAATAAAATAAAGAAAACAAGGACACCCTAAAGGAAGTGTCTCCTACTGGGAGACAGACTTAGCCTTAACTTCAAGAAGCTCTGTAAAAGTTTCTTACACAGCTGATTATCCCAATCTCTAGAGACTTCAACCTACTTTAGGCCATGTATACGTACTTTGGTAAAAAAGAAAAAAAAAAAAAGAAGGCAGCAGAGAGCAGAGGCGGATGTTCAGTTGCATTCTGTGCAGTATTTGTATCAAACACAAGTCACAATAGGATATTGGGATGATGATTTTATACATTATAATGTCCATATGCATATAAACACACATCCCTTAAGACCTTCTTTACTTCTGTTGATACTTTAGAAATTATTCATCTGATTAATGAATTATACACTGAATTTATACATTAATGCCTAATACTTAGGCCCAAATAATTCCTGGACTAATATATTATTTAAAAGCGTGTAGGAAGATTAGAAACAGAGTTAATTTATTAGTATCTAGCTTAGGGCTCCAATTTTCTTAAAGACAAATTCAGTACATGAACAGGCAATTGGACATGTGAGGACATAAACTTTCACACGTTTCAGTTATTAGAGCTGTCTAAACTGATTATCTATATAAAATGGACACTACCATATAAGACATACTTCAAAATGGTAAACTAAGAACTAAAAACTAAACGCTCCCAAAAAGTATTTCATGAAGCCTTGAATACTCAAAATAGATTAATATTATCTGGAAGAGGGAGAAGCAACGTCTGTGGCTGTAGTGACCTTTTAGATACTTTGCTCTTAGACACAGCAGAAGCCGTCCAAATTCTCGTACTCTGTGTCAAATGCAACGTCAGATCCAGCTCAACAAAAACAGAGGGGGAAAAAAAGCACTTACTGTCACAGTTACATGCAGGACACACTGACAGGTAGGCATACACACCACAAAAATCACTTGCCTTCTGAAAAAACTGTTTCGGTCCCTGCAGTTCAAGGGTGCAATTTTCAGAAATTTCTATCAGATGGAAGCCCAACTTCTTTTTCTAAACCAGACTATTTGATTGGTTTTAATCTCATTAGTATCTGCAGATGTCCTTAACAGAGATGGTTTTGCACTTTCACTTCATTCCAACCTTAAAAAAAACTAGCCACACACACACAAAACCAAGCAAACATTAGGGATTGATTAAATGGATGCTGTCAAATTCACTGGCTCCATCTCAATTATATTTTCCTAAAATAGATACAGATCAACTACGTTCAAAGGTTTAACAATTGCCATGTGATGGGGAAATTTGGCATATAGTTTCTATGAGTTTTGCAGATTTTACTTATTGAACAAGCAATTCCTTTTAATCAATGCATTGATTTAAAATTGCTGCCAGCCTTTCAGAAGTCCGAAGGATGGCTTGGCAAAACTTTTCCTAGTGTTCTATTTATACTCTTGTAAGTAGTGAGACTTTGCTATTGCTGACGTTGCCCATGACTCCTTCCATTGCAACGCTAGCTCCATCTTCCCCAACTCAAAAAGAGTGCAGTGAGTTGGTTATCCATTTCTTTAGAATTCAAGTTTCCCCATAATAAATACCTTAATATGCTTATTT
>VYZV01041732.1:76772-100003 GCA_013401275.1 Pandion haliaetus
AAGCTTTAAAGGCTGAAAATTACAAGCATTCAAATAACGTTGTAAGTGGAAAGTTTTGGGCAACATTTTCTATAGGCACTGTGATCTGGGCTCCTATAATATTAGAGTGCTATAAGATACTTGTTCAAAACACCGCATCTAAATTAATCCTTTCAGTAGCTTTTACACCATGTCTTTAGTACATGATATGTTTTACACCATTTCATGTACTAAAACGTGATATTAGCAGTTCCATGCTCTGTATTCATTCAGGAGTTACTGCTCCATATCCACAATATACTGCACTTATACAGTGGCTCAATTATTTCAATATATTGCCAGCTTTCAAGGGAAAATGTTCTTCCCTGGACCCACTACTCGAAAACAGTCGCATGTACAGACCAACAATAACAGCTCCAAGGAGAGATAATCAACTTTAAAGTGAGGTCGATGAACCACTGAATAGATTTACTTGATAATTGCTGCATGAGAGGAAATCTTCCCACCTCAGAGTTTCACATGATTGCACCACATCTTATATCTTTCTCAAATACATTCTGAAGTTTCACAAGCTCTGCATTTTAGGACACTGCAACACAAAAGAGCAGGGAAAGGCTTATTCCAGCATTTGCTGTACAGCCAACCATAAATATTTTGAATTCAGCTGTCCCAAAGTGAGAAAAGGGTAGAGACTATTAAATAGAAATCAATGGTCATGCTTCATATACTACTTGATGTTTTACTTTTTCCAGGGCTTTGATTATAAAATGTAGCACAGAATGAGCAGATGTGCATCTCCTGCTTTATGCTATTTTTTTCTGCTTTGCTGCCTTCCTTGTTCCTTGCCCTGTTGCACTACATCCTAGGGGAAAGCAAATTAATTTCTGCAGGGAGATGGTGCAGTCACCATGCTTCCCTTTTGTTGGACAGCAGCACTGCATATACACTTCTCGCATTCCAGGAAAGTACTTACAGACAGGGAACAAAATGCACAATATGAGCTTAAATCCAGACTAGATCAAGGATACCTACAAACAATTGACTTTTGACAGTTGCCAAGTGGCATATTCAATATTTAACCCTAGGTTGAGTGAAAAACATAATGGGCAATTGTTCTCTCCCCCCAGGACCATCACCACCACAGCCTGCACTCTCAGCAGAGTCCAAAGACTGTGTGAGTTAAGGGTGATTCAATTCCTTGTTGCTCCTAAAAATAGTCCTATGAAAGCAAGAATGAGGTCCCAGGGGCAGGAGCTGGTCATACCACCATTTGTGTTACAGCTCCACAGAAGGAGTCCAGGATTTAGGAACTTAAGCTGCATCAGAGCTTTTGAAAATTATATTCTGTGCTATGTGATCAACCATACACCGAGAAAAGTGAAAGGCCAATGCGAACATTTTACAAACATCCAAGTGGTGAAATTTATCCACCAGCTTCTGGACTACTGTTTTTGAATTTGATGTATGCAATCACCAGTGATCTGGAAATACAGTAATTTGTTAGAGCTATATACGGAGTTTTGTTCAATTGATAAAGAAAGGAGGATATGAGCAAAGGGGAGTGAAAGAATATTTTACTGAAAACAATACTCCAGATGCATCCAGAACAGTCATCCCGGAGACATATAAAACCATGACATACGGAATGGAGTTTTTGTGTTCCTCCCAAAGAAAGTAAAACTACAATATAACTTATAATTAGTACAAACAGAAACGAGGTTAAATTCACAGTCATATATTGCCAGAACGATTCTACCAGGCTGAATGAAAAAAGCTCATGTAGGCAGAATTTCAGCTAGCAGAAATAAGAGATATTTATGTGAGTTACAAGACAGTGAGAATGACAGAACCACTAAATTCACATGCAGGATTCTAAAATTAATTTTTTTTCATATAACAAACTGCCAGATTGCCAACATTGACTCTATATACTTTGGAGCCACATACTTCTCTCATATTATGTTGTTCTTATTCTCTTAAAGACAACAACTATTTTTTTTCTTGCTCCAAACACATTTTAGTGTTTCTCACTGATCAGGTGAATCTTTGACTAGGGGACCTTCCTGATGGAAACATTTGGGGGGGGTGGGGAGAAGAAGCACAAGATAATTTACATAAGTGCATTGCAATTATTTCTCCTTAATTATGCATGCAGCTGGCTCTATTTTAAGACATGCCATTGCATTGCACACACAAGTACTAAGGGTATCTGTCACTCCATTTATGTCAGGCCTTTAACATTCTCACCCACCTGCCTGCGAATCACTTGCAGCAACCAAAAAGCAGCAGTCAGGCTTGTGGCCACCTGCCATCCATCAGCATTGTCGCACTGTCAGAATACTGCTAGTGCTTCTTCAGACTTCTCTCATGTCAAGCCTTTTTTGCACTGTATTCAAAATAACAGGTCAATCTGCTCTTTACTACTAAGTTACTCCATGAACTTCTCATTCACTATCAAACTAGGCAGCCTCATTTTTGAAAAGTCACACAAATCTAAGCTGTCAGTTAAAAACAAGTTGAATTAGTGCAAAAAATATACATAGTTGTGTTTATATTAATTAACACTGGCTTAAGATGAAGCTATGTTAAATTCAGCTTTAATCTCCTCTCAAATGACAGTGCTGTACTTTTTTTTTTTTTCCTGGCAAAGGTTCTATTTTTTGTCCCAGATGTTTTGTCCAAGTACGTATCGAGGAAGTACTATGTTTGTCCAGGCTTTCAGAGCATGGGTAAACCTTATCTTTGGTAGAAGATACTCATCCTGTTGCACCAGTGCTATGTGAAGATGCTCAGGAGAATCAGGATCTTTCCTCAAATACAAGGCAGCATCTGCAATCCACAGCACAAGAACATGGACCACGGCCGTAAAATAAAAGCACAGTAAGTCTGAAGCTTACTAATAAACCCTTGCTCTACTGTCTCCCCAGAACAGAAAAGAAACAAAAAACGAGATAGAAATTCATTCCTACCTGGCAGCCCCGTAGTTCACTCCTGTGCTATCCCATCTGCTCGCACATCTCTTTACACAGATGCCTGCATTGTTCACCAACCCCTGCTCAACTCCTGCAACTTCTTTGGGACAAAATGTCTCCTTAAGGACATTGCTCTCCTGGCCTCAGTACTGAAGAGTGGTCACGATGACCCTACATGAAACTGTGGAGAACAGTTAATAGTCTAGTAAGAGTTAGATACACCTAATATAATTCAAATAAGGGGCTGTTTCCTAATCTGATACGCTATAAACCATTTAGCTAGAAGCCAGGGTCTTTTCACATGGCATTCCTAAGCATGAACTTGGTTTTTGGCATTTGCAGTATTACCCATTGCCATTTTGCTAGAAATAACCTATGTCTGGGAAATGAGCTTGCATGATAGTCTAACACATATTAACAGCAAGGCAGCACCACTACCTTCTTTCCTCTTCTTTCCACTCTTCCCCTCCTCATCTGCTGGCAAAGCAAGAGTCAGACCTCACCAGAGCTAAGTATCTATCTTGCAGTGATTGAAAAATGGCCCCCATCAGTGATCATTTACTTAGTGGGACTGGTTTTCAAAGTACTCTAAAATCCCATTACAGTGAGTAGAAAAAGGCCACTGGGCTTCCATGAACTGTCCTTTCTTATCATTGAAACTTATTTTCATTTCAAGTATCACTGTTATCTGTATTTCATTTAAACTATAGCATGTGAAGCTATGAACTCAACTTTTAATTTGTGCTAAAACTGACACATAGTCAATGTGGAAAATGATAAAACACAATAGGTCCTTGGATTGCACTAAATTATCAGTATAGGACCCAACCACATGGTAGGCATTATAGAGGACCCTAAAACCAGCATTTTATTTGGTAACACATATAAAAAAAATGATTTCACCTAGTTTTGAATTTTTCCTTGCAATACTGCTGTGAAAAGTGTTCTGCCTGCCTTTGATATTATATCCTACAAAGAAACATGGGGAAGAGACTGATGGTGCATCCGTCCAGTAAAAAATTAGGTTTGATCGCACAATAAATTGTTAAAACCATGCATGTACCACATAGGTCAGTAATTGCTATGGCACTCACCATTGAAAGTCATTCATTGACATAAAAAAAAAAAATCTAACGGGTTGCAGAAAAACAATACACAGACTCATCAACCACCTTGTTCTAACAGCTATTTTTGAAGCAAAGGATATAGGCTATTGGAGTTCAGTAGATTATGAAACGACGCAAAATCCACTCATTCATGGAGATAAGATTTATCGAATCACTAGGACACATTCCCCCTGTTCTTTTAAGGTATTTCATAATGACACTGACAGATGAAAGGCTTGGATGCCTGGCTCCTTAGCCCGTAACACTGCCAATACTCAAAAATTTGTCAAAATGACAATTCAAAGCTATTTGCCCCTAGTTGTTGTAGAAGGGTCAGTTGGATTTTACACAACTCATCTTAAATGATTGATGAAAGACACTGGAAAGACAGTCACCATTGCCTCCCTGGTATGCAATGCATTGCTCCAAGCTGAAATGCTAGACACACCTCAGGATGCAAAACACACTTTGTAAAAGTTATTGATAAAACATGGGCCTTGGGGAAGCATCATTATTTTTTGCTAATAACAATAAACATTTTCTATTCCTGTGAAATGTATGTGTATCTGAAAGGATGTTTGAGGAGGAAACAGACGAGGGGATGGTTACAGATGAAGGCTAGACTAAAGCTGGAGGAGAGTTCAATGCTAAGGTCTTGCAAACAATTCAGACTGTCAAAACAAGATGGTGAATATCTAGCCAGATTCATTTTTCTCTAAAGATCTGGACTGGAAACATATTTATAAAAAGGACGCTGTTTGGAAAGACTTTGGCTGTATGCAATATAGAAGGTAACATTTGAAGCCACTGGAATCCTTTCTTCTATACCCTTCGCACAATGCCAAAAAGGCCAAAGGAGAAATTACTCCTTTTCCTGAGATTTTCTCTATTTTCTTAATAGAGTTAAGGCCCAAGTAGAATGCAGGCAGTTATGATTAATTATACCACCACAGAGGAACACAACCCAGCTCAAAAGAGCAAAATAGGAAAGCAATGTTTGTACTTCCACAGCCTGGCTTGCCAATGCCCTAGTCTGATCCTAGGAGGCAAAGGTCTGCAACAGAGCTGGAAGCCATCTGTGTTTGCATTCCCAGCAATGCTAACAGCATGTAGCTGAAAAGAAACAGCAGATTCTTATGGCTTTTGTTGGGTTTTTGTTTGGGGTTTTGGTGTTGTTTTAGGTTTTTTTAAATTATTATTTTACATATACAGACAAGGATAAATTTCACAAAGAAATTAGCTATCCTCATCAATTCCTTGAAGCTAATCCCAATACAGGACACTTCTTGTCTCCGAGAGGTTTTGTCACCTCTACTCTTAGCAAATGTCTATTCAAAAAAACCACAAACTACTTTACAAACAGCAGAAAGCCCTGAGGTCACTTTTACCTACTCTCCTGCAATGCATAATCTTCAAAATTCATTTCATTTTTTCATGATAATTTTGTGATCTCTTTTGATGCTGAAAATGTTATTTTCTTTTCTTTCCTGGGAGGAACTGCATTTTTAATCAGGCTTCCCAGAAAGAGCTTTTGCTGATCTTAATGTGAAAAGAAATCTCAAAAAAAAAAAAAAAAAAAAAAAGANGTTATTTCAGAATGACAAAGTTTATTTGACAGCCCAGAAGATGAAATGGCTTAGGTCCTTAAATTCTCTCTTCTCTACAGAACACAGAAGAGTGTTCGGAAAGCTGAACACTGAAATACGGTTACGTCTAGAGACTGCTTGGCTTCTACCGCACATCACAGGAACATCTGGAGAGATGCAAATAGAGTGCAAACAGCTGCAATGTCCCCCCTTGCTAATCTGAATTGTTTCACTGTCACCTCGTGCTCCCTCGCTGACTGCTGCATCTACCGAGTGACCTGCATTTCATAACTCAGTTCTCAACTGTGTTGTATGATCATACAAATATTAAACAGCAGTAGGTTCACTGGTCTGTTAACAGAGCGGGCAGGTGTCAATGGGCTGACCTGCTGTCTCTGTGAGTGAGCCAAATACTAGTCCTGTGCAACAACCGGATACCCAAGCCGTGCCCTAAAACAGTTAGAGAACTTGTGCATGACTCCGGATTCAATGATCTCGTCAAAAATCTGTCACACTCCTAATGAAAGACACTGCTTTATTCTGCTCACCACACACATCAGCAATCTCGTATGCAGAGTACCATCAATCTGAGCACAGTATTCCAAGCAGAGATGCTTGGATTGCTGGCATTCACAAAAAGACAGAATAATACAGTTAAGAACATGCATCACAGGGTAACACAGCACAGCTCAAGCTGCCCTAAAAAAAGCCTGGCCAAATCCTATTTGATGATGCCTGCAGCCACAGATCACAGAGTGGTTGAGGTTGGGAGGGACTTCTGGACCTGTTTAGGAATTGTGAAGACAAAACTCGTTAAAGTTTCTTGCGTGCCAAGAAACCGACCTGCAGTTCCTAAGACAAACTGTAATGGTATAGATGTTTGCACTTCACATATCTCATCCACGTAGAGAGGAAAGCCATGATCTTACCTTCAGGTACCACTCAGCTGACCTTTTATTACAGATATACAGTTCCAATTGGAGCACAAGAGCTTTAGTGACCTGGGGAAGCTCGCTTGCCAGAGCACAGGGCAACAGTGGCACCGCTGGCAGTGCCACCCATCACCAAACGCTGACCTGGCAGGTGCGCCAGGCTGGGACTCGCTGCTGGTTTTAACTGTGGTAGTGGCATGCATTTATCAGCACTAATAGGGAAATTACATCAGACCCCAAAGAGGGAGGAAAAGAGCAAAGTGAACTATGTGAAGCATTCTAAGATTAAAGAAAAGAGGAGGTCAGAGTTTCTTATCTTCTCTGCAGTATCACAGATGTTCCCCAATAACACAGATTATAGCACAACCTAGTCAGCATAATGCCTTAGGAGAAAGCCAAATTTGCTTCTATTCCGTACCACTTCAGCAAGATTGCAAGGTTTGTTGATGTCATTATTTTACTGAAAAATTGGGATTGTGAAAGACGATGGTACTGCTACAAAACTTCACTTTCCACCACTCGCAACACTAGCAATTTGTCATTTTCTTGGGTGTCAGTCTTCCTTGTTTTGACCTCCTCAACAACTCCAATTAAACACGCTTGTTGAAACTGCATTTCAAGGAAAATCATAAACAGGTGAAATCTTAGCTGCTTAATATATTAGAAAATATCCTCTGTTATTGGGTAGCACAGGAATAAGCATGAATACTGGTGAAAAATGGAGTCACTCACTATTGAGACATCAGTTTAAAAAACAAGTAACTCTTCATTTTATGGATGATCACAGCTGATTGTGAAACACAGAAACTGCCCTTATCTCTCTCCTCTTTAAAGGGTAAAGCTGCCTGCCTCATTTTCCATTTAGCCAGCAAAAAAGTTGACAAGCCAGTAGTTTATCACCTTGCTGTGGAACTTCCCTTAGGTTTGTCACAGATTTAGTGCTACTCAGAGGAACTGCAGCCCGCTGCTTTTAAGGAGTGCCTTTGAGAGAAGAGCTACTTGTTCAGAAATGCAATATAAAAATAGGACTTGGGAAGGAAGCTGTGAAGAAAGTTGCATCAAGGCAGACCTGCATAGGACCAAGTGATGACACTGTCAGTCACAGTGAGGTACAACTTCCACCACAATCACCCTCATTGGAGGAAGAGGCTGTTTTGGGAAGGGGTTCCCGTTTACTGTAGTACAGAATCATAACACAGCATTTAGCTTCCTCAGATAGGAAAAAAAGGCTTTAACAGAGAAGCTTCTGGTAAAAACAGACAAACAAATGGGTTTGCCCGGAAAATAAAACAACTGGTCTCCACATTTAAGGCAGGTGAGATTCAGATCACTAGAGCTGAACTTGCCCCCCTGCAGCTCCAGCTTTGGCTCTGATCCAGAAGGCCTTTTACCTGCAACTTTTTACAGAGGTAGTTTTCAAAACCGAGCCTTCATGAAACTGTAGCTCCAAAAGTCAAGCACCCTCCCTGTCCTTGGACACACACTGAAAAGAACAGCTGAAACTCCCTGTGACCCCAGCAATCTGTGCCAACAACAGATGCTACAGAGAGGCAAGAGATACCTGTGTTTTACCCAGAGAAAACAGAACTGCTTCCAGACCTTGCAGGATTCTGTTCTCAAGAGACACAGTGATTGGTCCAGGATAATGGAAGTGTCCATGAGGACCTGGAGACAGGCTTTAGTGAAGCAGTGACCAGGGTTGGAAGGTCAGTGATGAGGCTCTAGACAGAAAACCATGTTCTCAAAGCTACCTTGAAAGCCAGGCTTTCATTGCTAGGCTAGGGATGTGCCTGGAGCAGCTCAAAAATCACCTTATAAAGCTTATCTTCTTAGAGGATCAGAATGAAAATCCTGAGGTGGAACACAAGTTTATACTGTCTAAGATGGCTCACAGAGCACCCATGAGACAGAATTCTTGGTCTTGCCATGGAATCAAAGCTATAAAACAGATGTTTCCCAGGATCTTACCCCAAAGGAACAATCAATGGACCAGTTTAGAGACTAGGAAAAAAAAATATTTCTGAATTATTCTAGCTTGAACTAACACAGGAGATTAAAAGGCACTTCTATGTTAGTTGTAAACTAGTTTGGATAAGAGTTTTCATTATGTTTTAGGTACTTTGCCTGCTCTTCCTTCTGATAATTCTGTTGATGTGACTTTAATATAATCTAGTCTGACCTTCATATTATTTTTCCTTTCCTTGAGCGTTTCAAATCTGGACCCCACTCTACCATCCCTAAGTACTTCTGGGGAAAGGGATGAGAGTGATGATAAAAGACATGACAAGAGACAAGATCATACTTCAGCTTTTTATCTTTGCAGATAGGTTTGACTATCACAGCTACTTTGGAACAGATTTTAGAGGCAGGAGCAAGGCATTTTCTGTCCCTTCTTGAGTAAAAAGTGGTGTTCTCCTTTCAGACGGACATCTCAAGTTAGTTGACTTTTTCTTTTCAGAAAGTATATTGCCTCATTTCCCCCCTTCCAATCCTTTTACCCTATTCTTTAAAATAACTTATTTTCAAACTTTTAAGTGACAAAAATTATATTTGAAATAATGCTAGTAGCATCTACTGAGAAGTTTTTCTTGGGGCAGAAAGGGCAAATTTGTTAATCTTTTTTATTTTGAACTGGGATACCATGTAAAAGTGCCTTACCATGAAGGCATGACCATGGTAGCATAGGCAGGGTGGAAGAGGGGAAGGGTGCTTATCCTCAGTTAGGAGACCCATCTGGTCTGGTTTTGCTGTACAGAACCTTGGAATAAATCAAACATAATTTCTTTTTACGTAAAGGTAAAAAACTTGAAACTGTGTCTTCAGAGATGCAATGCTTTATAAACAGTGGACAAAAATTTTTAAGAGGTGACTATCAGAACCTTCCATTTCTTTGGGTATATTCTGGTAAGCCTGACAAGTGCTTTCCTCCTGTCGCTGGACTCTGGAGAGCTGATGTTTTTCCCTTGCTTGCACTAGGATGCTCTTACTCCTTCATTCCTCTTATTGGGCTGATGCTTCCCTTGTTTTCATTCAACTCAAAACCCAGACATAGGATGCCAAAGGTCTAAGAGTTGGCTACATCAAGAGGTGTTTAATGGCTAACACCTGTGCTACAGTGTAACAGTTTATGCCCAAAAGCCCCTTCCACAAAAGAGTAAGAATTCAAGAACAAGGGCTCTTGGCACCTCACATGCTCATTTGGCCTGTATTAGGACAGCACAGACAATACTGTATTGGTCACTAAACTTAGCACCAATGTCTTCTTTTGCTTATCATCTAGATTAAGTGCTGACAAAAAATGCCAGATTGAAAAGAACTTCCATTTCTTATTTTCTGACACAAAAAAATGAGGTGTGCTGTGTCTCCCTGTGCACCCACAGCAGATGGCCTGATAGCAAAAAGCAGCAAAGGTGGTTATTGCCCAGCCTGGCCGTACCCGAGAGCAGAAGACTGGAGTAGATGTACAATGGGAAGATGCCATTGGCTTCAGAAGGCCCCTTATGCCTCCCATCAAACTCTAGTCCAATGCCTTCAAGAAAACCTGGAAATTATGACTGCACAGAAGAGAAACCCCTGCCTATGCTACAGCCTAAATCTGGGACTTGTCTCCACTCAGCTCGATCATTCTTGTGGGATGACAGTCATTGCTTTCTCCACAGGACACTATACTTCAAAGCAAAGTAATATACTGACTTCAGTTACATTAATGCAATCCCCTTTGATTTATTTCTTCTACCATTTCAGTCAACGTCCCAGCGAGTCATCTACTTACCAGCTGCACATCTGCTTGACAGCTTTAGGAATCTTTCTCAAGCAATAAGTCCTGAATGTCTTTCCAGGGTCTTATGCTCCAGCTCTTTACTGTTTAGAGGATATTGCTCTATTTATTCTCAGCTTCATAGTCCCCTTAATGTTTATCTACCAGCATTGCCATCTTTCAAGGCACTGTACTTACAGATAAGGCCTTCTACATCTGATTACTGGTCCAGTTATTATTTGCTGGTTTGTCCTCTATACTTAGACCTATTTTACATGTTTGCTGGCTTCATTTCCACACACTATTATCTTTGTCAGAGACAGAGTAACAGTTGCAGTCATAACAATGATCCTGTAGGCAGCTCCAGTAACATTTTGCTAATTCTGCTCCCTGCTCACACCCCCTTAGTCATGATATTCAGAGTTAATAACAGCTTGCAACTTACAGTGGAAGTGAAAGATGAGCTTCACTTTCACCTGTTGGGTTTTGTTATTATTTCCAATAAAAATGCTCAGATACTTGTTGTCTTTCAGACTTGATATTTCTACTAGCAATAAAATACACCTTTAAAGTTTTATTAACTATCTAATTGAAAGGGAACCTAGGGTTTTATTTTGTTTTGGTTTTTATTACATTTCACTCACATGATTTGTCTAAGGTCATGAGTTTTCATCTCCACAGGAAAATCTGGCTAGATGAGATCCAAGGATGATCTCACTGACTTCAGCCTCAACCTTACACCAAGTGCTCAGTGAGACACTTAAAACAACTCTACTTTGGTTGCAAAATAAACGCTACAGTGCTCAGACCCAGCTATATTCTACTGCAGTCTCATACTGTTTTTCTTATTGGCTTGCGCTTTTTAGAACAAAAAGAAATTTCTAAGTTTCCTTCAACATGCTTATCACCAGCTTGACAGATAGCCCTTAGACAATCCAATCCCTTGGTGTACCAGTGTACTCACTTGTGGGTGAAGTGAGAATTACAGTGCATTTGTCTCACAGCTGCTCTGTGTTCCCTACCTAGGAAGGGGCTCTACAAACGCATAGCATTACTGCTTGCAGAGGGAACCTGACTGTCCAACTCCTCAAGACTCGATCTAGTCTGTCATTGCCTGTTTTCAAGCCTGAACTGTGTCTTTCATTATACTAAAGGTCTCCCTTCCCATTAATCTTGTTGAGTAGCTCTCATCTCCAAGCTCTGCTGCCCACAATTTGTGATTCCTTATTGTTGAGCATCCATCACACGTAAAATCAGTTCTAAGCACCCCATTACTCACATATTTAGAGATGTCAAAGCAAGGCCTCCATGTAGCTCCCAGAGCACTTTAGAATTCCCTTCTGCTTTCCAATCAAAAAGGCAAAAAGGACACAAGCAGACAGCATCTTATTTGAACTTACCAGGGAGGTAGATTTCCTTATACAGAAAGTTATGAGGAGGAGCAAGGCAAAAAAGGAAACTACATAGTACAGTTACAGTTAATGATGCATGAACATCACAAGGTTCAGCTGAGCAAGGACCCAGTCCTCGGTCCTTCAGGTGACTTTTTCAGTGCCATTACAATAGGAGAACCTTCCATTATAACCCTGTATGGAAACTAAGGCGAGTTTCCTTTCTCATATTGTAATTTATATTAGATCACTGTGCACAGCACTTCAGCACTTAGAAACTACCAGAGCTTTATTCTGCTCAACCTAGTCTTCAGTTTAGTTCAGGGACCATTTCTATAAACAGTTATGACACGTGAACACACAACTATGCCCCAACAAGATCAGAGAAACCAGGAAAATTCTGAAGAGAAGAAAAAAAAAAAAAAATCACTGTATGGCGTATCTAAAGAAGTTTTGTACATTCAAGAACTTCCATTATTGGGATAAGCCTCAGAGGAAGTTGTGAAGCTCGTCTCTAAATAGCATCTCTGAAAACTTTGAATTCACACACTTATTATCAAAAGGGAAAGGATGATCAATTGGTCTCCAGGGTCTATCCACTAATGGATTCCTTTTCCCAGCACACGATTGCTATAGCTCATTCATTCACTCATTCATTCATCACTACTCTGCAGTAGCGCAAACAGACTTTGTAAACAAAAACTCTTCACCAGCAAACTCCCACCATGCTAGCAATATTAAATGGCAAGCATATGAACACCCTGCAGAGAAGCAGAGGCAAATAGTTCATTGATATTTCTTTTTCCTCTTATCAGTATAGTTGATACTGCTTTACAACCGATGTAAAAAGATAGATTACACTGGTAATAAACCTCAATACATTAAGTCTCCATACAGACTGGTTGCTGAAGGCTTAATATCGGTCATAATTATTATCCATAAAATGTTATTGAATCAGATCTTAAAAGTTAATGCTGCTTTGTTTCAGGAGATAAAGGACAGTAGGCTGGCAAGGCAGAGAAGGAAACACTGAGCTTTTGATCAGTCTTTGTGTGATTTAAAAACTTAACCACAAAAGGGACTTGCTACTTCAAATATTATCCAAAATCCTATGAGCTGGCCTAAGCAGAGTCCTGTGGCAAGAGTGATTACTCAGAGGATATTTCATCTTTGACTTGATACTACTGCCCGGATGGAGGATGTAACTCTTCTCTTGAACTCAGGACTGGTGAACGCTGCCCTTTTAAGACGTGTCGCACATCAGATTGTAACATGCACTTAGTAGGTAAATCCCCCCAGCGCTGAGGGGCTTTCCTAAGCTGCAACCTCCCACCATCCATTGAGCCCTTGTTGCTCACAGCATCACCTTCAAAAATGGACGTTTGCCTTCACAGCCGTCACATTAATACAAGAGCTCCATATCTGCAAAGCAGGTGCCCTGGCAGAAGGCATCAGGCAACTGGTTAATGGAGCACGTAAGCCGCCCTAACATTTACAGCTAATAAAGACTGATATCCTCCCTGTCCACAAACATTTTATTCAGCTTTCCACACTTACAATATCATTAATCCAGCTCTCCCTTTCCCTTTTTGTAGTACAGTATTGCAACAGCCCGAAGCCATAACTCATCTCTACAAAGAGCCAAGAGGAAGAAACGTGAGAGCTGGGAAGGAGCAAAGGGGACCAGTGTGTGTCCTCCCTGCCAAAAGCCATAGTGCTTCCCAGTGAGAAAGACACCTTGGCTCCTATGTAAGATGAGCCTCGTCTCCTCCTTTCCTTGGTTATTCAGCAAATACTAATAATTACATGGACACCCCAGTGCCCTGTAAACTGAGGAGAGACTTTTAAGGTTGACCACAGGCTCTACTCCTTTAAAAACAAAGGGACTTATGTGCCAATGCTCAAGCTAGCCCTGACTAGATTCACTCTCCGCTTCTGTAGTGCACCTGTTTTGCAAAGCAACCATTAAATTCGGAATCTTTATGGAAGATGACATTTTTCAAATCTAAAAAGTATGCCACGGAAATCATGCAAAAGGGTAATAGGAAATACTTGCAGGGAGATCTATTCTGAATTGTCTACACATACATAAGGCACAGAATTCCTTTCCTTAAAGATTTTATTAACCTTTTGCTGATGGAAGGAGATTACTGATTGAGAGCTAGATGAGGTCAACACAGCAATTATATCTCGAATCCTCTTCAAACAAGGCTCTTGTACAATGTAAGAAAAAAAAGTTGACAAAATGAATTGTTACTTAAACCAAGTCTTTTAGAAGAATAATTAACCTATAATAACTATTCTGGCCTCCTCTCCAGCCCTGAAAAGTAATCCTTTCTCATTAGTTTCAAGTTTAATTAGCATCAATAATGAAATGTCCCTCAAAAATAACCATTGCATCATGCTCTCTAATGCTGATATACGCTGCCCTACAAATGGAAAGGCCACAGCGCGATGTCTGAAGATAGGGATAGGCTCAGCAGATCACAGATGCTCCCAAAACCAAAAAGCAAACAATACTGTAAGTGTGGAATGTGACAAAACCAGATTTATTTGAAAGACAAGTGTCGCAAACACAGTATGGAGCAGAGAAGACTTGAAGGTGGTTTTGCCAATAACTGCTGCAGTATTTCCAGTGAGTTACCAAGCCTCTCAACTCTAATTTCTTGTTCTTTCTTGGCCTTTTGGCTGAAGCAGAGAGAGACATCACTATTTAGTGTATTCTATATAAGAAAATTGTATTCAGCACTTGCAGTCTAACATAATCAAATAATGCTTTTTCCATCCCTGGCTTCTATGATCTCTCTGTAAAATAGATATAATAATGCTTAGCATTGTCACTAGGGTGATAAGGCTTAAAGTACTTTGAGAATCTAACATGAAAGAGGCTATAAAAAGCCCAGACATCCTGATGCATCTGAGATAGCCCATTACTTAACAGGCCAGTAGAAACAGCTGGCGAATGCCAATGTACAAGTTGTAAAGGTCTGCTGCAACTTGCAGAGCTCTGAAGGATCACCGCAGATTTCTAGTAGGTGAAGTCACAGATACTCAGCTGCATGGCACAGGCACTACATCAACTGCATTCAGAAGAACCATGTGAGCTTTCAAAACTGAGCTGGAAAGGAACCTTCAATAACATAAAAGTCCTAGAAAGAGTATGACATACAGAGAAACACCATTTCCTATATGCCTACTGATGCACATCATTCAGTAGGTACTTAGACTAGTATTACCTCTTCCTAACAGGCATCGAGAAATACATAGCACAAGAATCCACACACGGCCATACCACCTTGTACTCCCACCCTCACCACTGCAGTATCCCTGCTTTTTCCCCCTACACTCACCACCAAGCGTTCTCTGCTCTTCACCTTACACACAACCACCTTCTCTCCCTTTGCCCAGCTTTTAACTCGGAGATAAGAGTCAGGGTTTTCTTTCATCACAAGGTTTTGTAAGATATGAGCCCAGAGAGAGTTGCTTGTCAGTAAGAAAATGGGGAGAAGCCTGCAGAAAGAGCCTGCACCTCTTTCTTCACAGTGCACTGCTACAGGGGAAACCCCAGCCTGAAACAGATTCAGCATATACCCTTGTTTGTGCAGGAAAGGTAGTTCTTCTGCCTTGATGTAAACATCAGACTACCACTGAAGGACTTTTGAGATTTACAAACTGAACTGAAGAGTTGCTAGAGACAAGTTGTAAGGGGGATGCCCCACATTTCTAGAACCATCTAGATGAAAGGTTCCTGCCTAGTATCTCCACTTTACCATCTGTAATGCAGGAAGAAACAGACATGCCACTGAAGTTTTAAACAATCTCAAATCCCCCATTCTGTGTTAATTTCTGATACCTTAAATAGGAAACTGTAAAGGACAAACCTTCTCCCACGATGTTTTCCATTCCCAGGATAACCAGTACTTGGTTTGCTCAGCAGCCCCCACCAGCCAACACCTGCAGCTCCTCACTGCAAACAGAGATGATGCCCAGCTGCAGCTGCTAAATGCACCCTGGCCAGCTGGACAGGGTTAGAGGAACCACAGCCTATCCCACTCTCCCTCACGTTTTGTGGGGCTACAAGTAACCCTGGCCAAAGCCTCACAAAGTAGTCAAATAGCAAATCTAAACTTGACCGTTTGGCTTCAAGACAGGTGGTGTTTTAATAGTCAAAGGCAGGCCTCATAATTATTCAAAAAAACAGAAACTCAGTCTCTTGTAGCACCAAACAAAACTAATGGCATTAAGTTTCAGAAGTTTGCTATCACTGAAGTGAAGGAAATAGTAGTCCTATGATTAGCACTGCAGAGATGGGAATAAATTAATGTGGTAGGCTGTTTTAGCTTTTCCCTTAGAAATCTGAGAGTTCAGACTGCACCTTATTGTATTTATTGAGGTTCTTAGAAAGTAAAAGCACTAGTAATCCACAAAAAATAGCACCTTCTACCAACGGAGTTCAAAAGCAGTCAAAACTACCCCTGCTTTGCAAAGGAAGCATCTGCCATGAAGGGAAGTATTTCGTGTCACACGACGTGTCAATGCGAGAGCTGTGTATAGACAACCCCTCTTCTGAGTCCAGTTCCTTTTGTGATTCTCTCTTCCTCCCTGCTTACTCTATGCCATAGTCACTGACAACAGACCCAATACTGCAAGATAATTCAGTTGGAAGTCAAAGCAGAACTCAATTCTTGCACCTACCTTTGCAGGTACCTACTGAAGTTCTCTGGCAAAAGGAAAAATAAATGCAAAATATTAACTGATATGCTGTTTTCAAACCACAAGGATCACTTCACATTCGGTATCTATTTTTCCATGCTCGATTCCATCTTTGTACAATAGTTTACCATTTTCTTTAAAACGCCTGTTGTTAGAAACTAGTCTGAAGTCTGTTTGCAGCCAGCCACCAGCTCTTTCTACAGGATACAGCTAGAACAATTCGACCACGTGTCATAGATCCTACACGACTAACAAGTGAAGATGATTCTCCTTCACTACAACTGACATAGTTTATAGCTTCTGCAAGCAGAGATATCTAAGTCCTATCTATGCTGTCACAGGGAATTTCTGAGTAGCCATGCTAAGCAGAATAGTGACAACCATGAAGCTACTCGGCCGCCTCAGTCATAAATCAAAATACTCATGTAAATTAGACTTTAGTCTCAAAATGTGTTTCTTGCCTAAATATTTAAACACATAAATAACCTCCAGCCATTCCAGCTTGTCATTTTAAGCTTTCTGACATTTATTGTTCGCAAGAAAAGAAAGGTCAGACTTATCAAATCTGCATTTATGCTTCCATGACATTTTTCTCCATCCAAATTTTTCTGAATTAGAGAAGCAAGACAAATGTGGCACATTTCATAAAGGACCTTTCTCAGCTCAACACTGCGGTCTCAGCAGCCCCACTGAGCTCAAAAGTGGCTTCTCAGGAAACAGAGGCTCTAGCTCAGTGGATAGAAACAGATTCGGAAAGCAGGCAACCTGAATTGCTGTTTGTTTGCTGTTAGGTAAATCACTTGTGCCAAAAAAGTCGATCTCCTAGTCTCAGTACTCTAGTTCTGGGTAGCCCAAGCAGATGCTTTGGTATGAGAATTAAAGACAGGAAATGTCCAGGCACAACACAGAATTTGCTGCTGCTTAGGAAGAAAACCACAACTTGGACTCCCGAAACACCACCCAAAATGAGTTAGCACTGATATATTGAAAAGGTGATACCTTCTTTACTATGATGAGGTTCATTGATTTGGGAATTTTGTGAGTAAGTGCTAAATACTGCCAATCTCCCCTCACTTTTTCTACTTTTTTTGGCTAATTCACAAACGTTGTCACAAACGCAGATTTTACTTCCTATCATGTAATGTTCATGCGAGATGTGCAGTGAACCAAATGACCAGATTACTTCAGGATACAATTCAATCAGACACTGCAAAACTGCCTTTGATTTTGAAGAATGTCTCTGCAGTTGTACAATAAAGCACTTAAGTCTCCCAGTGCTCTTCTTCGCTGTAGGTATTTATTCCCTGTTTTTAAGGATGGGGAAATAAAAGCACAGCAAGTTTAGAGAAAACATCTTTTAAAAACATGCCATAAATGTTCATTCAAATAAAAAAAATTAAACATAATAAACTGATACTTGTGCCCCTTTTGGTGTTTGTTTATGGATATTTTACTGAACACGCTTATGAATAAGAACATTCATAAAAACAATGAGCCTAAAAGTAAACAAAATTTGCAGAAAACAGTCCTAGAAATCATAAACACATTGTGCATAATGCTGACTCCCACTGAAGATCAGCAACACCGTGTAACTCTGGTCCAAGCAAAACCATGTGGAATAGCGATTATGGCATGTGACTGAGCATAATTTCTAACATTATCTGCCAAATAATTGGCAATAAATTTGCAAAGTCCTAAATTTTTGTGGTCAGCATGGAAACAGTAAACAAGGCACCATCAGTCAAGAGAGTCATATGCCATGAGTTTTCTTGGTGCTGATAGAGTAGGAAAGTGACTTGGACACAAACAGGCAGGACAGCAGCAGGAGCAAGGATCATGCTGCCCACGAAGCCAGGCAAACCCATCACTAGGGACTCAGTTTCCTCTTCAAGAGGCATTTACAGTTCACAAAGAGGCACTGTGGACTGACTAAATTCACATTTCTGGAGAGCACCAGTGACTGGAGGTCTAGAGGGTGGTGTTACAGATCTAATACTTAGGGCAGGAGGGACTGGGAAAGATGCTCCTAAGCACACTTAGGATTCGCTGTGATTTAGCAACTGGTAATCAGCATGCAGCACACTGGCACCCCTCACAACCCAGGGGTAGAGAAGGAAAACCTCAATTTGCAGTAGTTCATGTCTAGAGTAAACTCAAGTGCAATTCAGGCCCGTCCTTAAGCTTTGGACTCACAAAGCTGGCCTGATAGCCAAGGCAAAGCACAAAACCTCAGCAGAAAAGAGCAAACTCACTTGCACTACAATGAAAACCTTTCAGAAGCCCTACTGCAATGCTTCAGTCTTATTCACCAAGTTTTGCCACTGATTTATCAGAAGAGCAGGATCAGATCTCAGATGTCGCAGTTGAGGATGAGAAAAAAACAGAGAGAAACAGGAAAGTGACTGACTTCTTTTACCAGTTTTCTGCTCAGTATGGCACAACTCCAAACTTTGTTCTTTGCAAGCAGAAAAACAAACAAACAAACAAAAAACCAAACAAAAGACAAATATAACTAAGAGACCTTGATTAAATGCTGGTACATCTAAAATGTATGGAAAGAATTCTGCGGAATTTACTACAGTCCGATTTCAACTTGGAGCTCTGATTTTCCTTTACAAAATGCCCACTTTCAAAACCACATTTTTATCTAGTCTGAAGCTCTTTCTGATCTTTAGGCAAAGGGTTCCTCCTGCAAATGAGTTCAGGTGCATGGTAGCAGTACCCTAAAGATGTAAAGTTTAATTGCCTTACCATTATAATAGCATTGGTATGTAGTGAATGCATACAGTTGCAGGGAGAATACATGTGGCAAGTTAATAAAATTTTAGATGAAGGCCACAGCGCAGAAGTAATATTTTGCCTAGCCAGAGGATGAAAAGTTATGCATTGCTATTTAAAAAATATAATTGGAATGTTAAATCTATTTCATGAATGAAAGTACATTGACCTTTAGAGGGGAAAATGACTCATTTTCATCCCTGTATGCCCCTTTTTAACATACGCTTCCCACCTTTGCGTATATAAGTAGCAATTAGTTCTCATCGGAAGTTATTTTATGGCTATTTCAGCTTATTAAACTTCCTGAGTAAACTTACAAGAAACCTATTTAGCAACATTTGTGGCTCAGGTGCCCTACAGTGAGTGGACTGGTTACCTGTGACACTAACGTGAAAAAAATCCACACGCCAATGCACGGTTAGGGTGCAAGGGATCTGGATCACTATGGAGTCCGTGTGAGTGTAGAGCATTCACCTTGGACTAACCCAATCCCACACCATGTTATCTGTGGGACTGATTTGCCAAAAAGGCCCCCACAAGACCTCTGCACAACACATGCTACCCAATCTGATCTTAAAAGTCCTGGGAATAATTTTAGCCCAGCAGCAAAGGATCAGTCATGCAAGGGGCAATCGGTGCTGATGCTCACACAGTTGTTTAATTGACAGTCTCTATATAGGGACAATTTAGGATTTTTTCCCAAGAGAGCTCAATAACGTGTCCAGAGAGTACACTGCTACAGAGATCCACTGTGTTTCAACACTATACAGCAAATCCTCTTAAGACCAGAACTAAAACTGGCCAGGACTCTTCTCACAGAAAGGTTCGCTAGCCTTTCAGTTTCCCATAGCAATGTACTGGGTTTGATTAAACTCTTTCAGGAAAGATTTCCTTGGAGGTAGGGTGGAATTTCCAGTCAAAAGCAAAGACAATGAGAGCAAAGTCAACAACAACGTGGTAGTTGGGAGGTTTGCCTAAAATTTGGGAGATTTGCAGCACTGCGATCCTCTCCAAGCTCTCCCCTCCCTTCATCTGCATTTTTTGTTGTATGTTTTTCCACAGAGATGATTGAAATGACTTTTATTCTTTTTGGCCCAGAGATTAATTAATAATAATTCTGAAAGCATTTCCAAGAGAGGAAAACTCTCTCTTACCCAATTTTGAAAAGGCCGAGCTGCCACAGAAATGGTAGATGGGCTAAGGACCACAGCCTCTCTAAATGGAAGCTTTTTGTTGCAGGATGCTCTATTCCCATGAGGATGAGTGCGAGAGAGAAATCTGGCATTGAGAGTATTTGCAGTATAGCCCTGTAGAAATCCTGCGAACTTATGGTTTGTCTGTTAAACAACAGTCCAGTAAGTACATCCTTTACTAATTGTTCAGTAACACACCGAGACAAACTGTTTTACGCTTTGTGCAAACATGCTGTTAAAAAGGGAGAAGATTCACTCCCATTAAATATCTTTGAGCCAGTATGAGAGAATATAACAGTTAAAGAGGATAAAGCATTATTTACAGGACTCTGTTGTCACCCTTAAGGTCAATGGGAATTCATCCCCTTGCAATTTTTTCTCATCCTAAAATATAATTTATCCTCCATTCACACGGAGGATATCTTCGCAAAANCAGCTTTACATTGTTGATGGGAGGATTGTGTTGTTTGAAATCCATTTCCAATTAGCTTAACCAACGAAGGAAATGCTTAGCTGCCTTAGGAAGGGCTTTAGTTAAGCCCTGTACACATTAGCTGCAATGGTGTTAATAATTGCTGGAATCTGCACACTTATGGGCTGGTAGATGCTGTTCATGCTGTTATCACTGTGTCAGCACATCCTGCTGTCAGCACGGCTACACGGCACAAATTTAAGCATGGGAGTGACACATCGTGTTCACATAGGCAGCACCTTCGCAAAGCAGGAGGAACCGATTTTTAATGTTTTTAAACAAACCCATGTTACAAATCCAGTGCAAAGCCATGTAACAGTGTAACTACACTAAGGCATCATTGCTGAAAAAGCAGAGACGCAGCTTTATAGTGACACAACTTACGCATGTTAGCAACCCTGGTGTAGAATTCAAGAAGAGACTAGGATTTTTGCAGGAGATTCTGAACAGCTGCTAGAAGTTACTACTGTGATATAGGTAAAAGAGGTCCATATTCCTTCCCTCTGCTCCTCCTTTTCCTGCATCCTCTATGATTGACTTTGCACAACTGTGTTGCAGTAAAAAGAGCAGAGGCTTGTTTCCAGCATGATTTTACAGGGGCATAGCTAACTACTACTTATCTATCTGGAAAAACACGCATTTCTTCTCAACAGTGAGACAACAGACAACATCCAAAGCCTGTGGGTTTTACTAAGTCTGGTTAAAGCTCCATCCGTGTTGCATTCACAAGATCAGAGCACCTGTTAGTTCACATGTATACCCTTCACCCAGGTTAAAAACACACCTCCAGCCTCAAAGAAAACAAACACATGCCCCCCAGCTCCCTTATTGCTACAAGCACCAGAGTCAAGATGGCATTAAAAGCTAAGGCTGCAACTTCACTGCCAAAGAGGGAGATCTGTAAAGCAAAATAAGTGCTACTCACAATAAATTCCCCAAACAGAAAAAAAAAAAAAAAAAAAATGGTGGGGTTTGGTGTCTTTAATTTTTAGTAATTATTCTTTTTTTACTGCAATGTAGCAAGGCAAGACCTGCTGGAAGGTAGGGTGTTGGCCTCACCTAGCCACCTTGTGGTAGGCAGCACCTCTGCGTTATCCCTGCCAGAACTGACACAGGAACAGCTAGCCCAGGTATCTCACTTGAGCCCCAAGTGTAAGACTGACTCACACCCAGCCTGCTCTGTCTGCTTTGATTTTCGTTTCAGGCAGCAAGGAATGAGATGGGTTCCGTTTGTAGTTACTCAGATTGCTAGCCCAGCTTTTCAGATGAGCATCAAAAATCAGTTGCTCCAACTTTGTATTCAAAGCCCAGCACTGACTTGTCCCACCTCTTGTGAATTTACTTAAGTATATTCTGTGGTCCATTAAGTAGGTGGCTACTCAGGGACACACCATTGACTTCTACACAGCTTCATAAAAGCTACCTAACTTAACTCACTGTGACAAATTATATGGCCCTGCAGTCCTCTAGGTATTATATTCTTTTAGTGGGAGAGCCTGAATCAGAGCTTCTGTTAAAGGTACAATGCACACACGGAATGGAAATCTCTCCTGATCGCTGGCCCAAAGCAGAGACTTGACAGCAGGCAGTTCCTGTCCAGAACCAAAATTTTAAGCCAGGCTCTCTCTTCACAGAAGTACCAGTGCTACATGGACATCCTCAGATGTACAACTTGTCTTATTGTAGCTGATACAGCGCAGTTTGCTAAGGATCCTCTGTGGTTTTAAAAGACAGCAATTAACTCTGTTCCAGATACACGAAGCTCAGAGGAAAACCTGCTTCTTGCAGGTTTGTCCGTCAGCCATTACCTTATACGTTTAAAGAAGAGTAATAATATCGATACCAAGACCGCAGCATTAACGTACAAATCTGCAGGTCAGCCCCAGCTTTGGAAATGTTTGCGCGGTTCCCCGCTGTCTGCCTGCCTCCACATAACCTTGGAATCACCTGCAGCACTTTGAGGAAGCTCCCCTTTTTAGGATGGGATTTTTTTTTAAGTTTCAGAGAACCTGATCCTGCCGTCCTTAGACTAACGGCACTCTAACCTCTGGGTCTCGCTGGCGGCTGCCTGGCACAAACGAACTCTTGGCGTCTCCTAAAAATCCCTCAGCGCTCTCCAAATAGTCTTCCCGGTCCCGCAAAAGCCCCTCGATGCCTTTTGCACCCGTAAAGCGCAGCCCTTGAGGCCAAGCCGTTAAGGGAAGCCGCGACTGCTTGAGGAGGGGAGGGGGGGGGTGTGCTGCGCTTCCCGCCCCCGCCGGGCTGGCAGCGACCGGGGCTGCGCGGAGGGTGCGGACGCGTGTCCCGGGGGCGGCGGCACAGCGCACGGCCGGGACCCTGCGGCGGGGGGGG
>VYZV01041732.1:111223-190712 GCA_013401275.1 Pandion haliaetus
CATATACACGTATATAGTTGAGAGACCCTTGCATGTACTAATTTGTATCATACTTTGCAAAGATGTGAGAGGTCATGGGAGACTAACATTGGAGTGACGCTTGGCCTGGTTCTCAGTTACACGGAGTCCATTGAGGCAACGGGAAAGGGTATTGGCAAGGGTGGAGCTTTGGTTTTTCCTCCATGAATTTGTCTAGTGGCTTTTTGAATGCAGGTAACACTTTGTGCAGATTGCTTTCCGTATACCAAACGGCTTAACTAGATTCAAACGGTGATGAAACAAATTAGTGTCAGAAAAATGCATCAAGGTCTATTAAAAAGAAAGTTGTGGCTTCCCCCCTAAACCTTAGACATCAGCTTTGGGGGCAAGTAAGTATGATCACAGTAGACTGTTCTGCAGGTCACCTGAGACTTATTGGCAGCCCTGAGGATCAAGGGCGCTAGCCAAACCAAAACATCAAAAAGTGGTTTGATTTGTTCAGACCTGAAACAAACAGGCAAACAAAGGAGAATAGTTTTCAAGCACGAAATACTCCCTTATTTCCCTCCTCCATTTCCTCCCATCAATCATTTTCAATCAAATAAAATGTCAGGTTGTTTTTAGGTTGTTTTTGTTTGTCCTTCTATTTCAAAACTTAAGTGTAAATGTTTTAATGAAACATTCCCCTTTGGGAAACAGCAAACAAACAATTTTAACCTTCACTCAGAAAAGTCTGTTGCTAACAAATTTAATATCAACATCAGTTCATAATCAGATTTTGACTAACCTAAATCTGCATTTTTCAACAAGTGCAATATTCAAACAGAAAAGTGTCCAACCCTGAACTGGCACAACAGTTAGAGCAGCTGCTCTCCTCTGTACAGCCTCACGAAGAATGAGATCTGTTCTCTCTTTTCCAAATGTTTAGCATAAAGAAGGGATCCAATTCTACGTCATCATTGCCTGCATCAAGCTTCAGTACAACCAGTGTGAAGAACTTTATTTTCACAAGGCAGTGCAGGCTCTGGCCATGCAGAATGCTCACACAGTTTATTAGAAGTGCTGGGAGGTTCTTGAACATTTCTTAACTGCCACATTTAGTATTCGGCTTGACTCTACTAAATGCTTGGATAGACATCCAAGCAAGAAAACAAGAAAATCCTATTGAAACAAGAGATAACTATATTTTAATCATGTGCTGAATTGCACCATTTCAGTGTATCCTTTCCCGATTGCTTTATGATCTTAAAAACAAAACAAAAAAACCCAGATGGAAACCTGCTTCTGTACATAATTATTTCTGTTACTATCCCCAACAAATGATCACACACTTGTCTTACATATTTGCTTGTTTAAAAGTAATTTAACCTTCTGTTGCATTCTGCACTTGGCACAAAAGAGCCTATAAAGACACTACCCTTGGCAGGAAAGATTGTTTGCTTTCCTCAGGCCCTAATCCAGAGAGGTACAGAGCAAGTTCAGCTCCTCCTGAAGTCAAGACAAGGCCCTTGGAGATTAGGACTTCTGAGACTCTTTTATTTCCATTGACTTCAGACTTGCAAGTCTTTGTTTTTCATCTTTCTCTAAACTTACTTTAATTTAAACAAAACAAGTCAGAAAATCCCACATTTTGGCAAAGCAAGGTCCAAAATAGCCTTGTCTCTTTGTATTTGCTTGCTAGGTCCTTTTAGGAGTTAGGCCTCCAATTTAAAAGTGTGCTGTATTCATGTGAAGGGAGAATGGAAATTTCCACTCTGCGAATTTTCCCTGGAATATTTCTGTTGGGAACTGCTCTGCATAAAAGGACAAATTTGTCATAGAAAAAAGTATAACTTCCATCTTCCAAATACACGTATCTTTGACATCCAAGCAAATCATGAAGAACTAACATGCTGCCCACGTGGAAAACCTGTGTTCTATCCCAGTGCCAGATGACTAAAAGTTGTCAGTGTGATACAGTGGTGAAAAGCTAGTCTGATTCCAGGGTGCATCAGGCCACGCTTTGTTGGTGGAGACAGGGAAATACCATATACAGTGTTGGTAAGGCCTCATCTCAGATACCGCGGTTCCTGTCACCTCTAGTCAAAAAAAGATAAACTGAAATTAGAAAGGGTGCAGAGAAGGGTTTCTAAGATGAGTTCAGGAACAGAAGGTCTGTCTTCCAAAAAGACATAAAATGATCTTGGCTTGTTTGGCCTAGCAAAACGAGACTAGAGATGGGAGAAAATGACTCTTTATAGATACATCAAGGAGTAAATATCAGGGAGGGAGAAGAATTATTTAACCTAAAGGATAATGCTGGAACAAGATCAAATAGATATAAATTGGTCATGAATAAATTTAGACTGGAAATTGGGGGAAGGTTTCCAGCCATCGGAAGAATGACATTCTGGAATAGCCGTTCAAATAGAGTAGTGATGGGCAAGGAACTTCAATTTAAACTTGTGATATGAGTCCTTGAATAACCAAGAGGGTTTGAAAAAAAAAGACTTCATCAACTATTTGTTGAAGGTGTTGCTTACACTATATATTTACAGAAAATTTATTCCATGCTCTGGAGCTTCTACTGATTACCTGCCAGGGTTAGGAAGAATCTTTTTCCACTTCATACATAAGCTTCTTGGGCTTTTTTCCCCTTTTTTTCTTTGCCCTGAAGTATCAGGGATTAGCCATAGAGCAAGAGAGGAAGTAAGAGATAGATTCACAGGCATTCCTCAAAGTATTAAAATCTTCCAGGTGGCTTTGATTATGTTATTGTCCACATACCTGAATTTCCACTGATTGCCAGATCTGACATCAGTAGGTAATTTCCTCCTAGTTCGGCTTTTTACTGAAGGGCATAGATTTGTTCACCACCTAAGACCACCTGAGAATTTAATCTAACATATCCTAAATATTATTATATCCAAAATATTATTGACAAAGTCAATCTCTTGATTCCTTTTTGTCATAGATGATGGCTGCAGCTGAAAGGCTTTGATGACAGTCTGAAATTCATGATAGGGTGTGAAAGGTGTTCTGTACTGGGCAAGGGCTGGTGGAGTAAGGCCAAGCAGCTGTTGCACTGTGCAGAGGGTGACACACCAGGATGCAGGCCTTCCAGACTTGGATTAACTGTGAGTCTCAGCACTTTGAACCACAAAGGGTGATAAAGTACTGTTGCTGTTGCTACAGGCATGCCTCTTACCCAGCGTTCATTTTATCCTCTTTGTCTTATGGCCAAAGAGCAACATGTCATGATGTGCAGTGCTGTTTCCTATTCCTTGCATTCAAAACTGAACCAAAATCCTGAGGGGTTTCAGTATGATGAGACAGGGAAAGAGGCAGCATTTTGTCCAGGCAGTAATCATTCTGCATCATCATTAGTCAACCATGCATTTCCCCTCCAAGATCAGCTGTTAAGTGCAAAGGAAGCCCAGGTCCATACCTTAGGGTTGGTTTTCCATAGCACTTTCCTTTCATTACCTGCCAGCATTTTTATAAGGCAGACTCATTTTCCAGCCCAGTACCATCATGCTGAAGCTTCTTGCAAGGCAGAGTTTAAAAAAAAGCTTCAGCAAAACTCAGTCCTGCCTTTCCCTCTGAAAAAATCCTAGCCTTTCTGCCCATTCTGGATACTATTGCCAGCCTCCCCTTCCCTCTAACCTGATCTGTGTCAGGATCTGTCATGAAAGATTTCCCGCCTACAGCCTGTCTGTGGCTTCCTACAGCTCACTCACTGGTCATTTATCTTCTTGATCTGCTAATTATACAGGACCAGATGGATCCCAGGTCCCTGGTCCACGCTGGGGCAGCATACTCTGTTACAGTATTCTTGTAGCCCATGAAGCCCATGTGCTTTGGAGTGCATGCACAATTAGGAACGATTTAAATAAACTCTTTACTCTTTCCTTTATGTATCCCAGAAGAAAGTCCACTTGGTCTGCAGATCCACTTTGTCCTGCAGGGTTTGCTTCCACCCATAGCCTGTTGTCTCCAGTACAGACACCTGTCTTAGTAAGTAAAGGTTAAAGGATTAAGTCTTTGAATTCTGTCTGTCATGCAAAGTCCATCTCTTGACTGCTATACAGAAACCAGTAATGTAGCTTCAGAGATAAATAAGAGCAGGAAGACAGAAGTAAGGGGGAAGGTAGGAGTTTTCAGCTGAGGTTTGAAATGGGATAGAAAGCCAATGAAGCAGGGAAATACAGAGAAGCCTGCTCCAGATGGCAGGAGGCATAGAGGAGAAGATTCTCATCCCACCTCTGGCCAGATTGCATGGAGGGACAGAAACCAAGTGAAACATGATGAAATTAAAGGGCATTCCATGTAGAAAAAAAATTAAAAGAAACACTTCTCTGCACAGGATGCAGTCAATCTGTAGAATGTGCTACAGAGAAAGCCATAGAGTTAAATACTAAGGCTGGATTTTTATAAGAGTTTGATCATTGTGTGATTATTAATAACATACAGAGCGGTGCCAGATAACTTAAAGGTAATAAAATTTCAAAGCTTCCTAGGATAAGCTGTCTCCTACCAGGGTCAGCAAGACATGCTAACCTCGGGATGTAAATGCTCAAAATCCCACCACTAACTGGGAGCATTACAGGGGTGTGTTGCCATCTGCAAGAACTGAATACTGATCCCTGCTGGAGACCAGGCACTTGCCACGCTGACCACTGCTTATGCTGTTTTGCTGTGACCTTGGCACTATCTGTGCTCGTCAGTTATGCTGTTCCTGTTCATCTGGGTATTTCTTCCTTTGTATAGTCGGGGAAAAAGTGAAGTGATGTGCATCCCTATCCGCACTCCTGGAGGATTACTGAAGGTCAAAGCTAGGATAAGCAGCATTTACTTCATGCAGGCTTGCTGTTATCTGAGCAGTTCAATTAAGATGAGGCTGAAAGGAAAGCAGCTGGGGCTTTAAAAGCTCTCATCTCTCCACAAGCCCATCTTTGCACCCCATACATTTTATCTGCTTGCCTCCTGTTCTCAGAGAGCCCTGGGATTCCTCAAAATGTATTCAATATATTGGGACATTTAGTTATTGCCCCTCCCACACCCTCCTTTCCTCACAGGGATCTTTGCAATGTTTCAGGAATTTAGCAGGTTGGAATGAACAGGAACAATAAAAATTACATCAATTTCATTTGGGAAAAAAAAGCATAATTTTTTAAGAGATGACAGGGAAATTCTTCTTTTTAACCTGCTACATTCATTAGTTACCAGAATATTCTCTGCTCACATCAACCTTTGCGTCTGCATTTGACTACCCACAAGATCTGATGCAAGGCAGTCATTCCTCATTTCTGCAGGACTCCTCACTGAACACTCCTGACATGCATAGACAGCGCTGGACTCAGCGTGAACTGTAGCGTAACAGCTACACGCCAGCTGGTGAGGGGCATTACAGCATTGGTGACCAGCTTTGAATAAAAGCATGGTAGTTAAAGCATTTATTCAGAAAGTGAGGGATGAGGATTCATTAGGAACATGCCTAGAAAGAAACTTGAGTTTGGGTAGCAGGCACAGATAAAACACTCCTGTCTCTGCTGAAGCCTGTCTCTCCAGTGCAACAGAAAATGCAAAATTCACATGCGATAAAAAAGGAAAGAGAGAGAAACACCAGGAGAATGAGTGGAAGAGTGCTGGGTGAGTTGGAGGTTGATGGAGCAGGGGAGCAGGAGCATATGCTGCTGGTGTGGAGTGGGCACGAGGGCGGAGGGACACAAGTATTCTGCATACATCTTCCATTGCCGGCTGGAAGCACAGGTGAGAAACAAAAGGGACTTCCTATTGTGTGCTTATTTCAATTGCTACGTCTTTGCTTCCTGAAGTAGCAGGGTTAAAGGCTGCAAATCACATTCTGGCTTGCTCTAACTGGGCCAGACTCTAAGGAGTCTCACTCTTCACTTAACAAGACAAAACCAATTACCAACAATCTGCTTCTGAGGACAAAAAGACCGGCTTGCTAATGAGGGACTAAGAGGACCCCATTCCATCTGAAAAGACAATTTCACACCATCCCACTGTTCATTTAAATGTCTCCTTTAATGGCCATCTTTTTGTCTGTTAAGAGTCAGAATACAATATTTATTCATACTGTCCAAAGTGTGGTCCCAAGGATTTTAATGGTAACACTGTTTTTATTCCATGTAATGGAAAAGGAGATAGATACCCTCTAGATGAGATATGAGGAATTATAGAGTCTGGATCATACGCTCTACCATGGTCTTCCCATTTGGCTTGGGAGCCGTATAACAAAACAGACCGAAGTCCAGAACTTATGTTTTGGAAGAGAGGGAGGGGTTTATCTATTTGCCACTCTAGTTAGGTTCCCTTTACTAATTGGGCCTCTTTGCCCAGAAACAGGACCAAAAATCAACCATGGGAGAAAATTCCCCAATGCAAACTAACAAAACAACCATAAAAAGAGGTCTTGTTTTATGACATGCTCCATTGGTATTGCAGCTTTCTGCCTATGTGGGCATATTTTCTAACACATTATGCAAAAACAAGTCAGGGAAGATGCTGAGGATTGTAATTTTCTAATTTAATTCTGCCATTTCCAGTAATGGAAAGCCATACTATGGCTATTTATCTTCATAAGTGACAGATGCATTTCATTAAAACTTCCTTAAATAATTTCTCATGGCACTTGAAGGAGGAAAAAAAGGAGTAAGAAGATATCTATTTTGTAAGCACACACACATCGATGTTTTGAGAGCTGTTAAACACGCAAATGATCTATGACATTGCATTAAAGAGGTCAAGTAAAAAGACATTTGTCTGGTGTTTTTTGAAATATTGATGCCTGTTGAACGCATCGTGAAACAATCTGACATTGACTGTTGCTGGATGAAAATAGGCTAATAATATCACCATACAGTGATATAATGACTGCCATTTGGGAGAATCCCAAAGCTTGGTGTAATGCTATGACAGGCAGATGCTTCCCCTCCAGATACTGCTGAAATGCTGCCATGTAGGAGCAGGAGGATGCAGCAGCTGTAGAGCAAGTGACTCTGCAGAATAATTTGGCCAAGAAGAGAAGAACTTTGTATTCAGTTGAAACTGCATTTAAATAAGCAGGTGAATATTCACTTAACTTTCTTTCTGTGCCAGACAACTGATAGTGGAGCAATAAAATCTCTTTTGAAGAAATCTGCATCATGTGCTGATGCACTTCCAAAGGGCGGACATTCTGTGTAAAGTCCCAGCCCAGGTCTTGGCATATAGGAGTTGCAAGGAGCAATGAAAGCACTGGAGAAGGGAGAGTTGCAGGTGAGATCATGTACCATTTTTCTGTTGTCCTCATATTCCATACAGCTTAGGGAAGCTTGAAGGTTTGCAGCAGTTCCTAGAGGGACATTAGGTCATGGAAAATCATGAGTGCATCTAAATCATTCTCCTCACCCATTCAGTAAGCCCATACAGAAGAAGATGGGATGGAGAGGTTTAGAGGTAGCACTGTCATTATGTGTTCCTCAGTTTCCCATTTAGAATAACTTTTTAACTTACGGGGTTGGCAAAAGGGGACAGAAAGGCAAAGACAGCCTTGCCCACACTCCTGTCTCACAAGCGTATCATCCAGCTAGCAACTGCTGCCCGACAGTGCTGGCAAAAAGGCCAGTGGCCAGGTGAGCTGTTGAGAAAGAATTCACCTCTAGAGCAAGGAAGTACTCTTCCATACACCGGTGGTATGGATGGAGAAGTTTTCATGGTCTGTAGACAATACTGTTCTTACTCCAGGGTCCCCTTGTTAAGGTCTCAGGGTTGTCAAGTGAGCTGGAAGAGTGCCTGCAGTCCGTCTTGCCATCCCCCTGGCACTATGTCTATTTGGCCTCAGCACGTTTCCCTGACTCTACATTTGCTCTCAGCTCACTGAGCAAATAAACCCAAGTGAATAAGCTGTTCAGGAAATGCTGCCCTCTTTTTGCTTTGTGAATCTTGCAATCTCTTCTCACTGTTATTCCAAACTACTCACTGAACACAGTCCATTTGTTATTCTTCCCCAGTGGAGTTTGTTGACAAAGAAGTCATGGTGAGTGCCAGAGCAGTGTAAATCAGCATGGATTAGACAGGTAGTCTTCTTCCTACACTGAAGAAATGCTAACTCTCTGACTAAAAAAAAAGTCACCTTCTTGATGCAAATGAGCATAAGCTTGCTTCCTCCAGTGTGCTTAGACGATATGGTTTCCATAAGTAGGTGCTCTTAGTGCTTTTCAGAAGGGCAGATCCACTGGGTTCAGAGCAGCATCACACAGGGCTTGGTACAAAAGCCCACACTTTGGGGCCAGGGTCTGTCTCCTCCCTCCAGCCAACCTGGAACCTGCTATGAATGCAAGGGCACCCACTGTCCAATACCTTTTGTACTTCATCAGGAATTTACCTCCTTTGAAAAGTCCAGCTCTAAAGGTATTTTATATCCTGGTCATTCCCAAGTTACCTGAACCTGTTTCCCAGTCAGCACTGGGCGTCTCAAATATAGGACCTCAGTCAGCAGCAGGAGTTCAGCACGTCAACTGGGGCCAGCACACATAAGATTTAGTCCTCCTCTTCCCCCACTGCTTGTGAAGTCAGCCTTTATTCATGTATTATGGCAATGCTGTATGAGAAAGCGAGGCAGAACACCTGCAGGCCTCTTCCCTTGCTCCGTTTTCTGGTGTTATTACCACTGATGCTTAGTCATGCCAAATTCATGAGAGTTGCCATTGAGTCATGATGGCAGGTGGCTCCAGTTGGCCCCGGCTGCAAGCGGATGAGACTACCTATTTGGGCAGAGAGGACTACTGCAGAGAAAGTCACGCAGAGAGCGACTCAGGGGAGCTAGGCTGGCAACGGGAGCTGATGTTGTCAGCTCATCAATAAAACCAAGCTTCTGAGGAGGCTGAGATTTCTTACTCATGCTCTGGTGTTCAGAGCATGACTCAACTCATTCACACCACACAGCACTCGGAGGCCAGCCACACGGAAAGTCTTTCATCTGCAGCATTTCAGCTAGGCCATTCTGCCACTGCCTCTTCCTTTCCCCTTGTGTTTCTGTGCAGGTGATTAGTTAGGACTGACGTTCAATGCTTCTGTGGAATGGCGTAACAGTTACCAAAAAGCAGAGGTCAAGGAGGGAAGTAAAAATTTCCCTTGCAGCTAATCACTGGCCACACTGTGGAAAACATCAAACTTTGAGGAAGTAATTGAAGCTATTTGCACTTGTGGAAAATGGGAAAGACAAAAGTACAGGAAATTGCTTGTTGTTTTGCTCTCAGCGCCACAGCTATGATTACTCTCTTGTTGGATGAGATTCCTTTAGAAGAAATGGCTTCCAGCTAAAGGATAAAGAGACCAGTCGGATTTTGTTTAGTTTGTTTGTTTTGAAAAACCCTTTTCATGCTTCTTCTGATCCATAAAGAAAATCTGTGCATGCAAGAAACCCCCGGAAAATGAGGAGCTGTAAGGCCCAGCTGAACACACTGCTCTGGCAGCTTCCCCTGTCAGTTATTTAAAAGTGCGAAGGGTTAACTAGAGCTCTTAGTGGATCTGAGACACACTAGAGAAAGAACATTTTTGGTCAGAAATTGTTCTTATATGTAAGAATGTAACTTTGTAATAGAAATGACAGATCTGCACTTTTGCCGAGTGTTTGGAATGGCCAGTAACTGAGATTTCATTAAGGTTTGCCATCAGGTGAGGCACATGCAGCAAATACAATAAATAGACTGTCCTGAGCATCAGGTCTCTGACTCTGAATGGACAGACTCATCCATCCTCCCAGGACGATAGATGCCCAAGGAGGCCCGGGATCCCTCCGAACACACCCGCAGCCTGTATTTCCTGGAATGCCCCTTGGAGATCACTGTAGCAACAGTCTCTCCCAAGACCAAACTTCCTAATAGGCAACAACAAGACTGGAATTGTGCAGGGAATAAGGGCTTTCTGAGAACTACTTCCATTCAACCCAGGCATGCCAAGAATTAAGCTTGCTACCTCTACCTTGATTTCCATGTAATTGCTGTGAATTGCCTCCCTCTTGAGGTACAGGCTCATGTAGCAGTACTTAAAATTGTGACCTGAAGAAACTCAGAGTACTTCACAAAACTCCATGTACATAAAAGCATCTCCTGCCAGCCCTTCTGTGGCCTCAGCAGAGTATGACAACATTGAAATGAGTGGTAATATACTAGACCAGCTCTTCAGGTTATAGAAATCAGTGAGGTACCATGGTCTTCAAGCCATTTCTAGTTTGAAATCTACATCAATAGGACTAGCATGCACAAGGAGAGAGTGTCAAAGTTCTATTTCTTTTTTTCCTGCCTATTTCCTTTGTTTTTTTATTATCACTGTCATAGACCCATAGCACTCCTTTCTATCTCATTACAAGGATAAAAAACTCGAGTCAATTTGTAATACACGATACATTAACTTGTGACTATGTATACGATACCAGCTGTAATGGTCCCATCCACAATAACAAGTAATCAGGTTAATACTGTTGGATAGAGTTTTTCTTTTCCAAAATGATATTTAGTTTTTACATCTGCAGAGAAGCAAGGGAAGAACCAGCAAAGAAAAGAAAAGATCAATTTTTTTTTTTTTTTGGTTGCATGATTTTAATAAGATTTAAATTCTTACTTCCACTGGAGTTGGGCCTAGACAAGTGAGGTACTCATCTAAATGCTATGTGGATAAGTGCTACATAGCAACTGAAATATTTAATTAGATACTGAAATGAACCTTATACAAGTGTCCAAGCCATTTTGCATTAAAGTGAATTAGAGCACCTCAAAGCAGTGATAGAAGCACAAAAGTTACCACTAGACAGTTTCAAGGCAAGAAAGTTAGCCTGATTTTTTTGTTAAGATATGATACTATTTTAAATTTATGTGGGCAATCAAATAAATTTCTGTAATAACACTGCACGGGGTTTGAACATTTTCTGATTGTCAGTAGAATTAAGAGTCACATGGATTTGTCAGGTAGCACGTAAGAAAATGCAAAGTATGGTAGCAAACATGACATGAAGTTAGGACTTAAGTCCTGCTTTCATTTGTGCTATGCAGACTTTTGGTAGAAATCACTTTGGATGTTCACTAGTGCATATGAGATCAGAATTTTACACTGTGACTTGCCTTTTAAGGCATGCCATTGCATATGATGTTTTAAGGGCATCCATGGGGATATACACATGTTTCCATGATGATATATGTGGAAACAGCTCCTCTGAAATCTCCACTCACTTACATCAGTTAAATATTTGGCTCTGATTCTGGGTTTTGTTTCCTTCTTATCCATTATCTTTCTTTTTAAGACATTCATTGCATATAGTTGATGGAGTTAAGGTTTTTGTTTTCACCTCTGCAGGGCCTATTCTTAAAAGTCATCTTGCCACTCTCTCATTCGCTGCCCTTGCCCTCCCTCTTCCTTCTTACTCTGTTAAATCATACTCCATTTTTCCTCCAATTGCTCCACACAACCTTGCATTCTGCTTATTGACCTTTCATATGCTGCCGTTTGGAACACCAGCTCTAGCCATTACATTAGCAACACACAATTACACCCTCAAGGTAGACTCAAGTGCAGATCCTACCTCTACATAAATACCTTAATGAATGGAAAGATGCTGATGTATGTTTGAAGTATGTTTTCAGTTCACGTACTACAAAAGAAGGATTCTGCAGAGACTTGAAACCGTGGGTAGTGATGGGAGCATTTTCCAAATGTTTCTGTTCCACCAGAGTGCCCTCTGTATGGTGCTGTTCTCTGAAGTGCCCACGCATTATATTTTTTTCTAGAGGTTGTTGCCAAAGCCGCACCTAGTTGTCACAGGGCAGCTGTCACATCTAGTGAGCTCAGATGGGTAGCTCTTGGTTGGTGTGAGGACATGGTACTTTCAAAAGAGGTGTTCTTGGTGACTTACTTGGTCAATTTTGCCTTTGGTATGAACCACCATCCTGATATGCTGTAGTTTGGTGACATCTGTTGCTGTTTTGGGAGTGGCCATTAAAGTACCTATGCCTTTTTTTTTTTTTTTCTTTCTTTTTTCTTTCAGAATTCAACATACATTTTTCTGTGAACAAGCAACATCAGAACTGAAGCAGCTCTGGCCTCCCTCCCAACAAAAGCACAATCTGACAATGAAAGATGTCAAATCTGACATATGAAAAAATTTGACCAATGGCTATGTGGGTAATGAACATATAGCTATGTGGGACATGTTCTTATGCTTTCTTTATAGTCTTAAGTTGTGATAAATTGAGGAATATGTGAAATGGTGGTTTTCAACTAGTTCAAAATATTGTCTGTCCAGATTGTCATGAATAAAATTTGCTTATAGTCCCCAGACCACTGAGAATGAACTATTTTTCTCCCTTCTAGGAAGAATTCTGCTGTGAGGAGGGAACTAGAGAAATGGAACAGTGTGAGGCTATTCTGTACCACCTCTGTGTAGAAAGAAGTATCACTTTCCACAGTGTCTCTCAAGGGCCCTGCTGGGCATGTGATACTAACTGTGACATTTGGCCTAGAGCAGAGATTCACCACAAGCTCCAATATCAACTCATGTCTCCATAATTCACCAAAATAACCATCAGATTATTTAATGTAAAGGCATGCAATATTGCTCTTCTTACATTCTTTAATACGTTGATTTTGCAAATGGGACCTTCTCCAATTTACAGAAGTCTTGCTTTAGCTTTGTGCACAAAAAAAAATCCTTCTAAAATCAGTAAGTGTAATAAAAATCTGTGGCATGAGAGGTCAGTCCAGTATGCCTGTTTAATTAACCAGTTCAAAAGAGATGAGGAAAAGAGACCACTTCGGAAAGATCCCAGAAGGAAAACAACTTGTTACCAGTGAAGCTGCTTGCCTCCAACATATTCTGGGTTATGCCAGTGTTTCATGTAATGTCTTCAGTAAAATCCGAAGTGAAGTGATGGAATGAGTAAGTGTGTGGAAAAAAAAAGGGAGTTTAGCCTCCTTTTGCACTCATTACAGCAAGGCTTATTCAAACCTTGTCCCTCAGAAAAGAGTTTCTTCTCTGAGATCTTCCTGAGGAGGGGAGGTGGTGGGTCAATCAATGACTGCCTCAGTGGATCTTCAATCAGCCTATGGCCCCGCTGGCAAACACATGCAGCCTCCCAACCAAGGTAGGTCTTCCTCAGAGCTAGTGCTGCCTGATAACAAGGCTTTCAAGACAGAGGGAACTTCAACTATGCAATGACTTTTTGCTGGGCTTGAAAGAATTAACTGCAGCAAAAACTAAGCATGCTCACAACATGGGCTCTGTCAGGATAAACATGACTCTGAAACTCTGCAAGACTTCTGGAAGTGGGAGAATGTGACATTTCTTTGTGTATCATGTGCAGAAAGGAGAGCTGTTGCACAGACATTTGGAAGCTTAGGTCAATATTCATCATCCAAGGATTTAAGTCCAATCAATTCACCTACTTTTTCCTAACTAATTAGGCAAACCTGCTTGCTTTACAAAAAGCTGGGCAGCAAGGCAACCCGTAGCGGAGGGTTTCTAAGCAGTCTTATCCCACTGCTGCCAGGGGTTGACACTTCTTTTTCCTTTGTCTGTAGGGCTGCACTGCCACACAGGTAGTGACACTGCTGCTGGTACAGGATCTCCACAGCTCCCCTCCCTCCAGTCTGTGGTGTACTTCTCTAGTGTCATCCTTGCGGCAAACCTTAACTCAACAGCCAAGCCACAAATTTGAGATGAAGAGCTTATTTGCAGAAAAATGCAGTGTCATGACATAATCTAGGCTATTAGTGAAGTCTGAATGCATTTGGGACAATCATTTATGACTGGCAAAAAGAAAAAAAAGAAAAGAATGAGGGCAAAATTGCTACTTTTGATTTTGACATTTTCTAATATAAATCATTTTATTTCTCATCTCAGCGGGATCTTTCAAGGCTGCATTCAGTCACACTTACTTTTCACAAGTTAAAACAAATGAGTCTCCCTGCAACACACAACTGAAGCTCAAAACTAAAGCCTCTCAGTCAGGTTTCAGCCTGGGTAAACTCAGCCAGATATGAATTTTCCTGCTTTACCCATGCTATTGCAGAACAGAGAATAAACTGTTTGCACAGCTCAACCATTAGAACATGCTTCCACATTTAGCCTGTTCAAGGAGCAGGTGCTGGTGGAAAGTACGGTGTTCCCAACTAGCACACATTCCCATGGACATACTTTTAATGCAGAACATAAAAATATGCAATAAAAATATTTATGCAAAAGTTGAAGAATGGGCTGCGAGCTCCCAGCATGTAATTCTGTTTTCAGTGGGATAAGCAATTTTTCATATGCTTTGGCAAATTTTAGCCTAATTAAAAGAATGAGTAGGTAACTACTGATAGTGAATATGGATAAAGTAGAGCAATAATCTAGTCATACATTCCAAACATATCCACAAATTTATGAGGACTTTGATGAGGTACAGATGGACCCCTTACAGCAAAGATCATAAGAAGTCCAGAGGACTCGGGATTCAAAATTTACACATTCTGTGAAAATTTGCAACTCAGGGCCAGTTTTGTTCAGTTGCAGTAACAGCCATGCAGAGCGGTAGAGAAAACCATCACTACATGCATGGTGGTCACTGTTACTTACTAAATGACTTGTTTAATCTGCTGTGCTCTGCTGTGACATTTTTTCTGTCACCTCCTGAAAAATGACCTCTCTTTGTCTGGCTCCACTCCTCATACTTCAATATCATCTCTAGAAAAGGGTCCGGGAATGTCAGCAGAATTATCTTAATGCTACGATTCCCCTTAATATCAGCAAAAGCTGTGAGCAAGGGGATCTTCTCATTGATGGCAGCAAGTTTCTGAGATTCTGGTCTGACACCACAAGGCAGCCTTGACTGTTCAACACTCACTCTGTGTCTATGTGGAGACTCATGGCTTTTTCAAGGACACCTTCCTTGGTTTGAAGGACACCTTCGCTGGGGACCTTGGGGATTTTGGTTGGATTCCTACCCAAACAAGACATTTGTGAACTATCACACAATTCTGGTATAAAAAAAATGTCCTCTTCACCCTGAATCTCAACTAAGTACATTGTCTAGGGAAAGTCTGCTCACTTCACTTCCACGGGTGTCCACTTTCTGTCATCCTTAATGCACAAGGTCTGGATGTTTCCCTATGATGATATAAAATAGGATGCAGTGCTGTTAAAAGAATGAGATGAACTGAAAAGACCATTNCCCCTTAAGTGCACTTTAACTGCTGGAAGAGGAAAAATCCATGTCGGATCCCAAGAGCTGGGCACTATCTGACATCTTCACATCAGGAAATTCTGGCAGTGACTACTACTGCTCCCTGATGTTTGATCCCAGGCCTCCCACACATGGCAAGATACAGGAGGCTCAGTACCTTGGAGGCCAGAATGGTAGGAAATACAGATCCCTGATGAGAATGCAGGAGACATGAGTCAGACATGAGCAAGACCCAGATTACTGTGAACAACACACCATCTGAGCAATATCCACTTAATGATGGTCAGAGTCAGTACAGCTCTCATATTAAAACAACTAATATCTCAATTTTCCAGGATCCATAGTAATACAGTGCCATTGGATAATTTGCATTCTGGCCTGCAAAAATCACCATTCTTTTTGCTGTCTGTAGCCTTAAAAATTGGCATACTTCTCAAAAGAAAAGATAATCTTTTCACTTGTGATTTCAGTCAGTAAAACAATCCTATCTCCTGCTGTATCTTGCTGAATGTATAGGAAAATTGAGGCAGCACCTGTGCTTTTCACACTCTGAACATTTGATCAAAACAGGGAGTCAAGAGGAGATCCACACACAACCTCTGCTTCAACCTCTGGAGAACACTGCCTGCTTGCCTATACACATTAGAGACACGGAGGTCTTGGCACATATTGAATTTAGACATTTACAACACCTGTTCAATTCTCTAGCAACGCTCATAGGTGGCTTTACATGTGGCAGTAAGATGCACAGAGGTCCTTGTTTATAGTATATTGAAAGAGTTGCCTTTGCTCTTCCAGTAACTCCGTTTGAGACGTGATTAGAGTTCATGATATGTCAAAAGGAAACTCTGAAATGAAATTAAATCACCATAGTACCATATGCCACACTCTGCCTAGGCACAGCAAGAGTAAGTTAAATTCACTATTGCAGCTGCCAGAGTAAATTTGTTTGCTTTTACTGGTATATGACTCAGCTTTAATATTTTTCCAAGACAGTTCTTGATAATTCTATGGACAGATAAGTAACATTAATAACACAGAAGAGTCAGTCAGTTCCTTCAAACCAGCCTAGTAAACCTATTCTTGGTATAAAGGGAAGCAAAACAAGTGTCAGAGCATCCAATTTTTCTTCTTTGGAATGGAATATCCCTACCCTTTCTGCCCTGGGCAGCTTTTGTCATTAGTGAGAGAAAGCATTATTCAGGGAGTAGCGTACAAAAGCTAAAACTGCAGAGTTCTTATCCTAGGTTGGAACACAACCTGTGGTGATCTTCAGTAGCTCCTCCCACAGCCTCAATTTGTTGGACCATGAAATACAAATAACCATTTCCCTACAGCACATATGCAATAAGGCCTTACCAAACTTTTAGTAAGTACTTGGTGATTCTGGGATGAGAATATAAATGCAGAATTAGATGCTGCTGACTTACACATGTTCCTGCTAATCAGATGTGGAATTGCCCCCAGTCCCAAAATAATTACTCTTGCACCAGTGGAAGAAGTCTCCTGAAGCTTCTGGAATGAAAGGGGAAAGAAAGAAAGAGGAAAGGAGAAGAAAGGATGGATCTGCCCTTAGATAATCAGTTGCACAGATGACCTTAATTCTCACATTTATGCGATGTTGGACATCAGCAATATGAGTGGCTTCTTGTGAATAGCACCTTTATTTATTGCTGCTGAATTAATTTTCCTTTAAGAAATAAAGCTCTGTAACTGCTGGTATTATTGTCTGCTCTCTCCATTTTCTTACAGCTTTGAACTAAATCGAGTCACCACTTCTTTCTCGTGAAGTGATACAGAGCACTGTGCTTCAGTTCACAGGACTGCAAAGTGTCATTTGGTCTTTTTGAACTGTAACCGTACAAAACAAAAGGAGCTTGCCACAACTACTGGGTTTTGTAGATCTCTCAAAACAAGCCATAAATGAAATATCTGTGACATTATATATTTCTGATACCATTTCAACCATGAGTATTTCCATTTCTGTAGGCTAACCCCTATTCCTTCCTCCCACTATTTCACATCAGTCCCTAACACTATCACTCCCATCCTGAGGGCCTGTGTGCAAGCTGGGTATGTCTATTAGATGGAGTTAATTCCTTTCAAGCTCCTTCTGTGCATGGCTGTGACTGACAGAGACGGGTGCTGTTTGCAAGTGTCAGTGGAGCATGACCTCGAGTTAATACATTGAACGATGAAAGAAAAAAAGATTCATTCAGCATGTGAACTGTATGCTGAGATTAGCCAGAAGTACTGAGCACACACAAATTGCTGTTTTGTCAGCACAGCGCTTGGCGGAGTTTTTAAATATTCCAGCTATTCTAAGCCATCATCCTCAAGGCTGGGGCAACTAAAAAAAGAGGAGAATCAAAATAGCATTTCCAATCCAAACGCCATTGTTTTATATAAGAGATTTGGACCTGGATGCTTAGAGCAATGCATGACCTCCTGGCAGCTGCAGCCCTAGGTTTGATGTGAAAGGACATGCAGTAACATGCACAGAACTGTTTGCAAAACTCAAAGAAGGGACCACAAGATATGTAGCCTTTCAGTGGTAGATGTCAGTTTAACTCCAGCCTGGCCAGGAACAATTGGAAGTTACAAGGATCTCCACAGCCTGTCTGGCTGCTTGTGCTAATTGCTCTCATTTCAGTTGCCTGTGGACATAAGTTGGTCTTCCAGATGCCATCTCTACATCTGGTGTTAGCAGAGCAGTCAGTCAGGGGCCACATAGGCCATGGCAGGTGACCTCTTCCCTCACCCAAGCAGTTCTGTCTGGAGCTGAGTGTCTGTCTGGGGGGCACTGCCTGCATTAGCGTTCGGGGTGTAGATCTTATCTGTAGTTGGCTAAAACTTTAGAAGGTTGGGGAAAACTCCAGGAGAATATCAATGATAATTTTTGCGATTTCGCCCCAGCTATATAGTTGATCCTTTCTTAGAATTTAAAAAACAACTGAACTGTTAGCAGAGGGGTTAGAAGAAATACAGTTTCCCTCCCTCCTCTGAGTAGTTCTAGCAGTAACTATCACCAGAGGCAGGATTGTGGAGAAGATTCAAATCTCTTTCTATCTGTGCTTCCTATTGTTGACTTTGACAACTACATCCATTTAGGGTCAGATTCTATCATACATTGCTGCCTTGAAACCAGCAGACATTTGGGGCAGACAATAAATGCAGAATTTAGAGTATAATAACTTCAGTACTTTCAGTGCAAAGAATCCTCTGTTCACCTCTCCTCACTGCCTGTCTCCCTCATGCATGATTCTTTTGCCTTTGTATCTGACCCTGTGTTCAAAAACCTCTGCATCATCTGTTCCTCTTGCAGTCTTAACTGAATGAGCTTCTTCTTTCTATTTCCATTGCCATCTATCAGTTTTTTGTGTCCTTTAAAACAGCAAGATCCAAAGTGTTCGTCTTGCTGTCTTTTCTTAAAGGTGATCAAACCCTAAGACAATGCTTACTTCTTTCTCCTCTTGCCCCTCTTCTGCCTCCCCTTTTACAGCTGCCTCAGGGAAATGGACGTACAAAAATCTGCTTGAGAGGCAGGGGACAGTAAATGCCTTCTTTTGTGGAGGCAGCAATATCTATCCTGGGGCTGCTGCAGCCCATTAAACCTAACACACAGAGATCTTGGGGCTTCTTTTTGTTAATAGACTTTGCTTTTTTTGCTACCACCCAGCAGCAGTAGCTCTTAAGAAAAAGACAGATTTTGCTGAAGCCTATTGCTTATTTAATAGAGTCATTTCACAAGCAGATACAGTTTAGACTACCAAATTATTGGCACTGCTTCTGTGCAACCTCTGGTTTTCCCCCAGCAGCCACCATCATGTGCTGACCCAACCCAGAGCTGTTTAGTTTAAAAGACAGAGACCGCAGCTCAACCTGATAGAAAAAGTACCCAGCTGATATAGGCCAGTTTGTCATTCTCTATTTGCTTTTTCTGTCTATTTGTTCATCTACTCTGTCCTCTCACATGGTTTCTCTCTGCTTTTCACTTACTGTGCTAAGGAGTAACTGAGGGGAGAAAGGACGGGGCATCTGTATTAACAGTTATGCAGAATTACATACTACATATTTATATACGACTACTTGTCAAGCATTTCCTCCAACAATGTGCTTTCATTCACTTGCTGTTGTGGGCAAAAGCCAATGTCATTTGCTTGCAAGGACATGCGTACACAGAAGACTCATGCTTGCCGCTGAAAGGATGGGTTGGTCAAACTGCCAGTGAACAGCAGAGTTGAGTCAGCAGTACAAAATTGCAATTAAAAAAAAAAAAAAAACCNAAGACCAGGCAGCATTTCCTAGAGAGCTCTGCAAGCTTGCTGGGACCCTCTTAATAGCCTTGCAAATGTTGTGAGTGGTGTGCACGCAGTTGCCACTAAACGATGCAAATGGGAGAACTGCAGCGACTCACCATCTTTCCACAGCGTCTAGCCTGGAAAATACCTAAAGCCCGCGGATTCAGACGTGGTAAACTAGGCTTGCTCTGCCACCTCCTGGCTGTACCAGATACCGAACAGAATTTAACATGCTAAACAGCCTACTTTGTGTCTTACTGCCTTTCGGATCACGGGCCTGATCTAAAAGTCCACTAAGATGACCAAGCTTCAACCTAGCCCTGAAAACTGTATGCAGGATGAATGGAGACATAGACGATGACTTTTGGACCATAAATATGAAAGAAAAGCTTTGCTGTGACCTTACACTGCACTCTATGCATACATTTTAAAATACAATGAAAACATCATTAGAATTCTTTCTGTGCCTGCTTCCCATACAAATGTGTTTTATGAGAGTTTCTCACCTTAATGGGGAGGGAGATCACTGCCTGTGGAGGTATCCCCGATGTTGTACTTATCAGACTTTGTCCTCCCAAATGTTTAGGAATCGCTGCTTTTTATTGCTCTGTGGAAAGGAAGTTCTGTGAGCATACAAAAAAGGACTTTATACTTGTTTGTTTTGTAACATGGGACTATAATGTGGAAAAAAGCCTCTAGTTAATATTCTTCTTCTTTCCTTCCTAGCTTGCAATGTCTGGCAATATTTCCTACTAATGTTGGTGCAGGGATGGAGATAGATATTGACTTTCATCTCTGTACAGAATTCTGCCTTTACTGCTCCATAAACTGCTCCAAGGGAATAATAATAATATGATGTCATGATTTATAAGCACAATATAGTTTTTTACATTTTTATACAGTTTCAAATAGTATTTGCTTTCACAGTTTCCTTTTATCTGAACTTCTACTCAATAGAAAAATCATAGAAAATCTCAAGGAGATTGTAAGCTTAGGGACATAAAACCTTTGACAATATGAGTCAACAGGTAAAGAGGGAATGTGGGTTTCGAACTCTTGTTGCTCCAAGTCTGCCCTTTAATCACCAGTTTACAGCCCCCTATTATTCCACATTCATTAAGGACTCTGATAGTCCACCGAGTGATATTACCTTTTAGAAAGATTTTTCAGAAAATGTAAACCTAGACAAAAGTAACAGTGACTGCATTTTGAAACCCACATTATCTTTGCTCTGCAGTGGAGTAACATCAAATTCACCTGGTAGGAGCACATTCTTTCCTTGGTTTACATGTGTGTGAAGAAGTGATGTATTTTTAATGGGATTTATTTTCGTGACAGGAATTGCATTGACAATTTGCATTAAAGATAAGCTAAATGAGCTGTTCAAGAGTAGAACTAGCTTTCTCACATTTGTTTCCTTTAATTAACCATATAGTATGTTAATTTTGAATTAAGCCCTGCCTTACGCCATCAATGAGATCAAAGTCATCCTTCCATAAAATCTTTGATCACCTCATTTTCTTCATGTTTGTTAACCCTTTGAAGACATAGCTCACATAGAAAAATTAGAAGGGCATTTTGCTTTAATGTTCTACCACAAAAATACAGTAACTTTTTTCTTCTATTTTGTCTCAGGTGAAATGGCAATTGTTAGAATTTTCAGCTGGACAGAAATTTGCATTTCCAGCCAGGTTTACTTTAAGTATCTAGTACTTTATTGGAATTATCAAGTCACTTCCCATGTTAAGCGAAAATAAATGATATTATATGAAACCCTAGTGACCTCCAAATGGAACTGAAACCTTTTAGGTCCCCAGTACAGATCTCTACCACATGTGCTAATAAGTAATTGGTAGCAGTAGACATCTGTTATCATCCACAGGGATCTGTTGCATGAGGGAGAAACTCAATCAACAAACTTGAGGGATGTAGGATACATACTTCATCACCAGATAATACAGATATGTGCCAACAAAGAAAGAAATATGGAGACTCAAGAAAGCCTTGGATTGTTTCAATGCTGGATGAGAAAGAACAGACATGGGGCTGTATAAATGCTGGTTCTGCTTTCTCCCTGCTTATTCTCCTTCCTCACAGCTCCTTCCTCCCTATAATATCAAGTCCTAGTACAGTGTCCAACTTTTGCCCTTTTTATCTGCTTTACCTGCCAGCTGGCCCTGCTCCCTGCTCCTCACTCTGCAGTGCTCCACTCTCCACTGGAGAAGCTGCCAGCTATGGGTTGCAGCATGGAGCTGCACGCAGGCAGATGAGCTGGCAGGGAGAAGCTGGAGGGCTGGAAGATGCTCACTGCAGCTGTCACCAGCCAGGAATTTAGCTGCCAAATTCTAACAAGCTTCTGCTGATGGCATCCAAATTAAAATTAGTCAGAGTTTATGATTTGGCCGATTCATGTTTTCCTGGAGACAGCGAAGGGGACTTACTTGATACCAAAATTGCCTTTTGCTATAAAGCCTGGAAGAAGTAAGAGTTCCAAGTCAAAGTATTGTAAGATTTTTAACCAGGTTAATATATTTGGCATACTCTCATTTTTACGTGTGATTGGACAATTTTAGATAAAATCTTCCAGACTCTGGCTGACATGAGCTGCGGAGAGAGGGTGCCTAGAAAGACAGTGTTATAAAACATTTCAGATGATACCTCTGCAACACCTGCCTTCTATCACAGTACCATAGAGCCTAATCACATCTCATTGCAGTAATGGAAGCATTCTCCTTGCCCTCTGTCCCAGAGCATGAAGCACAGGAGAGGCATCTTGAACCTCTTTCTTGACTCCACCAGTCCCACCAGAAAAAAATTAATGAACAAAGTACAATATACACCTTACCCAAAGGATGTAAAATCTAGGCCCGGACACAGACTTGGAACAGGGAGTCTCTATGCTGTTAAACTGCTAGCACAGCCCTGGCACAGGTCTGTTCTGGGTCAGCTAAAACTCTTCCAGAAAATGCATGCGCATGGTTTGGGGGTTGACAAAGGCTACAGATTGTTCCCAGTAGGCAGTCTGGATGCAGCTACCTTGTTTTGGAGGATGCGTGAGTTTAGCTGTGCCTTGCCAGGAGTTTACTAGTTTGTTGACTACCTTCTTAGTTTACTAGTAGTTTGTTTACTACCTTGCCAGTTTGTTTACTACTAGAGAGAGATTCAAACAGGCTCATAATTCCAAAAAAATGACTGTGATCACCCAAGGAGATGGTGTGACTATAGCTTACTCCCCACTTACTTCCCCTTCCATTTATCATCAAAGAAATAGGCCGGTGCTACTCAGGTTGTTAAACTTGCCAACTGAGGCAGTTAAACTACCTATTTGGAACAAAAGTTTTTAAAATTACAGCAAAAGAATAAGAAGGAAGGTCATTTTATACCCATAGCAAGAGACCAAAAAGATAGCATATCGAGCACATTTTGGCAGGAGATGAAGCCAAGGATCATTACTTGGAGGATTCAATAAATGTCATTAGCATCTGTACTTTTTCCCACTTCGTTCTTATTATGACATCTTGGCAAAGTGCTAAGAACTATTTATAAGGAAAGGGTTATGGATGCTGGCAAATAGGAGCAGATAAGATCACAAGAGCTTGAACCTGAACATTATCTGCCAAATTAAAAAAAAAAAAAAAAAAAGAGCTTTTGGGGCTAGTGAGGAAAGATCAAAAAGAACTAACATGGCAAAGTAACAACTGCAAAGGTAAGAATGACAGAAGATGTTTTTAAATTGCGTGCAAGAGTCCAAGCATCATAATGGGAGCAACAGTTAGAAACAGGAGAATTCTAAAATGATCCAAAGCAAAGGGCAAGTGTAGGCAGAACAACAAAGAACCTTTACAAACAGATACAGAATCATTTATCTAGGGAGAGGAGTGAAGAAAATACTTAAATCAGTGCCATCCAGAAATGAATTAAAATCAGTGAGTTCCAGTCCAGAGGGAAACTTTAAAGCTAGATTTTGGAAAGCAAATATGGTTCAGTCTGTCATCCTTTCTCTTTGAATCCAGTGACATAGGTGGTGTTGAAGCCTTGTGAACCTGTGAGGAGGAAGATAAACAAACCTATCACTGATGATAATTTAAAGCAGATGACTAAGGAGGAAGGAAAAAAAGAACCACCTCTCTGGCACCATCAGTCACAAATCAGCCAGGCCTAACTCAAGGCTGCAAAACTTGGGGAATCTGACAAGCACTTAGAAAAATACACCAAAAATTTCTTCTGACAGATACTGCAGCCACCTTCAATTAGGAGAGTTTAAGGCCTATTGCAGAAGTAACAGAATTAGTAAAAGTTAAAAAAAAAAAAAAGTGGTTAAGAAAGAAAGACGCTCTTCTGAGAATAGAAGCAAAAACATATTCCTGTGTTTAGATCATTCAATTAAGTTAGCTGTGTGGATTAACCTTATGGGGAGGTGACATAAGCCTGCAGCCAGCTCCAAGAACTAATATGGTGTTGAAATGCAAATCTTGAGCAGCAATTATGCAAAAGCTCTTACTAGGCAAGTTTTGGGGGAAAACCTTAAAAATAAATTGTAAAGAACAGCCTGACCAGAAATGAGGCAGCACTGTGTAGAATATCAATTGCTATGCCAGGGGAAAGAAATGAAAAGTATGTGCTACGAATGTCAACTATGACCCTGCTGTGAAACACTGAAGTTCCCCAAAGCATGAAGTGAGAGTGGCTAGCACTGTAAGCCACCAGTACATGCATCCAGCCCTTCCTACAGCCGAAGAGCTGGGCGTTACAGATGTGTGCTCCAGGCCTGGGAGAACACCCTCACCGGCAGGGGAGAGCAGGGTGACTTCCAGAGCATGTCTTGGAGGTTTGATCTCTCACAGCTACACAACTTACTATCAAAAACAAATGGGGCATTCTGCATCCCTGATTTTGCTTAGGAATAAAGATCAAGCCCTCTCTTCAGACCTCTTTAGCAAGTCTAGATTAGGTGAAATGGATTCCCAGATACAGGCAGAGGGCTTTCGTGGTGTTCTGCACATGCAGAAAACTCTGAGACCCCAACCCTCTTGTAATCTGTGAGCAGTCACTGATCAGCTTTCTGACATTTGTTCCCTCAGGATAAAAGAAGCATGCTTCTGTGTTAATGTTAAGTCCTACAGCTATGTGGCTTCTTGTAATGAACAAGCAACCTCAGGTTCTTTTCTGCACCTTGATCCACTCAGAGGAGAATTACAACCTTTACAACTGCCTGATTTTCACAATTTACATGGACCAATTTTTTGCCCTGGAGTAGATTAGTGCACTCAAAGCTGCTGAAACGTACTCCATTTGGCCATTATCCCTGAAAAGATAGAAACAGAGTCCAGTGAACCCCTTCCTTCTGCCTATGCTCAATATTCCCTGTGTGCTGCCTGTCCCAAGCTTGAGGAAGGGCGATCTGGTAAGCTCCCAGCACCAGTTTAAACAGCAGCCAGGACAACAATATCAGCCCAGCTCCTTTCTGTACTGGAGAATCACAAAATCAAGAGAGAAGAGCAACAGCCTTTTCTTTGATCAATTGCTGCTGTCTGTTTTTGAAGATGGTCCCTTCAGACAGGGTGATGTGACAATTCTGTGACAGGCTGCCTGTGATCCCAGCCTGTGCTCTGTGTGTATTAGAGAAGCACTATTCAAACTTGTCTTCAGTTTCAGCCATGCAGTCTCTCTGCAGTAGTGCACAAGTAAGGAGAGAGTGTGGCTGCGTACTGCGTACAGGAGCAGGGACCAGGAAACATGGTTGCTTTCTACTGCATATTCTGTTGATCTCAGGGAGTAAAGGACATGCCTCTTCTCCAGCACCTCAGTTTTGCATTTGGGGAAGGGAAATAGTGCTTGCATTCCTTTGAAGAACACTTTGACCATGATGGGGTTAAGAGAGAAGCAAAAGGAAACACTGCTGCTGTAGCTAAATAGATGCAAACCTTCTTCCCAGTGCTGGATTGATGAGACATAGAATATACAGTTGTAAACTCTGTAACCTCACGAACTGGCACAGTATAAGATTAGAGGCACCACCTTAACTCTGCCCCAGTGTGTGTGTGCATCACAACACATCTCTGATGACATGATTATATATGGCTTCTAAAATAATGTAATATCAGGCAGTTTTGTTCTACAGCCTTATTTATTACTTCTGAGTCTGTTGTCTCTATTTAATCTTTTCCTGCCTGGAAGAACATCACTCCATCAGTGAATCAGCATCTCCAGAGAGGAAACGAAATGGAGCCACGTTCATAATATACAGCAAATCGCTGTCTTAACACTCAGTTAATGTTCCACAGTGGATTAAGAATTATTGTCCTAGTATTTCAGCTTAGTCCAGATTTAGTGCCCCAGTGGAAGAATTAAGGAGTAGATGAAACAGTGCATGTAAAGCTAGTTTCCAGAGCAATAGAGGAGCATGTTGCTATCACAATCACTAAGGCAGGTACGTAAAAATCAAGGAGATGTCACAACACGGTTCCCTTTTCACAAAAGCTTGAGTAAGGGGAGAAAAATGCATTTGGATACCACAAGAGATTTCAGTGGTATTGCTGGAAAGCAAACAAAGATAGGCTGTTTAAACAAAATTATTTTAATGAGTGCAATTATAGACAGAAATATGACTAGTGCCTCCATGATCCATGTGTTGTTATGCACCATCCAGTTAGGTACTGCCTAGATTGGCTACAAAAGAGACTTTATAGCAGCTGACGCACACGTCCTAAACCTTTACTCACAAAAGATTCCCATGAGAGGTGAGGTCTTCAGTGAAGATCTAAATTTGAGACGGATTTTCTCTCATCTTCCTACCCCTATCCAAGGAATATTCCTGCAGCTCCGTATCTGGCCACTGCTCTCCCTTTCTCTTCCCTGCCTCTGACGTGCTCTTGCAGGTTTGTGATGACTAAGGGTTGTTGAACTGTGTGTGTTCTGTTGGGATCTGAACTGTAAAACCCAGGAAGAAATGCCCCCTTGGACCCTCATATGATCCTCACTCTTCCTACAGCTTCAAGTATCAGCTGTGCAACCGTGAGCTCACACATCTGACTCACTGCTTCTAATCTATTTCCCTCAACTCAGCTTTGCTTTGGCAATATTGCCACCCCCACGTCTCTTGCTGACTGAACACCAAGCAAATTAAATCCTAATCTTTCTCTTTGACTGGCTCCTCTTGATCCCTTTATTTTTTGTAACTATGACGCTGCCATGTCCCTTTTCCTTCAGTTAAGTAGCCAAACAGCTCTGGTTGCTCTCTATATTCTTTTGCACATTAGGCTATACCTAAATACCAATGATTCTTCTTCTGCAATGTTTCCAAGATTAGGACAGATCATGCTCTTGCCCACTTTTACCCCATCTTCTGCCTGATGTTATCTCCTCTCTTTCTGGCCTTTGTGACACTACAGCCAACCCAAAGTACAGCTTCCAGATGAACCTCATGGCCTGCATAATCATAGTATCATTAACACTTACTTTTCCCTCCTCATCCTTGATTTCCTACTAGGGCATTATTTTCTACATGTGTCTGCTTTCCACAGTGCCTTTATCAACCTGCTTATCTGTTTCTGACATTTGCTTTGCTGTTCTCCCCTCCATTCTGACAACAGTGCTGACTCCGAGCACCAAGTATGACTTGTTTGTCACTATATCCTCTTCCTTTCTCATGCTGCCATGACGTGACATTTTTTTTGACCTGGCAGATCAGTGGCTCTCCATCTGCCAGCAGAGCTGTCTCTGTCCCAGGATCCATGCACAGTGACACATATTACCCCATCTTCCTTCAAATCCCTCTTCAAAACCTATTTCCCTTTAAGACAGAGACAGACATCATAAAACCAGAATAACCAAAATACACAATGCCGTTGGGCTTGCTGAGGGAACTACAGCCATGCATTCCTTCCTTGTGCTGCTAAAAAAAAATCCACTCAGTACCAGAAAGGGAGACAATAAATGGTGTTACTGAGCGTGGCATGATACACAGAGACTGAGAAAGAAACCTCAGGGTTTTCGGTTCATTCTGAACTCATCGTCTCTTCACTGAACTATATGATATGATGTCTACATTGAACTGTACAGTTGAACATACCACTACTAGCTCCATTACCATCAGCCATTTTACACACCCATTCCTGGGGGAAACACATGGGGCTGTTGGTTCCACCGGAATACGACACATTTTTCACTGACCCTGTGCGAGCTAAGCATTGGCATAGGCTTACGTGACGCGATGTGTTGGTCTGAACCATTTCTGTAGGTTAGCTGTTTACTGACTGTACTACTTACATTTTCTGTTATCAGTTCTTCTATGTCTCTACACTTGTTACTGTAAACTGATATGAGATATCAATCTTAAACATTCAGGAACTGTCCCGTTGTTAGGCTGTCTCCTTCTAATCTGGTTTAGAGAAAGCTGAAGGGAATGTAGTTTACTTATTACACTAACATGTGGTTTCTTCCCAGACTTCCAGGAATGCCCAAGGCTCATAATGTTACCACATCAGGCTTTGTGATGAATCAATTCCTAATACTGGCAAGTGGGCCATCACTTTGAAGTTGGTCCCTCATGTTGTGCTCAGTGCAACTCATGCTATTTTGTCATGGGTCTGACTTTGACTAGAAATCAGGCTGGTTAAGTGCCTTTACAGAAAGCATAAATAGTTGGATTTGGAGAGAAGAATATGAATAGAATGCTTGTGCTACTAGTTCAAGTCAATCATACATCATTTCTGCTCTTCTTTTTCCATGTTAGTCCATGCCTCATGCCAGGACACTTTGTTGTCCAAGAAAATGGAGGGACATTCTTCCCTGGCGAGGAGGTAGATAATGCTGCTAGTGTAAAAGAATGAAGTGGACTCTTATGAGCTCTCTGGCCTGTGTTTTTCACCCTCAGTGTTCTGTGATTCATCTAATTAAGGTACACAGCCCGGAAAACAAGAGGCAATTTGGAACTTCTACTCATTAGCTGGGTATGAATGGGATTTTTTTTTTCCTCTTGACTGTCTTCATTTTATCTGCAGCAGTTCTTCATGACTCAGACTCCAGAAGGGCTCATGATTGTGTGGGTTGCCTCTGGCAAAGGCAAGTAGCTTGAAAGTAAGTGTCTGTCTGTCTGACTTTTACTTCTCTCTGAAAACAAACACTGAAAAGCCTATTCCCTGTGCAGCTGACCCAGCTGCCATGGCTTGCCTGCTTGTTGGGATACAAGATGATTAATCTCCTTCTACATAGTTCAGTACTTAAACCATATTGAAGGGGGCACAAGGGCTTTCAGATAAAGCATGGATAAAAAAGTGCCTTGTTTTACACTTAATGAAGAAATAATTTCCTTAAGAACAAAAAGCTCCTTGCAGCCAGTGCTTACAAATTGCTTAATTGGAAATACACATAACAGTCCTATGAGGATTATCTGAGTGCTTCTGGCTGGAATTAGACTCAGGAAAGAAAAGTTATTTTAGAGGTACTAATAAAACAGGAGGTTGTGAAGGCTTCTGGGATATATACAGATGCTTTATTTTAGGCATTGCATATAAAGCTGATCTTTAACCGATTTGTTATTGGTTTGCAAGCTCTGCTGATTAGCCTTGAGGCAGAGAGGAGTAAAAAGAAAGGGACAGACCCCCAGATCAGAGGGTGATAGCTCCAGAAAGATATACTGATTTTTGTTAGCTGAGGCTTTAGGCTATCAGGCCTGCTACCACTGTCTAGGGAGCTATTTGAGCTTTAATCAAATGTGCCAGAAACAGAGCTAAAGACATCTTTGGCAGTACCTTTCTGTGCTCCTGATAGGTATCAATGCCCTCAGCAATCCTTTGCTTTCTGCAGGAGACCACGCTCACAGGCAGGCTCCTTGCCTGGCTACACTGGAAATGCTTTCTTCCACATCCTGCCGCAGTCAGTCTCACCAGCCTCCTCTTAAGAAAGGGAAAATGGTTGCTCTTGCAGCTCCACCACCTCCGACTCCTCTGTCTTAACAAGCTTTTTTTTTGCGCAGGAGTAGTGCACCAGCTGGGCTGCCTCAGATGCCTGGATTTTACATGCTTTGCTAAATACAAATACGGACCCTCTCAGCTGCCCTCTGCCAGCTTCAACCACCACAGCTTCTCTTGTCCCTCGGAGACAGCAAAGATGAGAGGATAGGAAATGGCTGGCTGCTCTTCAGGGCTGAAACTCATCTCTGCCCAGCGACCTCCACAAGACCCGTGCAAAACAATTTGCTTCTGTTTATAGCTCTTTGTTCAGAGCCCAGCTCCAGGGCCAACCTCACGGGTACCTGAGGCCCTTCAGCTGCTGGAACAAACCACAACACTTTGGTGGCTGACAGTAAAGGCACCTACACCACCTTCCTGGTTTTTTTGCTTATCTGGATTTGGTTCGGACACTGCGTCCAAAAGTCGTGCCATCATCATCAAACCGGGCACGGTGAGGGGCAGCCGGCGGCGGCGTCCCCTCACCCCACGGCCCGGGGCCCCTCACGGCGGCCAACGGCTGCGCCTTCCCGCCGAAAGGGTCGCGGCGCCATCTTGCGGCCGGGAGCGGTGCGGCGGCCCCTCACCCTGCCGATGCGGGGCCGCGCTGGTTTTCAGCCAGCAGGACCCGCCGGGATGCTCAGTTTTGCTCCGGAAAATATTAAAAGAGTCGTAAAAAACCAAAACAAACAACACAAAAAAAACCCCAAACCAACAAAAGAACCACAACCCCCCCAAAACAAAAAGCAAGCCAATTGTGGTGTGTGGAAACGATCACCTGTAGCAGCTGCACAGGTGTAAGAGGTTGATTTTACTTCTTCATGTGCCGCAGCTCTGGCAGCCAACAAGCCAGGTCAAGCCTGGGGGAAGGGAAGGTTGTTCATCATCCCCTTTTATTTTTATCCTGCCTTGCCCAGCTGAGTTTCCTCCATTTTATGAGTTACAATCTTTATTTTCTCTTCTAATAAAACGTGGCATTTGAGTTCAAAAGCCCCATGGGGCTCTTGTGGTGCTGCTGATGAAGAGAGGCAGAAGAAAAGGTCTAGATGGATCCACTTCAAAGCTGTGGTGATTTGAGGACCGATGGTGAAAATCCAGGGAGCCATGTAGCAAATCAGACAACAGCCGGGCAAAACAGGTCTTTAAGGCAATGCTGCAGGAATGAAAGAAGAAGACAAAACGCTTAAAGCATTTGAAATGTAAAACTTAAATACAGGGCTTTCATTTTAAAATACACTCTTTTTTTCCTTGCTTTTAGCTGGTGAGAGCATATTCATTAGCAGCTGTCCCAGGTTCAACAGTTTTTGATTGAGGATTTTATTGGGTATGGTATAAAGGTCCACACGGAGAATAAAAGCAAGAGCTACTACAAACTAAAGCTGCAGTTGCCTATGTAAAGTCTGAGCTGATCTTCCTAAAGGCAAGGAGTTGCCTTCCTGAGTCTTAGAGCAGTTGCACCAACAGCTCAAGCGTGAAGGTTTGGTGACCACGCCAAAACCTGGCAAACTGGTACCAGCACCAAACTGGGACATTGCTTGTCCCCAGCATTACTTGTGGAGTCCTGCCTGGCTGAAGCAGGATCTTTTTACCCAGAGTAAAAGAGAGTGCAAAAAAGAAGGAAGACTCATGCAGGTCCTCCTCTCTCACATCAGCCATGATGCTTTCATGTGCTTTCATGCTGTACACTCTGCATCATGTGCAGTAATTGTTAGAGCTTTAAATTTGGGTGTTCATCCCCTGCAAGGCAGTGGGGGCAAATGCTCAGGCCATGATGGAAGGGGCTCCCCAGGACTAAACATTTGCAAAAGGGGGCTAAGAATGGGCATGGACAGGCCTAGGTTTGGACCTTGTCACTCTGATGTTTTATACTTGAAGGGATGATGATGATGAGTGTTGTGGTAAAACTGAGACCTTTTGAAACTTGGTTCATGTTTTCCAAAGAACAAATCTGCTTCTAGAATCTGTTAATTCAGCAAAAGGAGAGCTGGGTAATTTTGTGAGAAAGCTACCCTTAGCCTCCCTGATCCCATACTTTGGTTACTTACCGTACATTACCTTACACCTTCCTGAAGCTCACCAGATCTAAGTGAGGTGGTCTAAGTAAGCACGTGGATTTCTGAGTGCTTAGGGAACACACCTTTAAGCAGAAACTTAATTTAGGCAGAGCTCTTTCTTCCTATCATTTCTGCTTTCCTTTCATTAAATCCCAAATCATGCATGGAATGTACTTTTATCTCTGTCTGTCACCATGCAGGGTTCTGCCGGCTGGTACAGAATTAAGCCAAAGCCTGTAGCTATCACTGAAGCTCAGTTCCACCCACAGAAGGAGTCCCATAAAAAATGTTCGATCAAGCAATCAACTATATCGGCAAGAAGTTTAGTGTCTGAAAATATATGCATCACAGCTGAAAATAGCATCTCTCTAAGATCTGTAAATTCAGAAAAAGAGACTGCTTACAGTGTCACTCCCTAACAACTTCCAGGCAGAAGAACAGAGATTTTTGTCCTGTAGTTGCTCATTTTCAGCTTCAGTCAAAGCCTCAAAATCAGAAGAGACTTTTAAAACCTCATCTAGGCTTCCCCTGCAATCGCAAGACAATGTGCTTTACACTGTGATGGCGGTTGCTCCAGAGGGACAGGCATTGTTTCATTGATAGAGAGCCTATAAGTACTTCTTTCATTAACTGGGCCTAATTTTGTTGAGTATCATGTACACATAATGCAATAATGTTCTTCAGAAAGTTTTGGGATGAGGTCAGTAAAGAGAGACAGAAGTAGAAAAGGCAGTCCAACCTCTATGTGTCCCAGTACCAGAGACAGATGTGTATAGAATAAGGATTTCAGGTCTGTATATGCACTGCTATATTTTACAAGCCTAAAATCTAGCTTTTCAAGTCTTGAGCAGAAAGGACAACTGGTTGGGGAAGTACCACAGTGAGGTATTGAGCTGCTCTGCCAACTTTCATCCCACACAGGGCAACACTTCCACAATGGAAGAAATATTTCTGTAAGCAGACCTTGCACAATTTATAAAAATATTTAGGTCCTTCTGATGGACAATGCTTTTTAATTCTGATGTCTCATGTCAGAACGGGTTTCACTGCAAAATGTACTTTAATAAAAATTGAATTGTTTGTAAATGACTTATCTAACTTAAAAGGATAGAGGATAAAGGACAGATCCAGTGAACGTAACGTATTTGGATTTTCAAAAAGCTTTTGGCAGGGTTCCACACCAAAGGTTATTAAAGAAATGAAGCTGTCATGGGATCACAGGAATTATTTCATGGCGTGAAAGCTGGTTACAGCATGGCAAAAGGTGGGATTTAGTGGTCGGCATGGAGAAGAGCCAGCAGTGGGGTCCCCCAGGGATCAGTGCTGGAACCAGTTTTGTTTAATATATAACCAATGACTGGAGAAAGGAGTGAACAGTGAAATCTCTGTGTTTGCAGTGGTACTGGACTTTTTCAAGTATGCAAACACCACACCTGAAGAACCTCACTAAACTGAGTGGGCAAAAAAGTGGCAGATGAGCTTTGGTGCAGATAAATGTAACTTGCTGCCATAGGGTGTTGTGGATGTGACTGTATCACCGGGCTCAAAAAAGAATTAGACAAATTTGGCACACCAGGTCAAAAGATGAATACTGAAGGACTAGGCAAGGCTGTACCCTCTAACATCCCAGGGAAGTGGTTGAGTCATCATCCCCGGAGATATTAAAAAAGCACGTAGACAAGGCACTTCAGGACATGGTTTAGTGGGCATGGCTGATGGTTGGACTCGATGATCTTAAAGGTTTTTTCCAACCTAAATGATTTCATGATTCTATCCCCAATCCAACAGCTGTGGGTACTGAGGGAGTAAGCAGGGAATGTGCTACAGAAAGTCGCCAGGCAAAGGTGCTTTTCTTACCTGGCCTCTCCTATTGCCAGTGCTGGAGACACAGCATGGTGCTGGGTGGACCCAGCAGTGTGGTTTTTATGTTCCTATTTTGACAAAATTTCTGGTGGAAGAAAATCTGAACAAAGAGTTTCAGCTCTCAGAATAGTTTGCTTTGAAAAAGAGAATTTTCACTTTGTCTTTGCTTTTTTTTTAAATTGTGCTACTATTGAAGAATTTAAATGCATGCTATTTTCATTATTTTATGGTGCTTTAACACTACAATATATGATAAAATATTAAAAATTTAAAAATATTACAACATTATAAAAATTTTGCTATTCTTTAAGAAATATTTTGATAGAGCTGGGTTGTAAACTGAGTCCATACCAATTTTGGTATTTTGAATTTTCATTCTGAATCAGAATTGAAGCATGTTTTGCAATATTGTCATTTTTGGTGGAGCAGAAACATCAATTTCCAGTCAGCTCTAGTGGTTATTTCCTTTTCTAATGCTTGTCAGCCTCTTCTTCTTGTCCCATTTCAGAAACCTTCACTGTTATAAGCGTACCAAGTCTGCTCTGTTTGAGGAGACAGTTAAGGTATTTCTTATGTGCACATAATGTACAGCATGATAGAGGGTGGGCTTGATTCAGCGTTACTAGAGACCTCCCCTGTTTAGTTTTGCATCAAAGAACAAAATCTTCTACTGCTGAAGTTAAAAGCAACCTTGGAAAAGAGTACTACCACCTGCCTGGTTGCTCATCCCCGTTACCAGAGACCCCGTCCCCTTGGGTGGCACCGGCACTGGTGTGACAGCACCATGACCCAGCTTTGCTGGGACTTGCTCAGTCAAGGGCAGGAGTAGGGAGCAGGCAGGAGTAGGGAGCAGGTAGGCAGCAGCAGGGTGGACCTGTGTCTCTGAGCCACTTATGCCAGTGCCTGCTTATGCCAGCTTGAAGACTTCATGACAGTATCTCTGACAAAGACCATCAGGTCTAGATGTCAGCCAGAATGTGGGCAGTGAGGGCATTATATTGCCTCAGTTTTGAGTGGTACATGACGTTCTCGATGACCCTGAAGCCGAGCTCCAGGAGAAAGTGGCAGGGGGTGGTTTCTGTGCTTTTGTGCTTCTCATAGCTTGTACTGCAGTTTGGGATTCTCCAGACTATTTTCCCTATTTCTGTTTAACTGTAGGATCTGCTTCCCAGAAGGGATCTTGCCATACTGCCTCTCCCAATCCTTTTCTTCCCTTCTTTTCTCCCAGGTTTCCTTTTGTGAGTCTGACAACTCTGTGATAATAATTCCTCCTCCTCACAGCTCTGCACAGGAATCTGCCCATCTGATGGTGTGGGTGGGCATAGCTGGTGTACAGAGCACAGCTATCTTCTCTCTGTATGTGTTCATGAAATTCACCAAAAGCCTTCCCACTAACAATAAACTTGCTTCACACGAGATCCACAGCAAAATATGAACGCACTTTACTAGAGCTGGAACTCGGACCTACTCTGGAAAATTATGATCGCTTTTTCAATTCAAGTGGCCTTTGGGAGTCACCGCCCAGAGAAACTTGGCTTCTTGGCTTCAGAGCGGCTTCCAAAGTGCTAGAGACAACTGTGGGTGTCTTGGGAGCTGGATCCCGATGGCTGCATGCAGTCATCCATATATCATTAGGTGAGTGTGGTACTGCAGCAAAACGCAGTGTGGGCTCCCAGAAGGCATTGCCGCTGTGCTGGACAGACAGACATGGGCTGGTATGGGACATGCCAAACCTATCAGCGGCATTTGGGGTGACTCACTCAGGGAGGTGGACTCAAGTAACTGAGTGTGGGCAGGATTTCGGTCAATGCATCATCTGCTTCTGACAGTGCTTCCCCCTGCACAAGGGAATATACCCTTTAAATTTCTCTCTCTATTTAAATACCTGTCTTGCTGCCTGCTGGTGCGTGGGCTACAACTAAGTACAGTTGTAAAAAACCTGATACCTAGATGAGACTGACTCTGAGGGAGGCATCAGCCCAGGGCTCCCTTGGCTGCCAGAGCCGTTCACTAGTGTCCTGCTGGTCAGCCTCAGCAGAGATGCCAGGGCACAAGAGAAACCAAATCAGATTCTGATTCTCAAATACAGGAAAGGTGGAAGCAAATAAGCCAGAAAACTTACATCTTTGGGGACCACATTCTGGTGGTGAAGTAGTCAGGGCTAAATCTCCCACTATGAAGGCAAGGAGACAGCCTTGGCCCTCTTTAAGTGAGATCAGTGAAACAATTCCCCTCTCCTCATTCTTCCATAAAACCAATAACTTACTATGCAAGCACAGGCTAAAGTACTAACTCCTTTGGTTATCGCTTGTATATACTAGTGCACACTGAGATCTGTGGGTACAGCTGGCGGTGGAGTCCAAGCCCCGTGATCATCATCGTCATCATCAAAACCAGCTACCTATCACCTGAAACGCTTTGGGTAGCTGTGTTTGGCAGGGCGGTGGAGGAGCTGGGTGGTCCGTGTTTGTGCACAGAAGCTGGTGGGTCGTAACCCCAAGGAAAGCACAGCCGGGTGCAAGGTGCACATCTGCCTGAGGACCTTCAGCAGCAGGTGAGCCTGTAGGAGAAGTTGCAGTTGGTGCTGGAAGCCTTACCAGGGCATCTTTCCATACAGAGGAATAACCTTAGGAAGGAAAGGAGCTTGTTGATGGCATACAAACCAGACAGGGAAAGGAGGCTGCCAGCGCTGTTATATTCACTGGAAACATCTTTGTCATAAGCTGCCACAAGCTGAACTCAAACCTAAAAGATTAAAATCTCCCAAACCAATTACCATTCACCCCGTTGAGCCCCTTCTTCTGATTCCTCGGTACCTTGCAGCAGATCTGTGAAATGTGGGTTCACCTCATCGCTTGGGGTCATCCTCTGACAACACAGCCAGCTATTGCAAGCCTGTGAAGAAAAATATTATCTTCCTCAGATCACATTTTTGGAGGTAATGGCTCAGCAGTCAGAATGAAATCATCAAACACTAAGACAAGCCAAACCAAAAGCAACAGATACTGGTGGCTGGTTTTGACCAACTGGCTAATAAAAGACACGTCAAGTTTCTACTGCAAGTTTATTATAGTAATACAATCAGAATAAATGATTTTCACAGCTAATATACCAAATTATATCAGGGTATGTATATATATTTTATTCCCAGCGTGTTACAATCTTTTTATCTTTAATCATGCAGCGAGTAATGTACAAACACACTTACATGGAAGTTGGGTTTTTTTTCCCTAAAAAAGAGAAACCAAAATTACAAAAGTATGGCTTTATAAGAAAGTTGTATCATACAATGAACATTCATTTGTACTTGGGCATGGCAACATTCAGTCTTAATCAGTGAACGACAGCATCTGTCACTGTCATGCTGATTCCAAAAAAGCCAAGGGAACTGGAAACAAGGAAGTTCCTATCAGTGTTAGAGAGATGGAAAATATATATCTATATACATTCAAAGTATGAAAAATGTAAAGAATGTTTTCTTTTAACATTAAGCAGGATTAAGCATCACATTTATTTATATGCTGAAGTCAGTTATGGGGCCTTGAAGAATGTAAGTGCACAAACAGTTTCTGTTTTCCTTTACACCAACAAACATCAGGAGTGATGCAATTGACTTAAAAAGTGTTACTTCAGGTGTAAAGAGATGTAACTGAGGTCAGAATCTGGCCTGTCCTTCCTGCTAATGGTGCTGCAGAAATAGACAGAAGCATAGGGTTAGGAAGTCATAGGTGGCTGAATTTTGCGGGCAGCACAGATAAAAGAAAGACAAAGATATATGTTTAATAGATTTTATTAAAAAAAAATGGATTTGAGAATAAAATGTGGCCACTATCACAAACCCTTTGCTGGATGATTGTGGCTGTTTGTGAGCAGAAGCCCTTGTGCTTGGTGTTCAGGGGTAAAACACCCATTCCAAGAGCAAAGCTGCTGCCTCTTTACAAGACAAGAAGAAATGTCCTTACCTGTTAGCAGCACAGAGCTTGGGACACACACTATCTTGTGAAAAGGCTGCTTTCCTAAGGCATTGATCACTGATGTGTACAAGGACTGGAGCTGGTTAAGTGTTGTAAGTCAGTTACAAGTTTTACCAGGAGAGGGCAGACAGAGAAACAGGCATACATGTGCATGCATGCACCCACACACGTTTACATACACACACACACACACACACTCCCAAGTCACTCACCATGCTCACTGACGTGATACTCATCCAAACTGAAGTCACACACACACACACACGCAACTCGGATCCTTACAATGCTACTCCTCAAAATTGAAATTAAAAAGATGTAACCTGCAGAGCCAACCTGTACTCTAAAGATTAGCAAAGACTTTACCCTCCCCCTTTTCTCTCTTGCTTTTATTCTTTTTCCCAAGTTCAGAAATACAGATCTTAGCTACACTTACTCAGTATGCATATATGCAAAATGTAAACATCACTACACAGCACCTAGCACCCTTTTTGATTAACAAAGTCACTAACATATTTGTCATGCAAGTATAGGGATTTTTCAAGACTACAGACTGTCAGGTTGCAAGAAGTGTGGAAAATATTTTGAGTTTACTTTTGCTAATGACCTGGCTTGGAAAGAATGGAGAAAAAAATCAACACAGACAGGGCTGAGGTAGATTTGGCCATATCTGATGTAATGTCACTGTACTGAGCAGGAAGACAAACAGGAACTCAAACTAACAGGCAGGTCACCACAAGATAAGCAAACCAGGTTTAGGGAGAAGATTCCTCCATTCCAGCAGAAGGATCAGAAGGATGCCCCATCCTGCACTTGTATCCCTACAGGTGACGGAAAGAATTGTCACCACAACGCTAATGGCCCTAAACCCTGGCCCAGCGGGACCGCACATGGAGGTCTGATGGTAGCTCAGTAGCTGAGGGACAGCTGGTGCTTGATCTCTTGTTAAAATGGTCAGGAAAACGAGGAATGAGAGAGCTGTGAAGTGATCTTTCCAGTAGCTGCCTGTTGTGCACTGGGCTGAGCACACCAGAGTTTTTGCATGTTGGCCAACAATGTGCTTTCTTCCAGGCTGAGGTACCAGATGCAGATGTGCCCCAGAATTTGAGTTTCTTGAGCAGCTGCTGAAAATCCATCTCTTATCTTCTGTCTGGGCTGGTGGATAGAGGGTAGCCTCCCACACGGACGAATGCATACACACAAGTGTCCTGCTGCCTGCTGCAAATCCACTCATAAAGCCTGAAGCGCCTGAACCCTGACCTTTGCAATGATCCACAACTATTACAGTCAACAAGAGATCCCTGCACCATTTTAGACCCACTTGCTCCCCGTGGGTTGCTCTGGCTCTCTGGGTACAGCCCCCTGCCTTATTAGAAAGTGCTACATCATTAATACCAAGAATCCCTACCTGCCTCCTTTGATTTGTAAGTTGAACGGCCTTCCCCTCCCTCCTGTCTTTTCTGAAACTCTTTATAGTACCAAAACTCTCATGGTTTTGAGCCAGTGCAGTAATAGTTGATGATTTCCCTTCCCTGGGATCTCGGCTCCTGGGGCCTAATTACTATTCTAATAATATCCACCACCAGCCTCCTCCGCCTCTCGCCCACCGACATCCGGATGAGATACCGCATTGCTGCTGGGGACAAACCCAATCCTGCTCCTCCAGACTCCTGGGGTGCCACAGGGGCCGTGCTCTGCATAGTTGCTTTCCTCAGCCTTGGGCAGCAAGCACCTGCTTTGCGCTCTGCTTCCAGCTCCGGGTTTCTGGGGGCTGTCAGGGCTGGGGAGCCTGCAGGGCTTGGCAGAAGCAGCTCAGCCATTGCTTATAATGCAAATCTGCCTTGGGCTCTGCTTTGCTTCCCAAGCTGTGACAGCCCCTGCCTGCCGCAGAGGCTGCCGAGCCAGTAGCCTCGCCGCAAAACCCTCACCCAAGATTGACCCTGAATTTCTCTGCCACTGCCCGCACCCTCCCCCATCACACGAGGAGGAATAGACACAGATGGGGAAAGACATGCAAGTCCCCAGGGGCTGGGGAGGAAGGGCACTGCTGCACCAGGGATGTGGGATTTCGGGAGCAGAGTTAACTCCTTCGTGGCCCGCTCCCCACTTTTAGGGCTGGGCTGACATTTTCTCCATCTCACAAGCAAGCCTGTGCTTTCACTTAGCGGCACCAGCACTGAGGTGCTTCCACGGCACGCAGGAAGGGGTGTCTGGGAGGAGCATCCCAGTGTCTCCGAAAGGATGTTCCAGTCGGCTGTGCCTGGCACGTTGCGCAGCCCGCAGGAAATCTCCACCTGGCCATGGCTGGCATCGCCGGCGTCCTGGCACACGGCAGGTACCCTGCGACCAGGGAAACCGAGAGGAAGTGCTCCCTGTGCCGATGGAAAAAAGGGTGCAGCACCAGCACAGCCACCTTGGCACACGCAGGAATTTAACCAGATGAGACATGAGCCATTTTTGCATGGAGCAATTGAGATGTGAATGCACAACCTTTCTTAGCCAGAGCCTTGTAAAAGGTGTTTGTGCCCCACTGCCTTTGGCTTCAAATTTATTTAAAGAGATGAGTGATTTCGTCACTGCTGTTCAGTACGGATCTGGGGAAATGGGTTATGCTGCTTTAGCAGAGCAGAGGGTTGCACTTACAGAGGGAGGAGAACATCGGTGTCCAAAATAAGGGGTGTCCCCCAAAGGGAGTTGGGATCCTGCCACTTCTCCATTGCTGCTGAGCACAGCCAGGAGAGCAGGACCAGTGCCTTGAACAGACGGGGGTCTGCCTGGGCAGCGAGGCGCAGAACTCCCCAGAAAGCAGAGCAGCCCCAGCCCTGCTTTCTGCAAACACACCCTGCCTGCAGTGCCCAGGGGAGTCAATGGGAACTTTTGGTATTTTCCAGGATCAGACCCTCTGTCTGGACTCGGGTGGCAAACATACTCTAATTGACAGCCAGTGACAACTTTTAACAGCAGAACATCATACCCCAGCTTAGGATACCTAGCAAATGCCGGTGGCTCTGAGACCCACTGGGAAATCAAGTTAGTGAGCTACGTCTCTTGTGGAGATACGTTCAGCCTTAAAACACAAGTCAAGGATAAATAATGTCCCTTATGAAGGACAGGGCTTCCACTGGACCTGCTCTGATTTCCATTTGTTTACTGGACAGCAGGGAAAATGGTTCCTTCCCCATTGCACAAGTCTATAGAGGCATCAGAGCTGGGATTGCCTTTAACCCCCTCACTCCCAGATGAGGCAGGATGCTTTCTGTTAGCTATTCTGCCAGTCTCTGTCCCCACCACCTCCAGGAATATAGACTCACTGCCCCTCTCTGAACTCATGCCCTCCATGCTCTGACCTGCTGTAAAGTAACTCAGTAAAATCAGGTACCCTGCAGGACTGCCTCTCTGTCCCTGCAGCATCAGCCATGGACTTTTTGGTTATTACTAGATGATGCTAGATCATTGTAAGAAAGGAAACCTGATGTTTGAACCCTGTTGGTACAGGATGGTGTTTCTCCCAGCTCTAGCAGAACACAGTCCTGTAGTTACACCATTTGAAAATCCCACTGGGCACTTAGTTCCTTTTTACCCAGGTAAGTTACACAGGATACAGTTATCATATTGGGAATTCAAATACAATGATACCACCTGACAGCTAAGAAACCAAATAGAACACGGTATTGACTACAGTTAACCCTTCACATGCACAACAAAACAGAAAACAAGGAAGGCTTTTGTCTTTAAAAGTGCCGTGCCTGCAATCAATTATAAAAGACATTTAAAATCTTGTCACAAAATATTGGATTTTCCAGCATAGCCTAACAGGTTAAGTACTAAAATCACACTAAAATGCAGAGGGTGGTGGATGACCAGCTCCCCTAAGTTGCCTTTGAAAATCCAAGACCCAGCGAATAAAGTCAAGGAAAAGCATTTACCACATTTTTTGTCGGTAGCTTTTTGCCATGGGATGGTAAGGGCTTTAGTGCCTGAGGTATAGGTAGTTCCTGGATGCTTTTAGGGAAGTGGGAGGGGGGAAGAGTCTGGAGAATAGTTTGCATAGCTTGCAGATATAAAGAAGCAGGTGTGTTCCCCACCAGGCTGTTGAATTTGTCTTCCCCCAGCAAAGCTGTCCAGTGGTCCGGATGCTCCTGCAGAACTTTCCGCATCTTAAACTGTGGGTTGGGCATGAAGAGCAAGAGGTAGTCGAGGCAGAGCTTCTTTGATGCCACATTGACTTTGGAGTCCCACATCTGCTCCAGGATTACGTCCAGCGGGGTGAGCCCTTTACTGTCCTCTATCCTGGGAGAAGCTCCATTCCCGAGGAGAATGAGGACTGTCTCTGACCTCAGCAGTTCGCAGGCAAGGTGCAGAGGGGTTTTCCCATCTTCCAGATGAAAGCAGCCAGTCCTATTGATGTAGGAGTTCAAGCTGGGCAGCTTGTGTGCGATTTTGATGATCAGCCCCAAGATATCTCTCCTGTCATATGTGACCGCCATGGCCAAGTGAGGAGCAGAGGATGGGCAATAGCAGAAGTGTTCCCCAGGCACCTTGAGAGCCTCCTCTGGAAAATGAGACAGCAGATACTGAGCGTAAGGCAGGTGGTTATGCACCACTGCATAGAGAAGGGCTTCTGAAGGTGAGTAGGTTCTTAGGCTGGCATTTTCCTCCCAGTAAAAATACTCCATAGTTCTCATGTCTTCCAGCATCCATACAGGCTTGTGATCTCTCACAGCCTGGTAGAACATATAGGATAAGAACTTGCAGTGCCTGCTCTGATCATCCTGCAAGCTGGCCTGGTTACTGGCCATGGCTCAGCAAATAAAGAGCAGCTCCACGTAAAATCACTCCAGACTGTAAGATCTGTGCACTTGGAATGCAGATCCCGATGCTGCTGCAACCTTCAGTCTGTCATTGCTGCCTGGACTGCACTAGCTGGAATGCATGGGCTGATCATCTCCACCCATTCATTGTTTTTCCCCTCACTGCAGTGGTTTTGTTTAGGTAAGCACAATCCCACAGGCTCAGTTAACCCATGCCATGCAAGCAGATGGTTAGTAAGTACATCCCGCTCTGCGTGTGGCACAGGTTACTGGAACGCTGTCAGACTGCAAGTGATTTTATACACACACAGCTAGTGAGGAGAGAGGGAGAGACTAAAATTAGCTTGAGAGGTGAGGCAGATTTCTGTCTGCATTTCATGTCTAACCAGATCAGCTCATACATTGCAGTAAGTGCAATAGCAATATTCATCGATTTTTTGTATGTCACTTACACACATGCAGCTCATTATATAGTAAAATATATGTAGCAGTGTAAAATGCTCCACAGCTGATAATACACATGATCATATGCTTGGGAAATCAAGGGATTGGTAGCTGTAGCATTAGGAAGGGATCCCCATTTTATAAATAATGGTATGGCTAGCCACTTAGGAGACACCGATGTTAATGGATTTTCTATAAGGCATTAGTGATATTTAAGATCCCAGCATTAAACTCTGCAGAGAAAAGAGTCGAACAGTGTGTGGAGTAAACTATGCCCAGAGTCATAAAGCATATTGCTCAGTTTAAATGCCTGCCTTTGTTTATAAGGAAACATATGAAGTGCGTCTCTGTTGCACAGCAAGTACATAAACAAAAGGTTAATGGGCAAACCCCACTGGCGGATGGAGAGCTTTGATCTAAGCATTTCTCAGATGTCATGCTCCAGGACTGGGGTCAGAGCCAGTTGCAATGGGGGAAGTGGGATTAAGCAATCAGTCTTGTGCAATGCCCTGGTGAGACTCAAAGGACTAAGGCCTACAGGCTTGAGGGGGTAGTGCCTGTTGGATGAGGCAGAAGGACCTGACCAAAATTAAATTCACAGAAAAGAAATTAACTGAGCACCCTTTATGGCAACTTGTGTTTAAGGAAGGAGGGCTTCCATGCCTCTTATAAATGAACAGATTGCAGTAAGATGGTATCTCACCATCTTGATCGGAAAACAGGGAAAATACAGCAAATCAAGAGTTCTTTTTTCATTTAGCAGGGAGACAAACATATATTCAGTATATTCAAACTAGAAAGTATTCAAGTATCAAATCTGAACATCTCCAAATGATGTCTGGGGTCATCCAAAGAGAAAACAAAAGCCACTCACAAAACTGGGTCTAGATCTAGCACATCTTCCAAAGTTCTGGATGTTCAAGTCCATAGCCCAAACATTTCATTTTAGGGCCAGTTTTCATACAGTTGGGATAAACAAGTATATGCCCAGTTTTCGCCCACCATTACTGTGGTTATGCATGGAAATGCTGCTACATAGTCATTTGCACCTGGTATTACCTGTCTTGTACCCATGGTCATAATAAACCATGTGCATGCTCAGGGCCGGATCCAAAGCCGACTGAAGTGCACAGGGAGGTTCCCACTGACTCCAGCATGCTCTGGATCAGGCATTAGTCAAGCACTTGAAGACACACATTTTGTTTCTCCAGTTGCTAACCCAAAGCAGCTGAAACTTGGACTTAGGTACTCAGAAGAGAGGTGAATTAGTATTTAAGTGGCTAGGCTCTTCTGTCTAAAGCCCTTACAGGGCTTTTCCTACTAGTAAATCATGACTATACCCTAGGAATTACATGGATTTCATTATTTCCGTGTTGCAGGTACAGGAAAACACACACACGCTTTACATAGCCCAGTTTTACAGAGCAGCTCACAGATGGGGCTGGGCACTGAATGGGTAATTGCTGTGTCTTTGCCCAGGGGTTATAGCCATTAAGCAACCCTCACCTGCTACAGGTAGGTATTAAGATAAGGCTCCCCAGGGAAGTGGTCACAGCACCAAGCCTGTCAGAGTTCAAGGAGCATCTGGACAACACTCTTAGTCATATGGTTTAGTTTTAGGTAGTCCTGTGAGGAGCAGGGAGTTGAACTTGGTGCAGAGACTCATAAAAGTGAAGAGAAAAACATTCTGCAAGTATCTCCAAGGAAGAGGGAAGCTGAAATCCCAGAATCAGGAATGGCCACCGAGCTTATGGCAATCACCTCTACACCACAGGTCCAGGATGTCCAGGACATGAAAACACCTGTAATTACAGGTTACACTGTAATTCTGCCCAGGAAGCCCAGCACAGAACTAGGGGAGTCCTTGGCATGGTTTGCTCACCTCTGTGTGGTGTTAAATGGCACAGGTCTTGCCTGCTGTGGTGGCTCCTGTCCTTGCCTGTTTTGTTTTTTCCAGAAGTTTAGAAAACGTGGAGCTGCAGGCACGTATTTAATGGCAAAGCATCTCTTCTGAATTTTATTACAATTATAATGCATCTATAAAACATTATAGATCCATTAGAAATGGAAGATATTAACATGGAAAGCTTTACTGAGGAACTGGAAGAAGATTAGGATTTGGGGAGCTTCTGTTTATTTCTTTGAATGTTGATCTGTGGCTAAAAATAATGTATCTTAACTCCTGAGGTATTTGTTGTGGCTTCCCTCTTGGCCAAAGTGCAGTCTAGAAGTTGAGCAGAATCAGTTTTGACTCAGAGAACGAGAGTCCAAGGGAGCAGGAACAGTTTTAAAGGGTGAAACTGAAAAAAAAGTTGATTTTACCCAAAACACCGTTTACCATTTCAGCTGAGACAAGGAGGCCCTTTAGACCTCTCCCAGGCAGATGCATTTTTCACATTTTGATGGTGATTTCAGCTCATAAAGTCATTTGGTTATTGTGAGCCTATGATAAATATAGTGTGTTTCTGGGTTATTCAGGAATCTTCTTGCAGTGTTATGCTCAAAATAGTGTTTCTGGGCAAAAGGGAAACGTACCTTATATATAAAGACAAGAATTTATTGTTAGTATAATTGAAATGTTTGCACTCTAATAAAAAAATTAATTATTAGTCCAGGTCTAATTATTACAGAAAAAAACCCCAAAACCTCCTATGCAGAAAAAGTTTCAATAATAATAATAATAATAATAATAATAATAATAATAATAATAATAATAATAATAATAATAATAATAAAATGTTTATGCACACACTTCTTAGCTTCTACTCCTGTTCCTGGTGTTACGTTCCCTCTGCCCTTGCTCATCTGCATCCTAAGGTCAGTGGTTTCATTCTGGTGGTGGGGTTACAGGGAGTCATTAGCGTCTGGAGTCCTTCAGCAGGAAGAATGTGAAGTCGATGGTGATGGTTTCTTCTTCCTCACTCTGGAATCTTCTGGGGGTCAGTTTTATGATTGTTAACATGCTGTTACACCTCGTTTTTTTCTTCATCAGATTGAAACGCCTTTTTACATCTAAATTTACTATATATGTTGATTATATACATGTAAGATGCTATTTCTTTGTCCTCTTTGCCATCCCTAAAACCATTCTTGTCCAGCTCCATATCTGCATTTCTTTAACTGACCATAGTTGAGTTGTTTGTAGCTGTGAGCTCTCCAGAGTCAAACCTGTGCCCCATCTCTTACCATCCCATGCCTGTACTCTTCTGCGCCGCATCCTGTGCCTCCACTTCTCAAGTACCCTGCTGTCATACCAGGCCTAGGATTAACTCTGTTAACTCTAGCATATTAAGTTGGAGTCATGAACACCTCATGGTGCACAGAAAAGCTACTTGTTTCTGCTATCTGTATAAAACCATGGTTGTACCATACAGTGCTAATCAAAGCAAAACCAGTCAGCCATAGCCACCTGGTCAGAAGGAAAAAAATGTTCCTACAGCTAAACCAAATTTAAACAAAGTGGCAGGCAGGTCAATAAAAGTCCACGCAAAGCAAGCCTGACAAGCCTCAGTCCTGACCCTTTGCAAACTCAGTACAAAACCTGCGGCCTGTTACTAGCAAAGGCCATACTGTACTGCGGGGATAGAGGGTTTCAATAGATCCTGTTTCTGGAATAAACTGAAGCAGAAAGGCTTTGCATACTGCATACTACTGAGAATGTGGCATAGGCTTAGCATCCTTTCTCCGTCTTTTCTTCCTCCTGCCACCCTGTATAAAGACACAGGGAGCAATGAGAAGCACTGTGGGGTCAAGAGTGAATGAAGATACCTTCTGGAAACAGACAAAAACAACAGCAGATTTTGGTCAGTGAGACTGAGGATAAATCACTTGTTTGGCTGGGAGTGGGGCTTTCATGTTTGTTGTTTCACTGGCTGATGGGAATGATGCACTTCCTTACTTTGAGGGAAGAGCAGGCATGCCACAGGCCCCAGCAGTCTAGGGGCTAATCTGAGGTGAGCTCAGCTCCTTCCCACCACATTTTTGCTTGGGCACTCATGTGAAAAACTTCAAGGAAGAACCTGCTTGGGAAACAGAAGAACAAAAGGCTTTGGGGAAGACTGGAACCATCTCCAGCATCCTACATCTGTCAAAAACCCCAGTGAGATGTTTCTTGCTCCCTTTCTGCCTTTCTTCGGTGATCTTTATTGGCATCTATTTCCAGGCACAACTGATGCCAGTTCCTTTATGCCTGTTGCACAGGAGGGGCATGGGATGATCTAGGCAGGACATACAAAGAAGTAAAGCAATTGACAGGTATCAGGTGCCCGAGCACAAAGCGAGAGAGTTACAGACACCTGATCTCTTGATTCAGAGGCATGCAGTTTTTCAGTATCCTGTCTGCTTGTCTTCTTCTTTTCCTCGGGAAAGAAAAACTGATCTGTGGGTAATGGATGATAACCCTTCAGCCATGATGAGCCTCTAGCAATGCTCCCTGTGACCTGCTTTCCACAGCCAGCCCAGGCTGCGCAGTGCAGCTTGTGGGCACACTGTGTGATGAGTTAGCACCCTTGTGCAGAGCCCTACTGCACTGCAAGGCTGGTTTTGCAGAGCATGAAAGGTTTCTTTTATAACTTGCTACATGCTCACCTGCTCTAATTCATCCAGCTGACTAAACAAGGCTTTGAGATGGTGGAAAAATCTACAGTCTGACCTATCCTGAATTGCAGAATATTTCACTTTTGCTTGCAGGATTCAAACAGCAAATGAAACAAACTCTGACTATATGGCTAGGGGCTGGAAATGAAAATAAGCAGAGATTTGCCAGTTTGGAAAGCATTTGAATTACATGTAATGGGACCCGTTGATGTGCTGTATGCAGAGCAAATCAGTCCCCAGATGGTTATTTACCTGCAGAATTTTGGAAATGAAAGATAACTACCTTAAATGCAAGAGTCATATGCAATATATGTAAGAGGGAGTCATCTAGAGACAAATGGAAGATGTTCAGATTATGTCCACGCTGCTGGCTAAGCACTGCTGTAATCCAGACCTATGTCCTGTTCATACTGCTACATTCAGATGCTCACCTGCACATTGCACCAAGACCTGGAGCACTCACAAGAGGTAGGGGAGTCTGGGCAACATGGTGTTTTCCTGAAAGTTCTTGTTTATCCAGCCTGCGAAGGGCTTAGCCTGTTGTGTCCGAGTTTCACCTAGTGCTTCGCTTCCCAAGTGCAATGAGTCTGAGCTCTACCACAGTAAGCCACAAAGAGCATGCACAGAAAATGCACACGTCAAGGGGGCTGAGACTGCCTGCACCTGTCCCTTTGTCCACTTTTAAGCTCAGGGTATAGACAGAGCCCTTGATGCAGGAAATGCTTCCAGAGTATATGGGTGTTGATAGGGGGCAAGCCTTTTGGAAGCAACAATAGAGTGTGGTAGCCACCAAGAGCGTAGCTCAATGCAACATGAGCATCATGTGAGCCATGCCAGATGATGAGCTTCCTTGCAATGAACTTATGGCAAAGTGGAGCCTGCTGCAAACGTGGTAGCATCTCCACAACTGTGAAAGAAGGAAGGTGTAAGACTGAAGATGGGTCTTGACAGAGAATCTTCTGTGTCTCCAGTTTCACAAGATAATTTAGAGAGGCTACTTAGCTAAATCTGCAAAGTTTTCTTTTGTTTCCTATAGGATACTTAAGCAAAATCCCTGGCATTGTAACATTGTGGTCACCTAGTGCTAACACATTGTGTTACATCCTCCATGTCTGGGAAAGAGTAGCTGAGAGATGCAGATAGCAAAGCATGAAATGTCATGGCATTAGCAAAGTTCTGAACTCTAGCCCCTCACAGCAAGTATCAGAAATTTTTAACAGCATTTCTTGAGTTATGATGAATATTTGCTCCTTTAATCCATCTTCTTGCTTTAAGGAACAGAAGTTATAAAATACGTGGCAGGTCTCTATCTCTCCCGCAGGTGAAAGCTGAATGCTTTTTTCGGAGCCACTCTCATCTCTTCTGGCATATATAACCTCAACATGTGTAACTGCATGGCACTGGCCAACTACAAAGGCATGCTGAAGACTGTCTGGTTGTCACTATGTGACCTGAGTGGCAGAGAACTATGGCACAATACTAGCTGTGGCCTCCAACTCTGACGTACAACCTCCCTTACCTTCAGTCGAGGAATGGGGGAATATTGAGTCTTTCCCAAAGCAATTTCCCTTCTAAGTCTCAGCAGGAGGCAGGCGTTGGGGTCTGAACAAGCCTGAGCAAGGGGGATGGGTGCTGATGTCTCAAGTTGGACTGGCCTTAGGACAAGAATGAGCTGGGCAAGGAGATAGGTCAGGAGCAGGACCCAAGTGAGGTGGCAGAATTGAAGAGTGAACTTTCTCAGGGTGCTAGAGAAGACACGGAGCAACAAGGTGCCTGTGTCATCAATCAAATGCTTTTCCTCTGTCAGCTCCCAGGGAGGCATTGCCCATTTCTACAGGTAGGCACTCAGTAAACACTGGAATAACTCCAAAGGAGGGATAAAGATGTTTCTATACTCTCACTGAATGTCATACATCTCTTCAAATATAGGTTAGATCAAGCAGCACGCTCATGTCTGGAGGATGAGATGTCAGCTCAGTTTAGTCAGCTATGAAAACAAAAAGGCTTGTGTTACTCCATTTTTCTAAATTGCTTTTGAGACCTGATTGCATAGACCCTGCATGCCAAAAATCCTGGTGTCTCCCATTTCTGTGAGCCCATTTGTTTCAGTTCCCAACTCCTGTCCTAATTTGAGACTACATCTCTCAAAGACGGTACATAAATAGACAGATTACCATGCCTCTTCCAGAAAATAACCTGTCAGCTGAGCTCTGTTTAAAGAACAAAAAGCCCTTGCAGACAGTCTGTGCCTACAGATACATCGAACCAGATGCTGTTTTTCCAGTGAATGGCTGAGACTGTGAGACAGTCTTATATTGTTCGACGTTTTCCTTCCTCGTGATGATTATGCGTATTGGTGCCCTGTTTTACCATACCTCTATGTAAATGTCAAGGCTGACAACTACTGAGAAAGCATTCAAGAAGGCATGAGTATATTTAGTTTCCAAAATTGATGAAAAGCAATGCTTTTTTACACAACCCATAATTAACCTGGGGAGTTCAGTGCTACACAATATCAATAAGGCTAAATGCTTTACAATCTCCAAAGTAAGATTTTATTTTTACTGTAAATATTAAGGTCTTTGTTCAGTGCATATGCAGCAGCTGATACTACATCAAAACTGCAACTCTGAGGTCCTACCACCATGTAGATGGGCAAGTAATTAAAAAAATTTAGCTGTGCCATTCCTAACACAAAGACAAATTTGTCTGAACCTTCTTAGTAGTTCTAGTATTGGTATTGGGAGCAAGAGCTTGTCAGAAAGTTAACATCTGTGTATTTTTGTGGGGGAAATGCTAATGCTGTGAGACTGAGGTGCTTCACAGAATGTATCAGTTTCATTGCATCTTTCGACAAAACTCAAGGTCCAAAAAGGGATGAACATATTTTAAAAATTATTTTTATTTAATCCATTAGAAAAGAAGAACCCAGGTTGTGACCAGCTCTGTTAAACCGCACAGTCTCCAAGTCATAATCCCATAATTAACTGCTGGGGGTTACTGAAAACAATCTTCAGCCTTAGCATCATTACAAAATTATTTGTTAGGAAAGTCTTTCCAGTGTCTTCTGAGGCCTCAGAGACTGAGAGAGACTTCAAAGTTAATTCAGTCGTCAAGAGTGCCAGTTCCTAGGCTCTGCATTTCATTGTATACTTCATCCAGAGCCAAAGATAACCACTCACCACTACGTTCTCCGCAGTTTCCAGTGGGGTTTTCTGCAATGGGATTTTAATCTGGCGTAAGTGCACAGTCCAATCAACAGTAAGCATTTCAGAAATACCTGAAAATTGTATTTGTCCAAGTAAGATTCTTCTGGACTTTATTATCTCTAATGCTTTGTTCAAAGAATTGTATTGGAATAGTGGATTCCCTGAACAGGGCACTTAGGATGACTCAGCCAGTGACAAATTGTTCCTACTATCACGTATAATGAGTTCAGAGCCTGCTAACCTGCAACTGGTCGTCTGTTTCCTTCTTCTTTGTGGATTAATGTATATGTGAAGTTGGCCAGTGAGAATTCACTCAACAGCAGATGGATTGCTAGCAAAATGAAAGCAGGAAATTCTGTAAGGCTGCTTAAAGGAGAAGCATTCTGATGCTTCAGAAATGCTTTGGGAACAGTGGTTTCCCATTAAGTCCATTGAGGTACGTACGGTGTCTGCTTGGACCGTGAACCTTCTGTGGGAGGGCTGCCTCAGTGCTCATTCATCAGCACCCAGGAAAATATCATCCTGGACACCTCTGAGCTGTCTGACAATCCAATACTATAAATATCAGAAACCCTGAAACAGCTGTTAGTGCATAACAGCCTTTAGTGAGATTCCCAGCTAACAGCTGTTGAATTGAACACTAAAGGAGAATTTAAAGATCTTCACAGTCAAAGCCACCCTTTCACTGCCTGAAACCTCTGGCTCATATATCTAGTTGATTCAGGACAGAAAAATAAATTCTATTTGTGCCTTATTAAACATACTGAAATATTCATCAATAATGCCCCAAAGGATGTTGAATTGCTTCAGCATACTGCAGGATTTAAGTTAATCACTCCTATATTCTGTTTAAAAAGAGTATTCTGCCCATCATGAGCAAAACTATCTCCTTTTGATAAAGTTGATTACCAATGATAAGGAAAGAACTTTTAGTACAAAATAACCAAGGTGGGAGGCAGAACGAAATCAGCTCAACTTTCAGATCTTCACTGGAATTTAGAAGGATGGCTTAAATTTTCAATATACTTGTCAACTGGATACTGTTTATCTTTTGTTTTCTTTTTTGTTGTCTTTAGGTGAAAACCTAGGAAGTAGAAGCTCTTTCCCTCCATAAAATGGAGTCTGCACAAACTCACATTCACAGTCACCTTTCGGAGTGACTCATGCCAGACTGCCTTTGCAAACTCTTGTTCAAGATCTCAACAGCAAGGTACCGAAATTAAACCAAAACATCAGCGTGGTCCTCTTTTCTTAATCGGCTATGAGGTAAGTTGCAGAAGGAGAGATACACCACTGGCAGCAAAATTCCTCTGGGTACCACCCTAATAACAATGCAGGCTAATGAAGGGCCGTGGCCTATATTCATGTTCTGGGACTGCAAGCTCCCCTTTGCTCAGCAGTACATGCTGCAGTTGATGTGTGCATTGCACACTGAATGTGGTTTTTCCCCTCTCCCTCCCTGTCTCAGGCTTTGCATTTCTGCACCAAGCTGCGGTCAGCGAATCAAATATCCAGGCTGGCGAGGGGGGAGGGGACGACGACAGGAGTTAGACTGGGGAGATGCTGCTCTCCCTGGCATCATGGATGGTGGCAAAACCTCGGCAGATACCTGAGGTGGCCCTCCCTTTGCTTTGCCTGGCAGTGATGTTGACAATGACAGACTATTCACAGGTGGCCTCCATCCCTAAATGCAACATCTGGTGCCATTTAAGATGGGCTAAGGATCCAAGAGACCTACACAGAGCTGCTAGAAGGATCTACTGAAGCTCCTCACCTTTCCACAAAAGTAGCTGGAAGCCAGGGAAAATAACCTGGAGCTTCTGACTTAGCACCAGTGTTAGACAGCTCGCATGGCTTCACACACTTCAGTAGCCACCCTGTATGACATGAGCAGGGACTCCTTCCTCACCTCAGAGCTGTTGCTTCAGGGGGTGTGGGAGGCACACACCTCACCTTCTGAAGGTTGGCTCAGCTGTGGGCACACTGAAGACCATGACTGCTTGTTTAAAGCTACTGGAGTCTTCAGCAGGAAGACTGGAACGTTTTTATGGAAATGGTTCTCCTCTGAAGAGCTCCAGAAAAGCCTCTGGCAAGGTCTGACACTAGCAAGGTTGAGGAACCATCAGGCTTTCTATTACAGCCTCTCTCTGGTCCTTTTACCTTCAGGGCTGCTGTGGAGCCCGGGGATTCCCTAGCACAACCCTACCATACCAAGTCCCAAGGACAGTCCATGGGCTTGCAGGCTGGCTTGTTCCCTGAGCACCAGAGCACTTGGGAACCATGCAGCCCCTTGAGTGAGGCTCCTAGCCAGCCTTCACTCCTTCCACCCCACAGCTCGGTCAGGCAGGTGACAACAGAGCTGGGACTCCTCATTCTTCCAGTGGCCTGGCTAAACAGCGGCAGTGGCTAGGGATCTCCAAGAGTCTTAACGCTGGCAAGGCGAAATGTTGTTCATCTCTAAATGATATTTGAATGCAGAGATTTAGGTCTTGATTTGGGGTCTGAAAATATCCTGAAAATAGAGTAATCTCTGTGAAACAGAAATTCATTCTCCCAGCCAGCTCCAGTTGTCAGGACTCACTCCTTCACAAAATGAGGCCATCTACCATGGAGACAGGCATCTAACTTTAACCCAGATTGGAAATGGTTGGCTTGGATGTTTGTAACTAAAATCCCAGCAACACCCCAACTGTTCTCAGGCTCACACTGAGGGACTGCAGCTGCTCGAAGTAAAAAATCCAAATTTACATGAGTCACACTCAATTCATTCTATGTAAAGACACTGTAAAAGCAATGCCAAAAAAAAAAGCTGTCTGTATGCCAGCAATGCCATGTTTACATTAAAGCCTGTCAAATACAGCCCTAAAAACACTACATAAATAGGCGGAAATATTGAATGTGCTGCTGCATCATAAAATGGAAAGTGTTAAACTATTACAGATGGCTAATATGCATTATCTTCCTCATCCGTGAACGTGAGGACTTCTCTTCATCAGGCAGAGGCATTGTCCTCCCGATGGCTCCTGCAGAAGGGGACTGTCATGAGCAAGCATGCTCTGCAGCTGGAGCCATCCTCTCCCCACATGGCCCTGCTGGTCCACTGTCCTATGGGCAGCTCGGTGCTAAATCAGAATCTGCAAACTGTAAAAAATTGGTGTAACTATGTATCAGGGCCAGAAACTAATTTGGTTCCCTGTCTTAAGTATGTTGGCATTTCAGAACCTTCATGATTTTTGTTATGCAGCTCTTCATAAGAGTGAAGAATTCAGTAAGGCCTTTGACACTGTCTCTCATGGCATACTCCTTCAGAAGCTGGCGGCACATGGCTTAGACAAGTGTATTCTTCGCTGGGTAAAAAAACTGGCTGGCTGGCTGGTTTAGATTGGATATTAGGAAAGACTGCTTCACTGAAAGGGTTGTAGGGCATTGGAACAGGCTGCCCAGGGAAGTGGTGGAGTCACCATCCCTGGAGGTATTCAAAAAGCATGTAGACAGGGCACTTCAGGACATGGTTTAATGGGCGTGGTTGATGGTTGGACTCAATGATCTTAGAAGTGTTTTCCAACCTAAATGATTCTATGGATTACTATTGATCCCTCACTTTACAAATTGGAAACTGAGGCAGACACAGAGTTAGTGATTGCCCCAGATAACAAAGGCAGTCAATGTTTCTTCCCTTTCCATATTACTCTTTTTTTTAACACACTACAGGTCTTTCCAGCTACTTTGGAGTCACACAAGAGGTGGGGCCAATATTTTGATAAAAGCGTATCAGTGTCTCCATGACCTTCCCTAGCACCTGGTGAATGAACATCGAGTTCTAGAGTCTGGGCTAAAAGGGTGTGAAATACACTGCTGTTTCTACCTAATTTAAAGTCTCTTGTGTGCATGATCAGCATGTTCTGCTCACATGCTCAGGCTTGACTCCATCCCCAGGTATCTAGTCAGAAAAGACTTTTCTTGCAATCGGTTTGGCAGAAACTGTTGGATTTTTTTGTCTGTTTTTTGCCTTACATAATATAAATTTTGCTACACCATCCATTTCTTGGGACAATCTTGATTCATGTTTGTGACATCCTGAATGCTGCCGCAGGGATCATTTTCCCAGCTGATGGCTGCGATTGCCTTTCTTGGATTCTCCCATTAGAGGGGCTCCCTCACTCCTTTTCATTGAGGTTACAAACATTCACTACTCATTTCCTCAGCCTGTAAATCCCCATCCTTCCAAGAGCTGCCACTCAACAGCTGGTTATTGATATCCATCTCTGACTGATCCAGGGAGGTCACTCCTGCCATCAGTTTTCTGAATTTCCAGGTGAGCAGCTTCATCTTTTCTCCCACAGACATGTCTGGGACAGTGAAGAGGAAATCCCCATCAATGTCTCTAAGACTGGCTCATTCTTCCCTTCCAGATTCCTGCTTTAAACTCTTTTTTTGCTGTCATGGCTGGAAAAAGCACTCAACAGAGGATAGACTGTGGCTGTGCTGATACTACTGCCTCTTGTGCCACCCAACTGTTTTCATAGCACACGCTTTCCTCTCTGTACATCTTGGTCTATCGCCATGTTGTAGGCTCCCTGGGGACAGGACTGTCTTTTATTCTGTGCTCATACAACACCTGAGATGCTGTGATCCTGGTGGATGACTGAGGTTATTGGTAACACGCAGTAAGCCGCTGCCTGCCTGTATGTCTTGCAGGCTCGAGGGGCAAAACCAGCCAGCAGACATCAGGCCGACGGTGAGGGACGGGAAGATGACCAGAGCCCAGAGCCTTGCTTTGACTGGCCTTGTGCCTTCTCACTCCTATCCTGATGCCTGCTCTCGAAACCTCTCTAATCCCCTGCCAAGCTTTCCTTATCCCTTTTTCTGACACCCTCCTCACTTTGTGGACCACGTGGCTTTGATCACTTTGTTCTGCCTATGGGTTCTCAGCATGTCTCTGGCACAACCTTGCACCCAGCACAACCTGTCCTCATAACTATGCCTAGAAAAACCCTGGGTGGGCCCACAGCTGGGTGGGCAACACTGTAAAAGCAAAACACTCTTTCCAAAACTGAAATTGAGTTTGAGAAGCAGGCTTGAAAAATTTAATTGGCAGTCTAACCATTTGTATTTATTAATGTTTTTCTCATGCGTTTCTCACCATGAGCAATAGAAGTGGATGAATTTGTCTGCTCACCTGCCTATATTCTGTTTAAGATTCTGTTCCATTTTCTTGATGTAGTCTAGGTTACAATATGTCCTTTTTTTTCAGGACATCCTCTCTTTCCCTCTGCAAAAAAATCTTATCTGGGTAGATTTAAAGAGGCTGCTATGTTGTCTGGGATTTATAGATGTGTGATAATCCCACTCAACCAAAAAAAATGGATACTCCATACATGTACAGTCACACTATCTCTCTCATCAGTGGCTATTTTGCATCCTGGATTCCTGCATACCCACGATAACATGCATCTTGTTGCTATATAAAATACATACCAGGCAGCCAATGCTTTCTGGAAAGTCTTGGACTTGTTGTACACGAGCTGTTGTTCTGTTCATGAACATATGTCTGATGCTTCCCAGAAACTCTGCAGTTAAGGACATGTGTTGTCATTGCCAGGATAATCCCTAAAGGCAAACACAATAGTACATATGGTAAATTCTCTCATTACACGTTACTTTCATGAGTTTAGTGAATTTTCTGATGCATGGACTGGCTGACACAAGAGTTTCACATCTTAGAAAGAGGGAAGACATTGCGTACAGGACAGATGACCTTTAATGTATATTTCAGTGTTTTTCCTCTGCATTTCCTCTATAATTGGTAAGTTTTAATTATTTAATTTGTTTACAGTTTTCCAATAAGACCACTAGCAAAAGCAAAATCAGTTAAGCCATGAAAATCAACCACTAAGTGCTAAAATTTGTTTCTGTCAGCTGGCAGAAAACAAGCAGAAAACCAGTTCTTGATGACTGTCTAGTCTTTGACAAGCAGCATGAGAATGAATCAACCATTGTACGCCTCACTATTCAAATGTACCCCTGCAGAGTCAACACATGGAAAAGTCTCATCACCTTCAAGCACCCACAAGGTGGTGCCATCCAATAATTTTAGGAAGAGAGACTCCACCAAGGCATTAAGAAAGAGAAGTCAAGAGCCAGCTCCCCTTGTGACTTACCACCTATTGCACAAGCATCTTCTTTTCCTAAACTGTAGGCCAAGCATCACCCCACCAGCAGCTTGCACTCCATCAGTCCAAAGGATCATATCAAGCATTTCTGGCTGCTGCCTCGTGTCTCCTCCAGCCAGTTCTTTGTTGCAGGGTTGTGTCCACCTGCATGCGCAGCCCTAGGGACTCTCCTCCATACGACATGGCTCTGCAGCATAATAAATCTCACAGTCAAGACTGCCTCCCTATCAGCAGGCCTCTACGTTAGAGATCACCTTTAACCTCATGGCCCCAAAATATGCAGCTTAGTTTGTTTTGGATAGGCTAATAGGCATGGGGAAAGTCCCTGGCAAGGATAACTGTCAGCCCCATGATAATTCCACTTCCCATACATAGGTTGCTTGTCCTTTCTGCATCATCATCTCTTGCTGACAGGACAAACACTGTCCTCCATTAGCGATAGACTCAGGGTAACTGAGTCAACAGAATTCCCACTCTTCAAGTGGGAATCCCTCATTTCAGCATTAGCAGGACATCACCAGCTACACTCCACATCAGTTTTCCCGCTCACATGGAGATGACCAGCTTATTTTCTAGTAGGCCTGGAATGAACAGAAGATTTTGAGGACTCGGAAGCTTCCTGCCTGTGTCAGATTCAGATAGGTGGCTCAGAAGTGTACCACTCCCGCAGACCCAGCCTGAATCCCTTGCTCTAGCAAAGTTCCTCTTGAGATCGGGGTGAGCTTTTGTAGGGTTCAGCTGGTTGTTCCTAACCTGCAGGTTATCTCCTTCCCTTCAGGCTCTGTTCTTTGCTGAATGGCAAACTGCCTGCAAGATCAGTGACTTCTAAATCATGTAAACAGCATATGTCAACCAGACATTAAAATTGTTGCTTGAGGATGCATACTGACTGTCCTCACAAACACCAGATTAGCACAGCAAGAAGCCAAAGCAATCTTTCAGAAAGAATTACAGCTCTCTGACAGATTAAGTTGCTTTTTTCCCCAGTCAACCTCATCGGTGGCACTATTCATAATTCTAATGAAATTCAGATGATAATCCAGCTGGGGGTCTTGATAGCACCTCTGCCTGTGGCTGTTCTTAACTTTGTAGCCTGCAGGAATGCAGAGGAAAATTGTATTAGCCTGTCTTTCAAAGGCAAGCTATTAAATTTGTGAACACTGCTGTCCAAAGTGTGTCAGTAATTCATATGTTTACCATTAAGCAATTGCCAGAACAACACAGGTAAATGAGCAGGAAAATGGTTGTTTATAGCCTCAGTTACTCCTAGTTGCTGTTTACTGGTGGAGTGCCATAAAGACGAAGGAGAAGAAACAGAAGAGGGGAGAGACTCTCTAAAGCTGACACTCAAATGAAGCATGAGGAGTCGCATGCTGCAGGGAACAAAGGGACAGAAAAGCAGAATATAGCATTTGTCTTGTTCACGTATTTTTGTCCTTTCTTTTGTTGTCACTTCTATAGAGATCTATAGAATCATGGAGGGCAGGGGGATGATAAATACTATGCAATGGTTCATTGTGCTTTCTTGTACGAGAACAAGAAATGAAACTAGCAATTAGCAAGCTCTCCACAAGCAGAAGGCAGTGGTTCTTCACACACTGTGCAAGAAATCTGTAAACCTCCTTGCCGGAGGAGATGGTAGATGCAAATTTTTTCAGAGGTTTAGAAAGAAACCGGACAACTTCACGGAGGAAAAGAACCCACGAGGGCCTTTTGACAGAAACTTCTCACTCAGAAAGCCTGTAAGCTGCTGGGTAGGAGGAAGGCAGCCAGCATTGAGAAAAGTTATTTATTCTGGACTGCTTGGTGGTGGTGAGGCCACACCTGGGTTGCTGTGTCCGGCCTCGGCTCTCCTTCCCAGGTCAAGGTGGATGTGGAGAAACCGGCAGGGCCCAGTGCGGGCTGCCTGTGTGCTCAGGGGCCCACAGCACGTACCCCCTCAGAGAGGTGGAGGGAGCTGGGCTGGCTTAGGCTGGAAAGAGGTGTCTGAGAGGTGAGCTAGTGGTGGCCTACAACCACCCAGTGGAGAGATACAAAGAAGGCAGAGCCAAATACTTCTCAGCCGAGGCCGATGATACAAGAGGCGGTGGCGACAGTTTGCTGTTTGGGAGGTCCAGGTTGGACTTTAGGGAAGATGTTTTCACCAGGAGACCTGCAGAGGGGTCTTCCAGCCAACATTTCCATGATTCTGTGAGTATAAGTTTCAAAACCGAACACTTGTATTTTGCAGGACCCCCAAAAAGTGCTGGGGGTTTTCTGAGACAAAATCTAGAGAGAGCCAATGCATCTAATACAAGAGCTGGGGGCACCTCCTTCTTATTATCCCCTGTTTTGTACTCTCACCGTTACGGGTTTCCAGTGAGACAGTCTGTTATTTATGCACCTCATTAAAAGGACCGTTCTCAGTGTCACTGGGATGACGCTGTTCTTTGTTTGTATTTTAACAGAAGCAATGCAGTCACATCATGTTCCAATAAATAGGTCCTGACCTCCAACAGTAGCTGCGTGTGAAATAAATGAGCACCTGCAAGGAAGCTGGGTGCCTGTCATCTCAGCCTCCCCTGGTCAGGCATTCACAGGTTATTTTGGGCCCCAGTCCACTTCCAGGTCAGCATGAATGAACTTGTCAAGCCATGGTCCTAAAGCAGCTCACTATTCACAATATTAACGTTGTGTTCATATAATACAGGGGGACCAATGGGAGTACCCAACCCTCTCACGCTAGCTGAGACACGGACTCAGAGAAAAATGGCCAACACGCTCCCAAAGAGTCTCCAAGGCAGGGAAAAAACCTGCCTGAGCACACGCTGGCTGAGGGCTAAAAGCAGGAGCTACCAGACAAGCGAACGCAAGAGCGACACATGTCAGCCTACGTGCTGCCAACTTTTCTTTAAGCATTTGCGCTTCCTGAGAAGGATTTCAACAGAGAATAGCAAGTGAGATCTGGGGGTGTGCTGGGGGAGGTCCTCCCAGCCACAGACAGCATCATGAGGCTCTGCTGAGGGAAGTATAACAAGTGAGGGAAAAAGAGCAAAACAGAATGATATGAAGAGCTAGGTAATGAACATATGTAAGGCCAAGGATACACAGTAGAAAGTGAAGACCATTTTTGTTTGATGAAAAAGAGAGCATCAAATGAGATATGTACAGAAGGAATAACACCACCCTCCCCTAGATCTTTTGCTGGGGCAAGTAACTCTGCTAAGTGTATCGGGAGCTGCCCCTCACCTTTTGTAGAACATTTCTGTGGTTTATCCATCCTCCAGCCTCACTGCTAGGGCTAAAAAAAGCTTGTCTGTAACTTCTTGGTGGTGATTTTGTGGACTCCTGTCAATTAGCAACTAGAAGATATCCTATGTTCCCTTTATTGTCTGTTAGGATGGGACCTATTTCTGTCTGAAGTGTCTCAGCTGACTTCAGATAACAGTGTCCTGGAGATTAAATACTTAGGAATCCTGGAACATCCCAGAGCTTTCTTTATGTACTTTCCTCAGCCTGGCTGAATGAGATGTTAGAATATGGGAAAGGCAGGGAGCTTTTCAGAGGAAAACATTTATGGGAAAATAGAGGGAAAATGGGGAATCTCTCTCTGCTTCTGCCCCATTCGATAGCAAGTGTTTTGTCCAGCCAGGTTTTATATTACGTAGTATTTACTCATCAGTTTGAGATGACTCTACATTTCTCTGAGATCCTGTTGTGAGAGAGTTTCCTTGGTATTATCCTTTATTTGGATTCATCTCATGAGGATGGATGAGCTTAAGTTAAACCATCTGCACTCAGAATTTGAAGACGTGATGATTTTGGACCTGAGGTTCCCCAGGCCAAGTAACCCTGCTCTAGATCAAATGTTAGATTTCCTTAATGTCCCATGATGCTCAGATCTGAGGGCTTTGAGCCTGCTTCTACATTAATGTGTCATTTCTCTTTATTGCAGCTCTCCTGTGCTAGTGCAGAAACTTTAATGGAGGAGCCACAGGCTACCACTTGCAGCCACAGCCCTGCTGTTTGAGGAGCAATCAATGAGGAGCAATCAATCAGACAGCAGTGGAACATCACATCTCATATTCTGGACAGGCAGGCTCTTCAAAATGTTTTCCAAGAAAATTATCTGCACAGAGTTCTGTAAAAATCTAATTCTACCCCGTTAACTAATAGCTTATAACCAGCCCAGAAAAAAATTCAGGTATAATAGCCCTATGACAAATGTGCTAGCACTTAGTCAATTCATTTATCTATCCACTAAATGCATGCTTTAAACCCAAGAGCCTCACTCCTTTAACCTCCCTGGTTAATGTTTCCAGATGACATGCCAAACGTATCCATTTTATAAAAACCACATTAAAATTAGAGTTGGGAAAAGTCTGGTGGGTCATCTTGGTTAAGCAGGATTGTTTCATAAAGAATAATACTGAAATTGTATTAATAAAGCTTCAAGAGCTTTTTGACATGAAAAAGACTGATACTCATTCTCCATTTTGCTCTAACCAACTTGCTTGTTATCTGCATCTCAGCTCAGAGCCCCAGTTTTGTACTGAGATACCCATTGTACAAAGATAGAAGAGAAGGGTGGCCCATGTGCCAGCAACCCAGCCCCATGTGAGATACAAGACAACAGAGATGCTACCTCACAGGTCAGCCAGGCTCGAAGTAGTGGGTCAGAGCTTAGTTACATGCTTGGCAGCGTGTTTAGCGCATGCCATTGGTCTAATTCTCACTGAGTTTTCCACAGGGTTTATGACAGAAGAATTTTAGGAAGGAATTTATAGGATGTCCTTGAAGGTGACTTCATGGTGTTTAAATGGAGGAGCTCCTTTGCTGCATCGTGTAAAGTGGAAAGAATATCTAGTCAACAAGACTGTTGTCCTTTGCTAAATGGAGACATCTGGATTGCATGAAGAGAGGTACAAAAGGCCTTAGAGGCAAAGGGAAGAAATTTGGTTTTGGTGCTGCTGACAGAGGAGTTTGCAAAGCAGTGGCAGGGGCTGGTGATGGTGCAGGAGTAGTGTGGTCACCCCTTTTGTCCTCCTCAGTGCTCTGCTCTCTGCCCTCTCTACCTTTGCACGGCATCCTACCCAAGTGACCCACACTCTCTCTGTTGAATATGCCTCAACAGACTGTTCTTTTGAGTAGCCTCTCAGATGGGCTCTGATGTTCCTACCCAAACTATGAAGGTTTTGCCTTATTCCAAGTCAAACAAACAAACTCACTGGCCACAAGAACTGCTGTGCTGTGACAAACCATACAGCCTACTATCCTGTCCCAAACAGTGGCAAAAAAATCCCAGATGCTTGGGGAGGGTTTAAGAGAATAAGCTGGTACTGGACATCCAACTGCTATTATATGCACACCCTCTCTGCACTTGTTTTCATTACTACTTATAGGAACAGAAAGGAGCAGAGGTATGCAGGCATGAAGAGGGTACATCAGTCAACCTGCTGTGGCTATGCAAAAACCCAGGGCTGTTGCAAGGAGTCTGGAAGTGGAGTTCTCTCCACCTGTCCTGCTCCGTTGCCTCTCTGCTCCTTAGCTTCTCATTAGGATTTCAGAAATCTGTAAAAAGCTGGAATTAGGAATGATCCCCATCCTGAATGTACTAGGGAAGCAGGATATTCAAAATCATTGAGGCTGTCAGATTTACAACCCAGGAAAGCCACTGGGACATAGGAGAGCAGGTCCTGAGAACCTGGCCAGATGTAATCAAAGTCAGAGGCTGGATGCACTTCAGGGAGGATGCAGATCAGAGAAGGAGAACAGAATACCCATTAGAAAGAAAATGTATCACAAATACTAGGTTTGCCTAGGAAGACTGTAGAATCTTTGCCATCTGAGATATTTAAAATATGCTTATGACGATCTTGCTCCTGCCTTAGCCTAGGAGGTGGAAGTTGGTGATGTCCTGAGCTAGCTTCTGACCCTTCATTATCTGAGTGTCTGGTATCAAATACTAACTTTCTGTGTCAACAACATGTCATTGACAAAATGAACTGAACTTCTTTTTTTTGCCTGGGTGTCTTAATACCCTGTGGCAGATGATGCCACCGAAGCATTTTTATTGCAGTCTGCTATGGGGATTTGTGGCCGGCCATTTGAATGCAAGCTGCCCTCACTAAACTTACATGGACAAATATTTACCTGCAGCAGAGGACAGGTAACTGTAGCTGCAGGCTCCTCCTTATTTACAGCTCACTAGCACGGGCAAGCTGCAGTCTTCCTGTCTTTGGTCATCTGCTCATATCTGAGGTTAACACATGAGTAAGCAGTAACTTCCTAAAGGCTAACCTGTATTTGCAGAAAAGATCACTTTATCCCAGTCACTGCTTGGACAGATATAAAGTATTCCCTACAGACATCTGAAGGCTAAGTCTGCTTATCGGATGGTGTGAGGTCAGACAGAGGGACTGATAGGGGTATGTGTTTATAAAAATAATTGTGATTGCTCTGCAAAAAGACATCCCTCAAAGGGTTTCTTCAAAATACTGTCAGGTCAAAGTACAGATTCTTGAGAAAATTAGGATTTTACTAATGTAGCATCTCCTATCAGGATATTTAATCACCCAAACACAAAATAGCTGTGAGAGATTTTCTTAGAGAGCTCAAGCTTATCAGATGTCAACTTGCAGGGTTAAGCTGATTAGTGCAATGGTTAGGAAGGAAACTCTCCCCACCAGGTACTCACTGGTAGTAACACATTGGTTAGTACCCACTGATAGCAACCCATTGGTTAGTACTCACTGGTAGCTGAGGTCTTAACCAGCTTCCGTGGCTGGGCACAAGCTGTGGTGGACCCAGAGCCAAGCGTGGGCTGGCAGGCCAGCTGGCACTCATGTCCAGTTGGATGCTGCCTTTCTCAATTAAAGAGCTGGGTTACCCCTGCCTTCCCCTGCATCAGGCCACCTGGCTCTCCACAGAGGGAAGTGCCCACTCTCCCACTGTCAAATTTGGCTGATCTTGGCCAATGGGTTCCATATTTGCTGGGGAACAACCATAGGGGAAACAGATGGACAAACAGCATGAGAGCATAAGCTTTGTTTCCTTAGAAAACCAGGCTAAACTGTCCTTCTTGGTTTAGAATAGCAAATACGGACTTGTGTGTGTACAGCAACTGCTTGCTAGAGCCTCTGGTATCTTTTGGCTTCAAAGCCACAAAGGTCCTATGGAATATTGCCATACCCACCACTCCTAGCTATGGCAACTGAACTGCTCTCCATGAATTCTGGTTGCAATGTCCAGAACTCTGCTGCAGGGTGTATCTCGTCATGTGGTGGACCTCCTCCTCTCCTCCTTCCCCACCATCCTCACAGGGTCTGACTCCAGCCCTGAAGATTGCAGCTGCTCTGCTTCTCCATCACACAGAGGGATTGCCTTTGAGAGACGGTAACTCAGTCGTAGCTGGAATACGACTGTGGATTATGTTGTAGCCAAGCACTGCACACGTATAACAAGCACCACAGGTTTTTCTCAATAATAAATATTGATAATATATGTAATATGATAATTAATTATGCAATAAACATTCATCACAATATCCCTGCAAAATGTCATAAAGAGAGGAATCCAAATGAGTATCTCATTGACCCAAAGCAGCTTGGGCTTCCCTCTGGGTGTTAGCTCCTACCAGTCCATAAACCATGCAGATTCACCAACAGCGTCTGGCCTTCAGAGCAGAGCAGGTTGGTCAGTAAGACAAGGGCTGCAGGCAAAGTTCCCAGGTTCACAACAGCTTGTAAGGTGAAGGGGACTCAGAGGGAGAAGAAAAGGGAGAGGGGTCTATCTGTGGGTGGTACATGCTGGAAGAGAGAAGCAGTCAAGGGAGGCAGGGAGCACATTTTGGAGCGGGTTGATGGGCCTCCCTTTCAAAAAGCTAGGCTCAGGCTTAAGAGTCATGAATTTCTAAACAACTTGTGTTACACCAAGGATTCCAGGTTTTAAGAAGGTCCTTCGAAATGGGTGCTTTCCTGGCTCCCTGTAAGCAGTATCCTGGCAGCCTGGTCCCTGCAGTGACTAATACACGTACTTGGCCTGGAGTCTCCATAGTTCTCCCTGTCCCCAGCACAGATGCCTTCCAGTCTTGGGCAGAGAGAGTTTCAATGGGCTGAGTGGAGGTGAGGAACCAGTGCGCAGCAGTGAAAAGCAGTCCTGTCACCAGCCGAAGAAATAAGGCAACTTGGTTCATTGTTTCTCTCCTTCGTGCATGTGGAAGCAATGCAAACTCTGGCATAACCCTGGACTATGTTATTCATCAGAAGTCACTTGACAGTGGGATTTGGCAACCAGCCAGTTCCATGGAGTGTTTCTTTCTTACAGCCACCATCATTTCATCATCCCTATAAACATCTGCAAATTTTCCTCCTTCAAATCCCACATTTAAACCCCTCTTTGCTGGGACGCCAACAAGAACTGTGGCTCACCCCACAGCCTCTGGTGTAATCTGCCCTTATTTCATTCTCTCTTTTTTTCTTCCTTTTGCTTCCCTCTCTGAAATAAAGGATGCTAGATCTCAACGTGATTCTTGAATGCTGTTTACTCCCAATCTGTGTTGTTTCCATTTCTATGCCTGCAAATACAAGCTACTGTTGGAGCCCAGTCTGAAAGAAAATATCCCAGCATATGGTCGGCAAATGCAGCATGTTCAGCTCTTGTCTCTAAATCCTGTTTCCCAGTGCTTCTTCAGGGAATCAACATGGATTAAATGTGCCAGTATATTTCATTGCATTTGGAGGGTCTGCAGATCATCCTTCAGAAAAGTGGAAGCATGAAAATGTAACTGAGTAACGAAGAGCACTTAACTTTATGGTGCAAACTGCAATTACACTTTGAAATGGTTAAAACCCAGCTCCAGGTTAAGAGATACCTAGGTGACTCCTGTACCCTTTAATCCCTTTGCAAACAGCAGTTGATGGTGTTTGGATAAACATCTGCTGGAAGTGTGAATAAGAGCCACAAAATTCATATCTGAATGCAAGACTTCTTCAGGGCTTCCCAAGATTTATGATCAAACTCTCTCAGACTCTAAGCTCTCTCCCTCAGACATTGCTGCTGATCGTGTTTCTTCAGGCCGATATTTATTTTCTCTCTGGACAGTGAGTCTTGAGTTGGGATGATTTTCAGTGGTACGACTGACAAGGTTGCCAAGCCCCACTCCCCAGGCCACCCAGCTGATGAGGTGGCTCAGCACGCCTTGGTGCAGCTCTTGAGCTCGCTCAAGTTGGCAGCCTCACATTTTCGTGGTGGGCAGGCACCAGTCCTGCTCTACAGCAGCAAGGTTTGAGCTGGCAATGTAGGATCCACCTCATTAGCTGAATGCAAGTCACCTTCCTTTGATATCAGGACCCCATAACACAAGAAGCTGGAAATGTTTTGGGTTTTTTTTTCAAGAAAGCTCAGATTTTTGCATTTTAACTTGATTCCAGGAGCTCCTCACTGTACAGAAAAAAAACCCCAAACAAAACCAAAACAAACAGTGCAAGGCTAATATGAACAGACAGCTCTCCTTTTGTCTCCCCAAAATGCAACTCAATATTCTTCTGCCCCCTTGCCTAGAAGACAAGTGCCATGTTGTCCTCCTGGTCCTTTGTTTTGGCCAGTGTACACAGGTAGGTTTGACAGGACTGGAGATTGCAGCCTCTTATTGGAAATCAAATGAAAAGCCCTGCCAAAGCCAGTAGTGACTAATCCACTCAAATAATTACTTATGGGACAGATTATGATGATTTTCAGAACCCAGTATTCCCTGCAAACCGCTGTCACTGAAAACACTTCGCAAATTGCCCTCCATGTAGGTCCCAGATTTCTTTGCTTCTTCCCTTTCCCATTCCAAACCAGTATCACTCTGTGTTTTTCAAAGAGCATATTTTTAGCTCCTCTAAGACGGAAAAAAGGGCTAATACTGCAAGATTTTTTCCACTGTACAGGTAACAGAAATTACAGCATGCAGCTGGGGTTGCTCCCCTCAGATGGAACTGGCAATCATTCCTCACCGACATTTTCTGCCAATTAATTAAAAAGCGCTGTCTCCCTGGAGGGCTGTCCACACAAGGCCTTTTGGCCCAAATTTTCCAGGTGGTTTAGTTCCACTGGTGGGATCACAACTGGGGCCACTGGCACGGATGCTGACTCCAGACAACATCAATCATGAGCCTGGGCTGAGAATCATTCCCCACTCAAAGTGAATCAGGCTAGGAGAGAAAAAGAAAGGGGGAAGGTTACATCCACAAGAAAAATCGGCATCTAAAGATCAAATCCATGCCTCAGTGTCAGCACAAGCCTGAATTATTAAAGCTGAAACTATTTTCCGAGGCTAATTTTCCTTTCCTTGCTTGTATTAGTGGATCCTGCCTAGCAACAGAGGTGACCTCTCGAGGTTGCTTCTAGCAGCGTTTCACGTGGCTGTTTGCTTGCTGTCTCGGGCTCCTTTCCATCCAGACAGAGAATAGCCAGTTTCTCTTTCTCTTCTTGTCAGTATTATCCTCCAATTGCTACGTGACAGCCCTACTTTGTGGCATTTCAAGTTATAAACACCGTCGAGGAAGATTTAAATCCCCCAGAAAACAATTAATCTTTAAATAAAAATAAGTATCTATTAATCACTCCTTTTAAAAATAATCACTTACCAGAATTCACATTATTTCGTGGTAGGAAAAGCTTCTGTTTGCCTCTAACAAAATCAGGCTAACTCTGTGACAGAAATGCCTGGTTTCCTTAAGGTTTTCTTCCCTCTGCTTCAAGAAAGGATAAAGCCCAGACCATTATGGTGGTACCAGACAGTCCCAGCTGTTTCCTCTGCTTCTCTCTTCCAAATCAGGATGGATTTAATCTAAGCTCTTAATTATAGACCCCATTGTAAAAACTGTTCCCTGCTAAAACAAGGTATCAATTATGCACAGCTCCTCTGTGGTACGGGGGCATTCGGTGAGTTAATCAGTTCCCTAACATCTGGTAAGGCCCCTACTGCCTTGCAAATCCCTGCCTACAGATTACTCCCGCCTCGGAATAGATTAACCCCTTTCTTACTAGCATCTGAACTGGTTTAAAGGCCATATTCAAGTATATTCACAACTGCAACCTGAAATGTTTGGCCTTCAGCTCCCAGGTGCTAGTGAGGGCCTCAGAGGGCAAGGTCAAGGCTGAAAATAGGAAAGATGTGGAAAATGTCTGCGAACAAAGCTTGGAATTGATTTCCTCGATGCCTGCCAAAGTGCAAGGCGGCGTGCAGTGCAGGTCCCGAGAGCCTGCAGTCACAGCTAGCGCAGGAGACGGGAGAAATAAACTACACCTACTCATCACATCTCTGTGTAAGCTTCTTCTGTACTTCGAAGGGATGTTTATTCCTGACTTCTTTGCCTGGATGTAACCTATTCCTTTACCTCCCTTCTGCTTTAATATATGAGTTTGTAGACCAAAAAAAAAGAAAAAAAAAGAAGAGATGGGTTTCTGCCATCATGCAGAGCACTAAGGGTGATTTGCTTATAGGACCAATAGCAAAGCCCTTGCATTCTGCCAGCCTTTTTCTTGGTGTAGACTCTTTTGACTGCCTTGTGGAAACATCCTCTCCTGTTCATCATAGCACAGATGGACTCTTCTTCCCTCCCCAGCCACAGCTCCATCTTGCTATGGCTCCAACAGTAATATGTAAAACTAACAGGAGAGTAACATCAAGAAATTATTTCCTATATTTGCCTTTCCACTTGACATATGCTGGTTCCTAGAAATGAGGAAAAAGACCAGTGTTAGTTGGAAAGCTGAGTCCTGCTCAGCTGGTAGGAAAGAATACCTCAGTGCTGTGGGTCTCAGTTTGAGAGCTGCTGTCATGAGCCAAAAATTGATTTCTAAACGGCTCTGTCTCATGTTGAGTATTTATAATTCTACAATGCTCTCCTAGAGAGGAGGGATCGTATAGCTTAGCCCAGGCTTAAATGCCTCCACAAAAAGAAAAGCAGTGAAGAATCAAGCACGCCGTGCACAGCGTGGAGGAACAATCTGCAAGAAACTCCCAAATGCTGGTTTGCTTGAGGCAAGAAAATCATTGGGTTATGATACTACAGTGAGATATGCATAAAAGGCCTCTTTTATAAGGTGGTCTCCTGCTTTAACATAGTGCCTTAGGCTATTTTCAAATGTTTTATATACACAGTTATTTCAGCTCACTGTTTGCTCAGTTTGCTTACTTCAAGCAGCGTTGTCAAGACAAATTTCTCCAGGTTTCAATTTAATTTCTGTTTCTCAACTTTGTCCCAGCATTACCTAGACTTCTGTGTTCAACAGCTAACTCGGAGCTGGAGCTTGCCACTGACTACATGCAAATGAAAGAGCAGATTGTGGGTGTGGGCCAAAGAACTGAGGAACAGGTAAAACAAACAAGCTGCATAGCAGTAATTTAATAGCTAAAGACAAGGGCTAAGGATCATTCGCCCTCAAGTGTGACAAGTCAAGGTAGACAGAGCTATGCCACACAAAAGAAAACCTCCCAGGTTACTCAGAATAAAACCCCATGAATAATGAAGTCTTGATTAACTTAAATTGATCATTAAGCACCCACCTCTTGTTCGGTCCCAACTCTGTTTGCTGACGTTTTGCTCACAGGTATACGCAGTGAGTCACTGCACACTAACACCCCCCCCCCCAAACCCCCCGACCGAGATCCACAATGTTCATTTTTCAGCAACTAATGACAACTATTAGTAACCATGAGCTAGCACAGATGCAAGTATGTGGGCTGCCCATGGATGGCTGTATCGCAGTTTAATGTGGCTTATGTATGCATCACTGTCCTAGAAGTTAGGGAAGTAGGCAGAAGCGTGATGCTTCATGTGCTATCAATAGCCATTAATGGTACCTTCAGAAACTAGGGGTTAATTAACAACCACAGAAAACTCACCTGCCTGACACATGGTTCAACTCTGCTTTCAGTTACTTATCAGGTGCTGAAGTGAATTTGCCAGGGAAAGCTTTTCCTGGTGTTTCAGACAGATTTTGACCTATTTATTTTTAATCCACCTCTTGGCTCTGTCATTTTGCTTTTCTGCCCCCTAGTCCTGAGCTGTTCTATTTGTTACATCAGCTTCCATTTTTTATGTGTGTAAGCGTCACTGGATTTATCTTGTTTACTTGCTATTTGGGGGGAAAGAGTACTGCATTGTTCTGTTCCTTTGGGAACTACCCACAAGAAGTCTTCCAAACAGAAACACGTCTGCTCAGGACTTACACGACCTGGGAGAAGCCAGCTCCCTTTGCTCACAAGGGGTTACACTGTCTGCATGCTGTGAGGTTCTCAGTTTGATTCTCAGCTTAAGATAGCAAGAAAAAAACCCAAAACAGATAAACCCTAGACCCCAGTAGGTTTGACTACCAGATTTTATCTGGCAGGGGACAAAAAGTTCAGAAGGGGTCTGCAAGATTACTACTGAACTGGTACTGGGGAAACAGAAAAAGAAGAAAACACAGGTCAATTGAATATCAAGTTTAAAAGCATCCTAGTCCTTGTGATGAGCTGCTTCTTGACTTAGTTTGTTCTCAACTATCTAAAATTGGATCTCCACAAAGTGAATTAGAAACTGCCAAGCACGTGCTTGGTTTTTTGGGCAAAAATCTGCAAGGAATTGGAATGAGATCAGACATGTTTCTCTCGCTAACTGATCAGATTTGAGCCCTAGATTCCACCAGACTGAGGTCAGTACATTTCCACAGAAAAAGGTCATGCTAAACTATAATAGCTGAATTTTTAAAAACAAGAATTAGAAAATGCCAACGTAAGTGTTATAATGTGAGAAGGTCAAATTAACCTGTTCCTATCATCCACTTCCTCAGTTAGTGATGCCATCTTAACTCTGAAATACAGTCATGGCCCTGAGGGTATTAGAAGGCCTTAATGGCACTGACCATCCTCAGCTGGGGCCTCCACCCACACCCCTGCCCACAGGCTCGAGGGCTCCATTTAAGCTCTGGACTGAGCCCTTGTTCAGTTCCTGCTTGATCTGTGTTGCAGGTGTGCCTGCCTGCAGCTCTGCCTCTGGGATGACTGTGGACCTCCACGGTAGGTAGTTTTTCTCCTGGATGGGTTCCTCAGATGTATGTTACAGCTTGTCTCCAGTCCTTATTCTCTCTCCTTTTGTCCCTGCATGGAGTCTGGACCTGGTTCACTGCTTGCTATGTTTGGGGCTGTTGATGGACACTGCTACAAGCATCTGTTTCTGCTTGGTGTGTTTAGGTCTTGTGGGACTGTGTTCCCTCACTGAGGGCACTGCTTGTGCTGGGATTGCCTTTGGCTCCTGGCTTGCCTCCCCTTTGTGAACAGCAAGCCATTGCTGTTCCATGGTAAATATTCTAGAGTTAAGCCTGCCCCCATCTAAGTTACTGGAAGAAGCCAGTTCAGTCTAGCACCCTATGCAAGGAGGTTCAGCTACTTGTGGCACTTCATCCTCACTCCTGCAGAGCTGTGTACGCATACTTATAAAAATGAGTCCCATGAGAAATATACCTACTTAGAGTTTGCACCTCTTCTGTTTTATGAGGTTCATCAAAGCCAAGTGCCAGGTCTTGCACTTTGGTCACAACAACCCCATGCAATGCTACAGGCCTGGGGAAGAGTGGCTGGAAAGCTGCCCGGTGGAAAAGGACCTGGGGGTGCTGGTTGACAGTCGGCTAAATGTGAGCCAGCAGTGTGCCCAGGCGGCCAAGAAGGCCAACGGCATCCTGGCCTGTATCAGAAACAGTGTGGCCAGTAGGAGCAGGGAAGGGATCGTCCCCCTGTACTCGGCCCTGGTGAGGCCGCACCTTGAGTCCTGTGTTCAGTTTTGGGCCCCTCGCTACAGGAAAGACATGGAGGTGCTGGAGCGTGTCCAGAGAAGGGCAATGGAGCTGGTGAGGGGCCTGGAGCCCAAGTCTTATGGGGAGCAGCTGAGGGAACTGGGGTTGTTTAGCCTGGAGAAAAGGAGGCTGAGGGGAGACCTTCTCGCTCTCTACAACTCCCTGAAAGGAGATTGTAGTGAGGTGGGGGTCCGTATCTTCTCCCAAGTAAATAGTGATAGGACGAGAGGAAATGGACTCAAATTGTGGCAGGGGAGGGTTAGATTGGATATTAGGAAAAATTTCTTGACTGAAAGGGTTGTCAGGCATTGGAACAGGCTGCCCAGGGAAGTGGTGGAATCACCATCCCTGGAGGTATTCAAAAAGCACGTAGACAAGGCACTTCAGGACATCGTTTAGTGGGCATGGTTGATGGACGGACTGGATGATCTTAAAGGTCTTTTCCAACCTAAATCATTGTCTGATTCTATGATTTATTTTAGGAATTGGTTTATATGGGCCCCTTCTATTGTCTGCTACAGGTTTCTTCATATTTATCTACTAATCCCTCTGGATTTTGCGTTTTGAATGTTGTTGAGTTAGTCAGTGGAGGTGGGGGGTGGCTGGTGGTATAAGTAAGCATGGGCTAGGCATTCCTGTCATCTCTCCACTCGGTGTGAATGATGAGCCTGATGGTGTCCTAAGCTCTGCTAAACCACAGGGTATTGTTGGACATGTAGATGACCATGTGTTCTCGGGACTCCTTCCAGAACTGCAGCATTAGCCTTACTAACTGGCCTCTAAAGAAGTTATCTTGATAGCTCACTAGAGACCATACTAGCATAACCTATGAGAGCAGCTTTTCAATGGTCTTGTGCCTGTGAAGGTGACATCTGAGGGAGCCTCCCACTCAGCTCTTCTGCTGATAGTAACAGACTGTGTCTCAGGTTGAGTCCTTACAGCAGTATTTTTTCATTAAATTAAACCCTGTTTTGCCATGCTGGTATTGTCTCATTGCTGTTATCTTCTCTTTGTTGCTATATGATTAATGTATCTGAATGCAATGGGAGAAGGCACACACATCGTTGGAGGTATACTATGGTCTTTCCTCTTCAGAATTTAGCATGAGGGGGAGACTGTTTTTCACATTGTGGTTTTCAAGGGCTAAGGTGTAGCATTAGACTGGTTGGTTAGTTCAGTCTAATGAGTCTTTTCAAAGCAGCTCAGATTTTAACAGGGCACCTGTGAAAGTACATTTGCTTTTTGCTGGTTAGAGGTTCACAAAGGGATGATCGCTTCATCTAGCCTCCCACATTCCAGGCTGAGGCTGGACTATGAGCTAAGTCCCTGTTGCCTAAGTCTCTCTGAAATGAATGGGAGTGAGGCACCTACGTGATGCCTTTTAAAAAAATCTGTCTAAACACTGTAATAATAATAATTAGCTGTCACATTAGCAGATGCCTCGAAGCTTGACTAATAATGATGCAACAACAATAATGATGGAATACTCTTCCATGCTGTATTGGCAAATTACTGTTTTTGTTTGCTTTGTTCCTGCTTTGTGCCCCCTCAAAACGCATGGAGTGTCCAACTCTTCCCTTAAAGCCTTCCTCTTCCCAGGACCTAGCCTGCTGTGTCCTCCACCCTGCGCTCTGTTGGGTGTACAGGTCCCATATCAAGTTGTCATTGCTGCAGCTCAGCTCCCTGCCAAGTACTGTTGATGCCCTGTTGCCTGCCTGTGAGATACTTGTTGATGCATAGTCATCTGTGAAGGCCAATATCCCCTTTGTGTCATGTCCTGCTAATCTGGGAAGAAAGCTCCCTCACCTCTGCCAAATCTGAGCAATCTCTATGTGTAGTCCCAGTGAAATAAGAAAACTGAATCAGGCATGTTGTGGGTTGCTTATATGCATGGTGTTCTACAGTTTTGTAAGCCCATCTGAGTTTAAACATGTAGTATTCCTTACTCTTCCTGTTTTCACCTATTTCACTGGCTTGTGAGTGACTCAGGCTACCTTTACTAGCAAGTCCCTTGCTAGTCTAACTTGGAGCCTGTCCAGTGTAAGGCCAGCCACATGTGCTGAGTAATTATATTATTTGCCATATAAGCAACTGATGACATGAAAACCCCCCAGCACCTTTCCCTTGGGCTCTCTGCCAAACTGGAGCCTGGAGAGCACAACAAATGGAAGACTCTTTGCCTTGCGCTCCTGGCCTAACCCGGCCATTCCCCCTCTGGAGGGGTAAGGGGCTCCAGACCATTTGCTTTGCCTCTCTTGTACTCCTAATTTGTATTTCTGCAGCAAGAATTGCACTGCTTATTCAGCTTAGCAAACTACTTTAAAATCTTTGTGTGCCTGATACTGTGCAAGTACAAAGTCTCATCACTATATGTTCCGATGTAAGACCTGCAGATAGCTTCCAGCTAGAAAGAAATCCTTTCTCCCTCCTGTGGTGGTCTCAGTAATGCCCTGGAATAAACCCTGCATCAGCTCTCCTAGTTTGTCCCAGAGGCAAATACGTTATTGTTTACTCAGCTGTACAGCTGGTCTCAGAGTTGACAGCCCCCTAAAGCATGTGCAGAAAGGGAGCTAGGAATTTTCTGTTTCATCAGGTGCAGACTTCTCTCACAAGCTTCACTTGTTGAAACACACTGTGCCTTAAGGGAGGTGGTGCCACCCACATGTCATGGCTGCTGGACAGAAACCAGATCTGAAGTCTGCCTTCTCAAGGTTTCTCCATCCTGGAGACTGGCTTTAAACATGGACACACATCCGCTGAGCTCTCCTCCCAGTCTTATGTGTACTCTGCCTTCACAGGAGTGTTTGACTACAACCAAGTATTATTAGGTTGTCAAGAAGATCACAAAACAAGCCTCTCCCCCACCATTTCAGTGGCATGGATGAAGCTACTTATTGGGTAGGCTTCCATGTCCTGTTCCCTTCCCTTGCATGCCCCGTCTCCCCTTTTTTTTGTGGGCCACTTGTTTCTGCCCCCAGGCTTTGCTTGCCTTTTCCTCTCTGCTCCCCCTGAATTTAGCATCTTTGATAAATGTCTTTGGGTAGATATCTATGAACAAAAAAAGAGTAGTAAGACTACAGTGGGGCTGGCTGTTTTCCTTTAAATAGGCTTACCTTTGACACCCAAAAGTGCACCTCCTGAGCAGGGGGTGGTACCGTTAAAAGACTGATAGCAATATTGAATCAGCTCCAAGACCTTCAAGGAAATGCTGTGTTGACTGTAGCTGGGAAACCCCACCCAGAGCTCTAGGAACAGCGAATGGAAAAGACTGACAATGCTACAATGATTTTTCCTCACTTTCTTGTCTGTGAAGTGAGAATTGTAATGGACTAGTTCCATCTCTTGATAAGTGCAACTAAAAAGAAACAGTTATGGGAATTCACCTGGGCCTCAGGGGTGCATGTGTATATATATTCCTAAGCTAGATGACTCCTATGATTATATCAAAAAATGGTGATCCAGTGTAGCCATTAAAGTGTCCTATTCTGTGTGTGCTCTGAATGTCTCTGTGTGGGGCCGTTTCTAGCCCAATCTGTCTTTGTTCTCATCCAGTGCTCACAAACAATAGGGACAGCCCAGACTGTTTGATGAAGTCCACGTGCATCGGAGTAGCTGCTCTCCCCAAAATGTTTATCTCTTCTCCTGGTAGACAGCTGTTGCGATGTTTTTTTTTTTGTGCCAGGGGAATGCTTCCAGCTTTCCCTCCTCCGCTGAGGATGAAAGCTCACTTGAAATCCCCTGCTGTAAAATACAGGGGAGTTGGCAGCTGAATCACTGCCTGCCCTGTTCAGCTGGGTCAATGGAGCACTGCCCCATTGCACCTTCTCTCCACTCACATACGTGTACATCAGACCAACGCTTTGTGCAGATGAAGTGGCATAATCAGATGACTATCATGCATGTGTTGGACACCTGATAAAATCTCCCTCAAATAAAAGATTGGTAACTTGGATGATCTTGCAGAGCGTTGCCACTGTACAGCGATTTGTGAGACAGCAGCAAAGGAAAGCACAAGCACGCAGCTGTCATACAGGTAGCCTGTCCTCCAAGCCTCTCGTGATCTTCTGAGCAGTGTCAGGTTTCCAAACACTTTCCAGGAAGGAGGGATGGAGTGACCCTGTCCCTTGGCAAGACAAGGTAGTTATGGAAGCCTGTATACAGAAATAATAATAGCCAGCCTGACCCTCTGTAGGACACCACAACCTGAAAGCTCTCCTTGTTTCAGTAATCATCCTCCACTGTGGAAGACCAAAGAAAGAAGGCCTAGCAATTTCAAAAAACCTGCAAGATCCCTGTCCCATCTGTGGTATGTTTGTTATCACCACCCATCCCACTGAGCAACCTTGCTTTCTTTGCTAGTGAAAGGCAGTGAGTCCCGCTCACTGCAATAGTGACTGGCTTCAGGGTGATCCATGTCCCTCTGCCACCCTCCCTGAACTGTGGTGTTCACAACGATGACTCTCTTTCTGCAGGACAGTGTTATACATTCCCTGGCATCAGGCCTGCTTACTGTCTCCGTTCCTGGCATCTTAATAAAGGTGCTTAAATTCTGAGTCCCTCTTTGGACATTAAGTTCTTTCTTTGATATGGCTCCCAGGTGCTTTGGGGTTTTACACTTAAACACCTTTTAAAATCTGCCCAACAGCTACTAGGTATGGTGACAGGGTAGTGAGACCAGCTCTGCTGTTATGGAGATGGCAAGGAGGGACCTCCTCATGACTGATCTTCATCAGATTAACTGTATAAATAATTTCCCCTGGCAAAATACAGCCAACTGAAAAAGTACCTGTAAATGGCACATGTGCCCACGTCAGCTTTCAGGTAAGCCAAAAGCAATAGGTGTCAGCTTGTGAGGGAAAATGAAAGGTAATTACATTTTTTTGTGTGTGTCAGTAGGCTTACTTTATGAGAATGGAGCTGCAGGCTCTGAAAAACACAGGCTATCAGTAGCCACTGTCAAATAACAAGAGCAGCTGGTGGGATGAACCCAGCCTTTGATGCGAGGCAAACCTGAGAAGGCACAGAGGGGGCATCTAGGAGTTAAGCTGCCTCTCAGAGAGATCACAGCCCACACGTCTATCTCTGTATTTCAGCTTCCTCCACTCTGCTGCCAGAAATCCTGGGCATGGGAGAAACAGCAATTGAAAATCCCACTCGGTCATTGTCCCACCTCAGGCACACCTGGGTTTGGTGGGCTCAGCTTTGCCACACAGGAATCTACAAGCACACTGGAAAATTAACAGTGGTTCTGGAGACTAAGTAGGAGTAAAAACCACTAAGCTGTAACATGTTCTCTTTAAACAGATCTGCACAAGCAGCCCCCAAGCCCTGATGCTGATTCAGTGGGATGTACCCAGGTCCCACTGAATTCCACTGAAGTTTTGTCAGAGGTTTTAATTAGATCAATGTGTTGCTGTCTGAGTTTCATGGCACAATTCTTTCTGAGATTGTGATTAATTCTCAGTCACCCAATTTTCTCTGAAATGCTTCCTGTAGTTTTGCTCACAGCACTGGAAAATGGATTTAGATGGGACAAATATTAAAGGTAGGCCTTACTAAGGCTGTTAGGCACAGGCATCTCCCCTCTCTCTGGATCTTTAAGTTCCAGATCTAACACAGCCTTTTCTGCTCAGTAGTGCTGCACTGAGGACTGGCTCCTCCAGCGTCATCTGAGCTATTGTGATATGAATCAGCTGTGGAAAAGGCCCAGGGTCTTCCCAAATCCTGGCATAAGAAGTAAAGGAACAAACTGCTGACTGCACTGCATTTCCCTATGTCAGGGGAGGATTAATTAATGTTTTCAGGCTGCTTGGAAAATTAAAAGTGCCATGGGGTATAATACTGCTGTTCCTGTTTTTCACCCTGTAGCTGATATGTAGCATGTGTCCCTTACCCAAAGCAATTTCCTATTAGTTTGTATTTTTGGTGTTTTTCAGCAGAGCTGCTGCAGCCTGCTGCTTTGTTCTAATAAACGTGCCCTACCTCACCCTCCCCTATCCCCCCTCCTCTAAGCTCCTCTGCAAGGGAAATAAAAACATCAGTCCCTGGCACCATCTGTCAAGCACAGGCTAATCCATTCTCTGCTTGTCTCATGGTCAATTTGGTTTCTTTCTGATTGGCACAGCTACCCTTCCCATTGCTGAGAATTCAATACTATTCACAGGTTTGGGCTTTGCTTTATTTTCATGGTAGTATCATTATGACGATTGCAATGTTCATATGTACATGCTCTCCACATGCCCAGATGGGAGAACAGTACTTAAGCAAACACGCAACCAGCAAGGCAGTTAGTATTGCTTTCCCTGTTTTACAGAGGGAAAATGAGGCAAAAAGAACCGAATAGCCCAAGGATGTATGGATGCCTCAGCAGCAGAGCTAAGCAGAGAGCTCACAGGTCCCTGGATGAGACCCAGTTACTGACACTGACTAAAGCGCCATTGCTTTGCCTGTCTTTTTACCTCGTTTTGGCTTTATTTAGTGATCTCTATGTGAGATTTTCAAAGATGATTAAGACCTGGACTTTCATATAGCTCCTGTGATGAGACTGAGCAGATCTACCAGGGACAAAGCTCAAAGTTGTGCTCTACGAGGCACAACAGCACATCAGGTCAATCTGTTAAACAGGGCATGTTAGACCAGTTATTTCCTCCATTTGCTGGTGGTAAGTGGGACCCCAGGCATGGTTTTTATGGCTTCCTTCTAATATTCTTAGTACTTCTGTTGTCCTCATGCCATTAACTAAGAGGTGATTGCTGTCCGACAGACTGCTCTGACGCTTTTCACTTCCTTTGCATGATCTACAGAGAGGTTGATGACAGGTCAATGAGAAATGTCAATGCTCAGCTCTGTTCAGGATCACGCCAGAGCTGACCATACTGAAGAGATCTGATTTTTTGGAGGTCTGCCCAAAGCAAACAGCAGTTCTTAACATATAGATGTTGACCCATCACTGACTGTCTACCCTCATGCAGGTGGTTGTGTACCGCTCTACCTAGCTATTTCTAACAGTAAAAGAAGGAACCCATGCAAAAAGACACAAGCTGAAGAAAAGCTGGGCATGTAAGTACGTGCTGCCTCCTGTACATTCACAGAGATGTCCTTTTGATGTGAAATGACAGAAGCATCCTGACGAGTCATTCCTTCCTGCAGTTACTGCAGCTTCTCTTGTGATACCACACAGATCACATACATGAAAAACACTTTCTTTAACATGGATGTGATACTATTAAAAAGGAAATCCTTAAAATGGCATGGCTTGCCCTATAGAAGGGAAAAACCCACCCCTTTTCATGTCTTTTTCATAACCAACAACTCAAAATGATTTTTTTCATTGTATTTTGGCCAAGACCAGTTTATTTGCCAAGGATGCAACCTGTGTGTGAACACTGAGCCATTAAAACCGGCAGGGGATAGCACTTGCAACCAGCGGCCAAGAAGGACCACAAACACTTTGCCTTTTTCTTCCCTCATCTTTCACCTCCATCATGGGCAGTGTTTAAGGTGTCACACAATGATTTCAACCAGAGTGGCCTGAAACACTGCAAGCAGTATCAGTCACAGCTCCACTGAGGCGGGGGCATGGCTGACAGTCATCTCAGCACCTTTCCCCACCTCAAACTCTCACAGGCCCTGTGGCATGGTGATGCTCACTGCCAGGGCAGGCCAAGTTCCCGGGCGTGCAGGGGCCTGGGGAAGAGACAGGGCTGGAGACGTGACTCCCCTTCCTTCCAGCCAGGCCTACGGCGATGTGCTCTCGGGGGTACAGGGAGGCCCGGTCGGCACGCCCGCCCTGACTCCGGCTTTTGGCTTCCTCAGCAAGAGGTGGGCGCCTCTGACAGGACCTCCTGACAGGGCTGCTGAGGGAAGGCGGCCTCAGAAGGCAGAGGGGGGCAAGGGAGGGCACCTGCCTCGGGGCAGCGACTGACAGGCGCCTGGGAGAGGGGACTTGGCGGGCGGGGAAGGGCTGAGCGGTACCGACCGCCGCCGCGACCCTGAGGGCTGCTTCTACCCGCCGCCGTCCCGCCGGGCGCGGCCGTGAGGCGACCGCGGTCGGGGCGGAGCCTCGGCAGCGCTGATTGACGTGCGGAGGGGCGGGCCCGCAAGGGGGCGGAGTCACGCCGCCGAGCCGGAGCGTCG
>VYZV01041734.1:0-35645 GCA_013401275.1 Pandion haliaetus
TCTCCTTCCTTGCCTACCCCTTCTGAAGAGCCATCAGTTGCGGCACTCCAGTCGTGCGAGTCATCCTACCATGTTTCCAGGGTGGGAACGATATCACAGTTTTCCTGCTGCACAATGGCTTCCTCCTGTTTGTTTCCCATTGCATGCCACACAGCTTTATTCACAATATTAGAGGGCAGATTTTTATTCCTACTCTTTACTTCCCTCTCTCATGAAAGAGTGGGAAACTGTTCCCTTTGTTCCTTGGTTAACTGGAACTAAACCAACCAGGTTTATTTGACCTCCACTGTTTGGGTTAGAGCTGAAGGAAGTGAATAAAAGACTGAAAATGTGAATGTGAGAGCAGAAGTTGATTTACACAGAATAAATTCAGTCATAATATAAGGACCAATCGCTGAGAAAGCCTACCTGTGTAGACTGTGTGCTTTTACAGAATTCATAACCTGTATACTATATGTGTGGATGATGGTATTAACATAAGCATAATATAGCATCACCTGTGGAAGCCTGTATTTTGTATAAAAGACTTCTCTGAGTTCTGCCTTTGCTACAAACAGCACACATTCTGGGAAGCAAACTTTATTGCCACTTATTCACATATTCATGCCTACTTTACTGTCTGGACTTATCTGTTATAATCAGACCAAGGGTAGTCAAACAAACGTGGACTTAACGTCAGTGAGGTGAGGCACAGGAATCTGAGAACTGACAGAACAGGATCCTCCCGAATGTATCCGTCTCAGCGCAGAAAGGCGTTGGCCTTTCTAGGCAGATGGTTGATGTATTGGTCTGCAGAGCTAAAACATTTTCCCGTGTGCAAATATTTGTACTTGACCAGAACAAAAGAAAAGCCACCATACCTTTGTGTACCATGGAGGCGAGAGACTGTGGGACACCTCAGCATTTTAAATGCAAAAGTAACTTGATCTTGCAGAACAAGGCTGATATACTTTGGATTGTTTCACGTGCTACATGGGTTCTTGCCAAAGGCTGACACAGAGAAATTTCCAAATGCTGAGGTGTCGTCCGCAGGATTGGCCAAGTCACTGGTCTGCTTCTTTTTGTTTATTCCTTTGTCCAAATAGATGAACAGATCCACAGTACAAGTCAAGTGGAAACAAAAATCTCCATGGCAATTAAAAAGTCCAAAAACACAAGTCAGAAGGGAAGAAATATTTATTCTTCAATCAGAAATTCTCCAGAATTTACAGTCTATATATTCATATCTTTTCCTTGCTATTGGAGGTGCTCATTCTATTCATCACTTACCATCTTGGGTTGCTACTGTGTATCGTAAAGTAACTGACCCACTAGTCACTAAACATGGATCTATTTTGGCAGACTGTTTTCTTTTAAGAGGTATCAGATATTTGCTGATCATTTTAGAATAAGAGAAGACACACAAAACCAACAGCCACCCCTATCTTTGCACAGGAAGAAAGAACCCAAATACAGCAGTCATCCTTTAGTTCACACCACCATATCAATTACTGTATTTCGAAATTTCCCTATAATTCCAACTGTTCTTAAGTAGATGTTCATCAAGTCACCCTAAGTGTGACCTGTGAGAAAGAGAAAAGATACTATATGCAATAATTTTTCAAGGTTATAACTCTCATGAGACAACACTCCTCAGGGGGTTTTTTGGTGCTTAGACTTGGTTATTGCTTCAGGAAAGAACCTCAAAACACTTCAGAAAGATCTACTGTGTCTTCTGTTACCTTTCTGTGAACACTGAGGATCACTTGTTACTGCTTTGCAGACCCTGGCTGCACGTCCCGAAGCGATTGTAAAAGGTTGGCACACACAAACCCACCCTGCTATTTAAGCACTTAGCCAGCAGAGGAGAGCTGAGTTTACAGATACATACAAACCACTGGCTTCATTGCTTATGTTTGCGTACAGGGAAGAGGACAGTGAGTGCCTGGAGAAGAAGCTACACCCTAAGGTGAGGTGTGCTGAACAGGACGGGGAGAAAAGGAGCCTCGGTCTGCTAAGGTATTTTTTGCTTCAAGCCTACAAGCAGGTGGGGCTGTGATTTTACACAGCTCTCAAAACATTTGTATCAGAGCTCCATAAGAGTGGGACAAGAGCCCTCATCTCCCAGACCCGCACTGCTTCGCTTGGAAGAAAACTCCACATTCAATATATGTTAATGTTATCAAATATTTTCACATATACATGCTCACTGAGGAACACTCTCACCCTAGTTGAAAGAAACATTCCCTCATGACCTCAGTGGCCTTTGTTCTCATTAATTCGTATACTCTCTACCTTGACAAAAAAAGACAAAAATTCCTAAATCTCATAATGAGTTCCTGAAAGGGAATTCAAAGATTCAGGGCAGCAGTTACCCCGGGCCTGGAAATTCAATCTTTCCTTCCTTGGAAGAACGCCCTTTCTTATTTACTAAGCAAACAAATTAATATACAGGGAGCCACACTCCAGTGAAAACGTATTATGGGTTGTTCTGCATTCTTGGACTAAAGATATGGGATGTGGAACAACTCCTTTAAAGAGAAAGAAAGCTTTGGGGTTTGTTTGTTGTTTATAAAAGCCAAGAAACAACTCTGTTGATGTCTCATGAGATCTTTAAATGAGTAAGTATTCTTTCATGTGATATTTCTAGAAGGCAATAGTGCAAACATGAACCTATCATCTTAAGTGTTTATGTGGTATCCCCTATATTGACTCTATCAAGCATGACTACTGGGGATACCTTGAGGCTACCTTTCCTGACCAAATGTGTTGACTTCACAGATGGTGAGGTGAACTTGTACAGACCCAGGTACAGCTATAGGGCATCTCTGGAGCACAAGCACCAGAGAGCTTAAGCATTAGGCAACTCTGTTATGCACAGGCAGGTGTGCTGCCTGAAGGTTGCTTATGGTATGCGAGTAGCATTAAAAAGACTGACAGATCCTTTAGTTTTTTACCCTGAAGAGAGTCACAGGGGCTAAGAATGTTTAGCTTTCCATATTTTTATACAAAAGGAACTAAAACATAGGCAGGTTAAGATCACACAAAAAGCATGTGGCAGGACAAGGAACTGAAGGTGCATTTATCCAGCTGATATGAATTAAAATAAGCACAAACTAATTACTCCTGCCTCTTTCTGACTGTGAAATGTGTTCTATTAGTCACCTGAATTCTTGAAATTAAGGGGGAAAAGGCATTGTGCTAAGATAAATGAGAGCATCCACAATTTTGTAACCAATGCATAAACCTTAAAGCATAAAGCCTTTCCTTCCTGCACTGAAACAAATCGAAGGATACGTGTCCTTCTAGAGAAAGGATGACTCACCAAGAAAGCTAAAGAAAATTCTTCCTGTGCTATAGTTTTGTAACATGCTCTACTGAGGCATAAACAAACCCAGAAGTAACAATGTCTTTGAGAAAGAGTAAATTCCAGAAATATTTGTGGTAAACAGATAATTCCACAGTCTCAGCTACAGTGCTACAGGTCTTATAGTAGCTACCGTGTCTCCAGGTAAAGTTAAAATTAATTTAAAGAAGAAATTGTAGTTCCAAGTCTGACAATAGCAAGTATTGCCAGTGCCAGTAAATACTTTGACATTACTCGATGCATATATTTCAGTCATGTAGACTCAGTATGTTTGTGGCGGTATGCTGATAAATCATGGAATGTTGCTCAACACTTCTTTGTCATTGTCTGGTTTATTATATTACTGATTCTATTTATCTTCATTTACCTTGAGATCCTTCTTTCTGAAACACCAGTGAGAACAGAAGCAAGCCAAACACTTCACATTGTAGCTATTCACTGTGGACTCTGCTAAGCAGTCACTCAAGGTCACTCATGTCAAGAGCTTTTGCAATTGTTCCTACAGGGTTTGTGGGAGATAACAGCATCATTTCCTACACTACAGAAAGTTCACACCATGAGCGTGTGTATCACTGCCCTGATTCTTCACTTCCTCCTCCAGTGCAGAGCTGCATCCAGTGAGGAAACAGCGAGGAAGGGCTGTTGGTGACCGTCACACCCCCCCTTTTCGGCACAGAAAGCGCAGGGCAGGTTTCTTCCCTTTTCGCTGCATGAGTACTGCTGTGTTTCGTCAAGGATACGACACATGACAGGCAAACCAGTCCAAACTCCTATGTGCTTTGCCCTTGTCTCCTTGCATCTGCCCAGCTAGGCAAACACAGCAAGGCAAAGCTGTGAGTTCAGCTGCAGCCGCCAGCCTGCACAGCGATGCCGCTCCCTCTGCAGAGGCATGGCTGAAGCACAGACGCAGAAGCTTAATTTCCAGAAGTTATCTATCCTCCCAGGTTGGTTTGCACAAAGCAGCCTGTGTCCCTTAATTCTTTTCCACATATACAATAACTTCACTGAATGCACAGCAGGGCCTCACCTTGAGCAATGAACTTAATGTGACCAGCTTAAGGATCAAAGGTCTTACTGAGCATTTACAATGCAAAAAGAGTAGGCAAACAATATGACAAGAATAATCAAGCATTTAAGAACCATTCCCTACCATTTTATTTGATAGGATATGCTGTTTCCTCTGCTCCCTCAAGCTCAGAATATTATGGGGGGAACAAGGCAGCATATTAATCTGCAATAATCAGGCAAGAAGGAAAGAGATAGCCAGGGTCAGGATGACAGCTATTCCTCTACGTGGGTATATTTAGGAGCTTTGTTGAACAGGCTACCATGTGAAAAAAAACTCCCTATATTTCCCCCAGTGCAGCAGCTTAGTGCAGTTGTTTAATCTCTCATTTCTGGGCTTCTCAGCAGCAGGAATACAATTACAGCCAGCACTGAGGCTCTCCTCAGCCTGGGCTGGCAGACCTGATCCCCTGCCCTCTCACTCTCCAAAGAGGCAGTGATCTCACCAACCTCACCATGGACATCACACCAGGCATGGTAACGGGAGGCCTGACCATCCACTGAAGACAGCACGTCCTTTGTCAAGGGGCAAATTCATTTGACTTGACAGTCCCCCTTCCCAGGCATGACTTTCTGGTTTGGCATAGATTCACCCATAAGGGAGCAGGCATTGGCTCTGCTTTGGCATTTCTTCTCCAAGGTAGTGCCACTGGTGACAATGTTGTTAGTGCTAAAGTTTGGCTATTGACCATGACAAAAAGACCCTCAGATGGATTGTCTTGACATCATTCTTCACAAAACAAGCAGAAAAGTCCATGAGGCTTTTCAATTTTGCAACAGCAAGCAGTGGTTTTAATGGATATCAAATGTTTGAAATGGCCATGAAAGAAGCTCATTTCCTGTTCCCAAACATTAACTGAAAAGGAGGTCTACTGTGTCACTGCTTCAGCAAGACCCCTTGTCCTTTCTGGAGGACCCCTGTCCTTTCTGCACGTGTACCGTCATACATAGACAGATGTTAAAAAAAAAATGTAAATTTGACAGACAGACATAGCAATTTGAAATTTGTAGAGCAGATTTTAATGATCTATGGAGATGTGAATTTATTAGAAACAGGAAAGACAACAAGAATGAAAGTAAACAAGATTTAGGACAGGTCTGAGATTTAGGACAAGTTATTTATAGGTTGGTTAGATTTAAATAATTGCATAATACCAAAGGAAGTTCTTTGAAACTTAAATTAGCAGCAGCTTGAGAAGCGGAAACCTTCACGGATAAATATAGCATGGGTATATTGTACCCCTGAAACTGTTCTTGAAAACATCGAGGCAGTAAGGAATAGGGAGGCAGCGATTCACAATCTGACACATATTCTCTCCTTCAGTAAAAGTGTTTTGAAAGGGATTTGCATGGCAGGAATTCTCAACAGATTTGCTTTTTCTTAGCAAAACATGCTGCAAGTAGAACATTTGCAGCGGACATATTATCTGACCTAGGGCATCTCCTGATTAAACATATATATAGATTGGAAGGAGATTAGTCATTAGACCAAGTAGAAGTACAACCCAAGCTACAGCTTACACAGAGAAACTATATCCAATTAGCTTTGCAAGTGAGCTAAAAGCAGGAATTAAGAGGAAGGTCGTTCCAGGACACTTCTGCCAGCATGTCCAGTTCAAGATGCCTGAACACATCCACACTCCATCGTACGTGTGATTTATATTTCCACATTCTGTGCCGCAGGAAGAGTGTTTCAAAGATTATTAAATCTTGACATCTCCATAATTGGGAAAGATTAAAAATGAAGGAATTAATTAAAAAAATTGAGGGAGGTAACAAAAAAGTTGCCTTCCCACATTATTTTAAAACCAAGAGTTATAATCACACATATACACATCATCATGCCCCCAGGTCATTCAGGGTGTGGGGCTGAGATCTCACTTTAAGCTCGTGCCTCAGTTCAAAGCCAGTCCCCAGAAACTGGATGGGAACCAGGACATAACTGAGCATTTATGCATGACACACAGGCATACCTCAGCTAGCTTAACCTTAAAACCATGTCTGGCAGAAGTGAAACTCTTCATACAGTCCTGCTGAAGGAAGGGATATACAGCAATACAGCAAAGCTCACCCAAGAAGAAAGAGGAAGTTCTCCAGTACTTGAGAGAAAGGGATGGTGTAGGAATGAAGGCACATGGCTAAGCAGTTAACTGATTGCCCATAATTAAGAACCTGATGCACTCCATCTGTCAAAATGACAGTACGATCACTGCTATCTCCCAAATAACTGCAGTGCTGCATAGGCCAATTTTATTCCTTCAGGGGTTAAAATATCTCACAGTATCATATCACATAAGCTAAGATTTCCCACTCAAAAGCAGATTTTCCAAACATTCATGTAGTTATGCTGTGTGACTTGCTGATTCCTTCACTGCTGTGTGCATTTACAACATCACATTGCTCCGGTAGCTCTGACATAGGTGACACCATCAACCTTGCAGACATTCTGTGCTCATTGCACTTGAAGGAGTACTTAAATTCTCTGTTTTACTCTGCAAGGCAAAATTTCACTATTCAATTTTCTACCAAGAGTGGAAAACTCCTGTGAAGAACTACTTACTTCATCTGTCATGACACATTTTTCCCCACCATCTTCTTATGACTTAACCCATTTCATCTAAGCAATCTCCCACCAGACAGTCCACCTGGTTAAATCCTTTCTAAAACGCCGACTCTGTAACTGATTCATGATTTCACTTAAAGAATTCTTCACACTGCCAGTTCTTATTGGATCTTCAGGAGTTAGAGGCAGCACAGGCAATTCTCTGCAACACAATTTCATTTTGGGAAGTGAAGCCAAAATAGTTACTTATTCTAAACAATTTTTATTTCTTTTGCCTGAGAAATTTTGAAAAAGTTTTACTTTTCATTCCCAAACAGATAATTTTTTTTTTCCAAAATGATAATTTGACAAAACAAAAATCATATTCCTTGATCAGGCACTCAAATATTAGGCACAAAAACATTAGCAATTCCCAAAACACTTTAGTGATACCACTGTAAAGCTGTTGGGCTTCAGACTGGAGCTCTACAGTGTGAAGTAAGTAGTGGAAAGCTTCACTGGGATATTTTACAAGGTTTTTTTTTAAAAAACTGTTTGGTTGACAGCAAATAACTCTCTGGATCTCCAGTCTGCCCTTTCAAAAATGTTGCCTAAATCATAGTTTTGACCCCTCTGCAAAAGTTTGGATGAAAGGAAAAATGAATGGATGAAAGAAAGTGTCCTGAATCGGACTCCACTGTTATTTTGAAGTTGTACATGGCACAGAAGCTACGAATAGGCCATGGGGCAGGGGGTATCTTCACTAAAACAAAGAACTAGTGCTATTCTTACAGCCTCCAAATATGCATTTATTTTCCAAAATATCAATACTGGCACCTGCAGCTAGTGGGGAAAGATACGTTGCTAGCTCTTTCATTAATATCTTTAACATTGATTTAGCATGAACTGGAGAATAATGCAATCTTAAAAACGGAGAATGATATAACGAAACCCCAAAATTGCAGGGTGGAGCTTTTATTTGCATTTAATTTTATATCCAATTGACTTCCTGTTAGTAAAATTGCAGTAACATTCTTTGTACAACTTAGCTGCAAGCTATTGTTTAACCAGCACAATAAACTCAGCATTAACTTTTAGCCATCTCAGATTTGCTGACTGAGAACTGCATTCCTGCATTAGGATGCCCTCTCCAGTATGTTCAGAATGCAGTACCATCCTGCATAAAACACCCAGAGAGAAAGGAAAAGGGTATCATTCTTCATGGATAGAAAAAAGTCTTTGCCATTTACCTACCATTACTGTGATAAGCCACAGGTGCACCCTCTCTCTTTAGTAAAACTAAAGGCAGCAAGTAAAGTATTTTGATTATTAATTAAACAAAGCCACTCCCAAATTGCTATGGTGCCACAGAGCAGAGAGCCAACACCCAGGGCTGCTGTTAGAGATTCCTGCTCGCCAGCTCTGTGAGTCGTCCTGGGTGAGACTCACTCACCAGGCAGAATACAGTGAAACAAAGAAAACCGGGGAGCACCGTTTTCATGCAATTGGCTAGAAGGGTTTACGGAATTCAGCTCCTGCCATGATGTATCTTCCACTTCCAATCAAAGCATTTTATCAAGCAATATTGCTATATAAATGAGTTTGTAAGGAGAGGTGAATTAATTTATTAGACCAGCTGCAGTCAGAAAAAGTAAGGAGTATTCAGTTTGAGGTTCACTTGACAAGGGCTGACCTCTAAAAATGGAGACATTTTCAGGCTCAAGTTCTCTAACAGACCCTCACAGTAGAATTGGTTTAGAAAAATGATCTTTTGACAAGCGGTCAAGAATGGAGCTTGGCTTTAACCTAACAATTGTTAGAAATTGTGTTAAGATAGATTTAAGAGAGTTGCATAGAGAAGTTGGAAGCTTAAGCCTTTCTGCTTAGTATGAACCGGATCAGTAAATGAACTCACAAAAGGTTTGTTTGCTCACCAAACAGGCAACAGGAAAAAACCATGGCAACATGTCTCACTTTCCTGGAGAGGTCCTTGCTAATAGATTCACCTGATGGTGCTGCAGAGAAAAAGGAGTGATTCTGCTTTATAGGAGCAGTATTAGTGAGGGGCAGAAAACCTTATGATCATGCAGTAAAAATAATATTCCTGCAATATTTTTTCTCTTGAATTTAAATCATCTGTCAACATAAAGCACCAGATTAATTTTCCCCACACTTTGGTGAATTTAACACTTCTTCCCCTAAATTAACATCTTTAATCTTTTAACATGAAGATCTTCAAGTATCTTTAGTCTTCCAATGCACATGTCAGTTATCTGGAAAATGCTTGTTAAATTAAACTCTTTTTCTTTCTTCATTTTCCAAATCAGAAGGAACTAAAAAGCCTGTGAGTGATTCAGCCCCTAGCTCTGCTAGCCAAGTGCACATGCAGCGAATGGTCCCATTGACTTTCCTGGAGCACCTCACAGGGTATGTAGTACAACACATGTTCACAGCACAGGCTCTAGCAGTCCAAGCTCAGACAGATACATTCAAACAATATGGCAGTCCCAGAAATCCTTACAAACTGCACTGAAATAGTTAAAAGATAGAGCTACTTTCATTAGGAGTTTTATATTCCTACATTTCCTGGTTTTAATGGAAGAAAGGGGGTGGTTTTATTTCAAAACCAATCTGACTGCCTCAGAGAGACAGTTGGAAAGTTCCTATTATTGTGGCACACTCATGCTTAACTTTCATTGACATAGCAGCATCAATCACCAAAAGGATGGTCTCATAGTTCAAGATGCAGCTTGCTACTGCTTACATCAATTCTTAGGCTTTTATGATGACTCTACTTTAATTAAAGTTATAAGAATGTTAATTATTTTTTGGGCTGAGCCAGGACAGTCAGAGTGGAAAGTGGGACTGGTTCTGCATAACACCTACATGAGAAACAAAATCAAGCGAACTAGATGCTGGTATATTTATTGCACACATCAACCAGGAAGTTTGCAAGGAAATACAGGTGTGACAATCTTATTGGTCAATAGAAAGAAGAAACCCGAGTATAATGAACACCTCATAAAATGATGAAAGCATCCTTAGTTCAATCCACTGTCTGATAGACTGTCATTTTCTTCTAAAAGAGGAGAGAGGAGAAAGATTTTGTAGGAGACCATGCTAAAAGTCCTGACTCCTAACCGTAGAGAACAGCTTAGCACATACACAAGCATGACATCTGCAACATCCAGGAGTCCACATGAAGCTTATCTAAAGCTGCAAATCATTTTTAGCTTTTAGATGACATCTTTGCCTATTCCTTTCAGGATTTTAAAATGGAAAGTATAGGGACCTAGAACAGATGGTGAAGCCTACCAGCTGTTTGCAGGTTATTATTTGATCATCGTGTGAGACAAGTGAAAGTAACCTCTACCGTATAAACTTTTAATGAAAATAATAGTAGTACTTACGGGCTTCCATCCCTAAGGTCTGTTGGCACATGGCACCAACACAGTTGCACATTACTGAAGAGTATAGCATAGACTATTTGCTTATCTCCAGGTAACTGACATAATTTACCTGACTCTGCTATTCATTACCTTCAGTTTGTTTAGCTTTTTTGCTTGTTAACAAGATACTTGATATTTAAAACTTACAGTCAGTGGAGGGGGCAGCACTGTATAATGAATTAGAAACTTGGACCTCAGCATTACTAGCCAATACACAAAAGCAGCAGACACCAGAGCTTCACACTAACCAGGCAAAGACCAAGCATAGCTAGGCATTTCTCCCATTCCTACTGTGCTGTTGATTCATATCCCTCTACCCTCCTCCCCCATCCTCCCCACCCCTCCCATGCCAGAAAGCAGGTGGGTGCTATGAACTGGTCCCAGGTTATTTCAGCCCAGCAACACCTGCAGAATGCAACAGGCTGATGGTTACAGGCAGCTCTCCAGCAGCTGCATGATATGAAATAGGAGTACAGGAACTGAAGCCCTAGCCTGCTGGCGTTTGTAATGACTCAATGCATTCAACTCTGAAAAGCTGGCTAATCAGTTGGATAGCAACGGGTCTTCCAACAGAAAACAAGAAATGACATGTCATTTCATCTTTTCTTTTCAGACGTGTTAAAAACATAAGTGGCTCCTGACAGACCATTGACTTTGCAACTCTAGGATGTGCAATTTTACATATGTATGACTCGTCACAAAGTTTTAAGTGCTCTGCTTTCATGTCATGCTCCCATCCCCATCTTTCCCACACCATTTCATTGGCATGTAGAGATTAGACCACCTGTGACTTGACTATGTGGGAATTCCCTGCCTCCCAGGGAATCTCCAAGTGATACAACTGGATACAGGGAACAGCTGGATGCAGAAAGACCACATTGCCTAAGCTCACTTCTATTTCAGCCATTCTCAGCTGCCAGAATGACCTTATGGGGAGGGAGGGGAAATGAGAGCTGGCTGCTCTGTCCCAGCTTCTGAGTCTCTATGCTAAGCATAGCTGAAAAATATTTCAGCCCTTGGACCACTATAAATTAAGTATTTCACAAGATTTGGGGTAGTGTTGCTTATGCCAGCTACAAATAATGTAGTTTTAAAGGACCATTGTGCGTTTGAATTCCAAGATAAAGCCACGTTATCGTCACACCACTGGCTGGAACTGGGCCAGCAGGAGAGTGGGAACACCCATCCTCCTATCAGCTCCCTGTGACTGGTACTGCTTATTTAGTGTCACCACCTGTGGGAGTGCGCTTGCCATTTCCAGGCCATAACGTTTAAACAAGCCTTTAAGTACACGTTGCCTTAAGTCACTCTAATTGGTTTAAATAGCCAGCTAATTCTTCTAATAGGGATATTACAACTATATTTGTACAGTGTATGACCCACAAGGTGGTGAAACATGAGCACCTCATGGGTAAAAGTTAATAACCATTCATTACTGTTCCAGCAATAATAACCTAATCTGTGACGACTATTGTGGAAGGCATCTCTGGAGATTGTCTAGTCCAAGACCGCTGCTCAAAGCAGGGTCTCCTACAGCAGGTTGCTCTGGGCCATATCCAGCTGGGTTTTGAATATGTCCAAGGATGCAGATTCCACAGCTTTCCTGGGCAGCCTGATCCAGTCTTCAGTCATCCTCATATTACAAAAAAAAAAAAAAATAAAATCTTACATTTGCATAGAATTTCCTGAATTTCAGTTTGGGCCCATTGCCTCTCATCCTGCCACTTAATGTCACAGAGAAGAGTCTGGCTCTGTCTTCTTTACTCCCCTCTCATTATTCAGAACTCAACCCAGCACTCCAGATGTGGCCTCGCCTTCTCTGCCCTGCAGGCAATGCTTTGCTTAATGCAGCCTTAGGGGGCTATTGGTTGCCTTTGCCAGGGCATGCTGCTGGCTCATGTCCAGTTAACTTGCTGTCCACCAGGAATCCTAGGTCATTTTCTGCAAAGCTGCTTTCCAGCTGCTTGAACCCCAACAGGTACTGGTGCCTCCGCAGGTGCAGAACTTTGCATCGCTCTTTGTTGAAGTTCATGAAGTTCCTGTCGGCTCATTTCTCCAATCTGTCAAGGTCCCCCTGCATGGTATCACAACCACCTGGGCTATCAACCACTCCTCTCAACTTTGTATCACCTGTAGACTTGTTTAGGGTGTACTCTTTTCATCCATTAATGAAGATGTTAAACAATATTGGTCCCTGTATTGACCCCTGGGGTACACCACTAGTGACTGGCCTCCAGCTTGTGTGTCTCCAGTCACAACCCTTTGAGCCTGGCAGTTCGGCCAGTTTCCAGTCCCTTTCACTCTCCTCTTACTTAGTTCATACTTTATCAGTTTTTCTGTGGGGATGTTATGGGAGATGTATCTTCTGTCATCCAAGATCACTGCATTGTGATATGTTTCCCCACCAAGAAAACAGCTCAGTTCCTTCACGACAGATGATCTTTGAGAAGTCACCATCATTGATGCTGCTCCTGTGCCAGCCTTCTGCACAAGCACACTATTTAGCAAGAAACTCAGGGTAGTGTACTGGTAAGGTGTGCTAAGAGATTATTAGCAGTAAAATGTTAGCAGTAAAATTTTATTCTTCAAAGAAATAGAGGGAAAGACTCTCACCACTTTGAGATGGGCTATTTTTGTGGTAAGTGGGGTTTAGGCAGGAGGAATATTGAAAATTCAGCAAAACTTTATACTCCCACAATCAGGGAATGCAAAAAGAGGAAGAAACCTGTCCTGGGACTATTTTGGCATTTGTAGCTCTACAGAGATTTTTAAATGTGACCTTGGTTAAGATCTTTTAAAGGTGTACATCCCTAACCTTTCTGTTATATTGGCAAATAAGAGATTGTTTTAGGAGCCAGAATATCAGCATAGCATAGAATATAGGCAACCTAAAAGTAAAAAACTAAGGAAAATGTGAAGTTGGAGGCATTCTACAACAGAATGGCTTTATTCAATGGGAAGACAAACCAGTAGCCTATAATATGTCATTAAGATACTGTGTAAGAAAAGGAACTATATTATGTCAATATTTGCAGACAAGAATTGTAGTGAGAAGCCTTCAGAAGGACATTCAGTGATCTGCATTACGGACTACCTCATAGCACGAACCAGCTGGAACAAGCTGCCGTATTACTTCAAAGTTCATGTTATAAACTGTTAAACAGTTGAAAGTCAGGCACAGGATGAAGGTACTCTTTCCATCCCCTGCATGATCACTGAGTAAGGACATTAAGATTCAAACTTTGTTGAACCAACTCTTAGAAACCTCACAGCAGAGTTGTCTCTCCACCTCTCTGGGTAACTTGTGCCAGTGCTACACTATCCTCCTCATGAAGATGATTTTCCTGATGTCCACTATGAACCTTCCAAGCCACAGCTCAAGGTCCTCAAACTGATGGAATAACCTGGAACTACATTCAAGTGGTTGCAGGCTGCTGTTAGATAGTCTCTCATCCTCCACTTCGACAGATTAGACAAGCCCAGCCAACTTCTTGAATTTTAGTAGAGGAGGTCAGTTGTGGAATTAGACAGAAATTTAGAGTAGTACTGCACTCTGGTGGAGGGGAGAACACCCCTTCCAAAAAAAAAAAAAAAAAGAAAAAGATAAGAAGGTGAAAACAGAGGAGTTTATCACTGATCTAAATCTGGAGAGTCAGTTTTACAATTTTGCTGCTGAGGCCTGGATAAAAAAAAACAGGTTATATTCAGGATCTGGGAAATCTGACTCAGAAAATGAGACCGCTAAATCCCAGATTTAACCTTGACAGGGCAACTGGAGTTGTCTAAGCAAAGACCCTCAACCAGTTCAGAGTGAAGTAGAGGGAGTGTCACGGTTTAACCCCAGCCAGCAACTAAGCACCACACAGCCGCTCACTCACTTNAAAAGAAGAAACTAATAATAATAATGGTAACACTAACAAAATAACAATAGTAATAATAAAAAGATTGGAATGTGCAAGTGATGCACAGTGCAACTGCTCACCACCTGCCAACCAATGCCCAGTTAGTTCCCGAGCAGTGAACCCCCCTGCCCCCACCCCCCCCCAGTTTATATACTAGACATGATGTCACATGGTATGGAATACCCCATTGGCCAGTTTGCGTCAGCTGCCCTGGCTGTGTCCCCTCCCAACTTCTTGTGCCCCTCCAGCCTTCTTGCTGGCTGGGCATCAGAAGCTGAAAATCCTTGACTTTAGACTAAACATTACTTAGCAACAACTGAAAACCTCAGTGTGTTATCAACATTCTTCTTATACCTAGCTCAAAAACATAGCACTGTACCAGCTACTAGGAAGACAATTAACTATCCCAGCTGAAAACAGGACAAGGGAGAAAAAACAGTACTGTGATGTGGACATGGTGGGGACATGGTGGAATACCTGAGACATGACAACTGGAAGACCTGCTGCAGAAAGGCAGCTGAACCTCAAAACTGGAGTCCCTTAAAACTGTGCAGTCTGTGTGATCAACTGGAACTGCACATTCTGTGACACACATACAAGCGAAGGCAATGTCAAGAATTTGGGAGACTGAGGGTGCTGCGGAGCACATCATGCCAGCCAGGAGGTGCCAACACCACTAGACTCTGCGCAGCTTGGAGAAAAAGACCAACACTACTAGTAGCGGAGACAAACTCTGCAGAACAAATAAGCTTCATTGCAGAGGTGATGCTGATTAGGCTATTGGCCGGAAAGCAAAAGCAATGTTTAATAATGCAAGATCAGTGCATAAGCAGCAGTGGGACAAAGAAAGCAGTTGTGTCAGTAGGTTCAGCGGAATTTCACTGAGCAGATGTGTTTACTGCTCAATGATAAAAAATTATAAATTGGGAAAAAAAAAACCCAACAAAAAATGAGCAGGATGGAATCCTTTATTTTTGTAAACCTTCAGGTAAAGTTAGTAAGAATAGAGAGAATGAAGAGAATCCTGTCCCTTACTACTTAGGGACCAATTCTGGGAGTCAGAGCTGACATCATGTCACTGATACTCAGTAGAAGCCAAAGTCTTCTGATCTTTGAGGTAAAGCTTTAGGAAAACTGAGAGGGTCTGGGCCACAGGAGGCACACAGACAGATCACAAGGTGGCAGCTCTGAGGGACTCGCTGAATTACAGACACTGTGGCTCAGGTACTTGCCCGTAATAGAGCTTATCGTCCAAAAACCAGGGGAGGCAGGTTTTATAAACAAATAAGATTAACAGACGGGGTTAATTAAAAACTCTTCATGTGAAACTAAGTACAAAACTAAGCTGTCCAAAACACAAAGGTCTTCCCACCATCCTCATATATTACAGTATAATAAAAATAGGAAACGGCTAGCTTACAGATTTTGAGCAATAATGAAAATTGAGTATCAGTTGCTCAGGCAGGGGAGGAGTCATTGGCTTTAAGCCTGGAGTACAGCAAATTTTCTGGTTTTAAACACAGATAGTTATTTCAATTAGAATGCCTTTACTTAAACCTAAATACAAGACTTTCAGGCATGAAGCCTTGCCAATCATAACCAACTTGCCCAGTTTAGAAGACTAGATAAACAGACTTCTCTGCAGGCTGTGGTACAGCCCCAGCTACCCAACCCCTCTCATCAAAGAGTCCCTTTTCACTCATTCACTGCCTCCCTGTGGGACTGAATAAAACATTTCAAAGTTAAATCTAAATGTTGTCAGGATCAGGCTTTGTCTTACCAAATACAAACTGAGCAATTAAGTCCTACATAAGCTGAAAACCTTGAGACTCCTTGGTGTAACAGATCATGATAGTTTCCTTACTGTTGTGGAAAAGGGTATTAAATCATACAAGAGCAAGTATATTTACTATGGGTGTTCCAATGACTTACTGATTTTAGAACATGTCATTCAGCAATGCCTTCCAGACATCCCAGTAGTTCACAGCTCAAAACAGAGTATAATATAAGAACTGGTTACATGGCAAATCCCCACCTTTATCTGAAGCTATGTAAAGGATGCTCCATGCTTGCATTCCAGCTTGCCAATTGATATCAAGTGGTGGTGATTTGTATTATAAACGTGCACATGCAAGTGAGAAAGAATGCCTTCAGAGACATAAAAATCCTGATGGGTTGGTCTTTTGTTTTGAAAGCTGTGATCGAAGGGTCAGAATGTCATATTTTAAATCCTAACCATCTCTTCTGCTATCCAACTTGAAAAATATTACTAATAAACTGTAGGTACTGCAAGTTCATTGAGTAATTCATTCCACAAAAAAGAGGAAAGTGTTAGGCTGAGATATTTTGGGAATTTATCATCCTTCAAGACAAATCATCAGACTCTTAGCAGATATTTACCTGAACTCCAGTTACCAGCTTTAAGTGTTCAGCAGTAGAAAACTGCTGAACTTTTGACTTTCCAGCTCTGTATTGAAATGTGGCTTTGTACTGACTATAAAGTAGACAGGAGAATGTTTGAATCATGGTCTTCAAACTCTCAGGGGAATGTCTGGACCACTTATCCACTTATAAGAACCAAGTCCTTCCTAGTCTCTCCTTTAGTAATGCTATGCATTTGCATGTATTAGCAAAAGTTTCCTGAGCCAATGTGAGAAAAAATTGCTTTCTTGCCTAACAGACCAACAACTATGCTGGGAAGTGGGGTATCTGCAGTCTGGTACCTGCTCCAGCATAAATTACTGTTATACAAAAAGAAATAGTCTTGATGTGAGTGACTGGGAACATCGATCATCAGGCCATATCCCAATCCAGAGAGCACCTACCTATAATCCTCAAGATAAGGATTTGAATTAGTTCGGGGGGGGAGGGAAATAGAATGGGAACTGCATCTGCCATACGTATCAGAGGTGTCTCAGCTGCTAAACTCTGGGGTGAAAGCTTTCCAGAAAATTTATCAGGCAAATTTCATCCAAGCAGCTTTCAGGTGATAAAAAATTACTATTCAGTTCATGTGGTTAAAGCATTGACAAAAGAAGTTTGACCAGTTCTCAAATGAATTTATTCTACTTTCAATCACCTTGTCTTACAATACACTACTACTTTAACAGCCCTAGAAGCTCACTGACCCCCAGATACGGCTGTCTCTGGCTTTGACTCAGAGAACTTCTAGTGTGGTACTGACTATATATTTCATCCATTACTTTTATTCTTCCAACATAAAGTTTTGCTATTTATTCTGAGCAGCAGATCACAAGACCTGGAAGCATGTGGTTGTTATAAAATTAGGAGGAGTGGCTGAATTTCCCATGCTTCTGAAAATTCTGAAACTTACGTATTACAAAACACAAACAAAAATGAAGCACTTCAGAAAACATCTTTAAAACGGCCATAACATCAGTCACCAAAACTGTGCTGATTTCTGTGTAACATAATGAACAAGGGTACCTTCAGACCAGAGAAATTAAAAACAAAGGAAAAGTCCAATTACTAGTTTTGTAAAGATGTTAAATATTAACAGTAATTGGATCTACCAGAGCAAAAGAAAAAATCTTCTGGGATAGTCCTGTTTTGTTCCAAGCTCTCCTGGGGCAATTCCTGCAGGATTTAGTCACTGAGGCAGAGAAAGTAGTCCCTGATAAGCAGCCAGAAGCTAACTCAGCGGCCAGGTACAGTCTCAGGACCTAAGCAGGGAGTTGTGGGAAAGGCTGAGCTCACCTCTCTCTTCATCAACAAGGCACAAGGATGGTTTAGAGACATGTTCAGCTAGCTCCATTAAGATCAGTGGCTTTGAGCTGACAGGGAAGTCCCTGTGAGTAGCTGTATTGCAATTATTGAGTTTCTTGCAGAGCAGCACAAAGCTATGTGGAAATAGGTTAAGGTAAGTGCATCTCCTGAAAACAGGACAAAGCAAAGGTGCATATTAAATGGGAATACACCTAAGGCAGGAGCCAAGGAGTGAGTGGGGACTTAGTTTTGCAAATGCATTTTCAGACAAAACCCAATTTAAAAAAAAATGTGTGTGAGTGGGAGCCTATCTGCTCATTACTCTTCACATAACCAGAGAGCAGCTAGAACTTCTGTTATAGGCTTTAAAACTACCAAACGCTATTAGGTGTGACCTGAGAAGATAGTCAGCAAGAGCATTTTAAATTACAATTACAAATTGCCTGAGCTGAGACGAAGATTTCAGAAATAGGTACCTAATTTTTGACTTGTACATCTGCATTGAAGTGGATTAAGGATGTAACCTGATTGTCTGAAGTGAGTGCTCACACGTCCAAATACAGATCTTGGAAACTTATTCTGGTATATGTTTTAGAAGAAAATCTGAGTGGATGTGATTTGAAGCTAACAAAATACATCTCTGAATCTTTGAGGAGAAGTGCCGGAGGAGGAACAGATTGATACGCAATCTCTTTCTCTCGTTTCATTTCTTAATCAGGCTATAGATGACATGAAACATACAGAAAGGGGAGTTAAAATGACTGGCCTCCCTGGGAGGTTTGGTTTCACCCTTCTAATAAGTCAAATATTTAAGCAAAGCATGGTACTACTGTACATTTGTAAGGAACAGCAATATTTATTTTTCCTTGAGTTCACCATCTTGCTTCTGCACCTCATTTTCCTAATTACTGCTTACAAAAGATTAAAACAAAACAAAAGCCAAACTGTGATCCAAAGCATTACATTCTCTTAAGTATGTTCAGAAAAAAATGTGTGCTGTTAGCAGCCATCAGAGAGCACTGTGAATTTCAGACAGGAACATACATATCTGATGGATTTCATCTACCCAACTGATTAGTTACGTGTTCACTGTCCATGAACATGTGATTTTAATCTCACTGAAATATATGAGGCATGCAGCAAGGAGAACATACTGTAGTTTCAAGATACATTGCTGAGGACAGAATTGCATTGACCTCTGAGGAAGGACCATCTGCAGTCAGTGCAACACTAGGGATGGCCTTCCAGCCACCTGAAAAGGTTTCATTTTCCTAAGCAGTGTAGTGTATTATACATGTATATGAAACCTAAAATGGTTGATTTTCATGTTGTAGTTAAAAATAATTGTCTACACAACTAATTAAACGTGGAATTTGAATTAAATATTTATTCAGACCTCCACTTATGAACACAGTTTATTGTTATAGCTTCCAAATACATTTTTGTGGAAATCTTTACAAACTTTCTTTTAGGTTTTATTACAGTTTTCCTATGCGGTGTTATACGTGCATGAGTACACACGTATCTGTATACTGTGCATAGCTAATTACCTAATTAACATCTAAAGTTCCGAGTCATCAATTTAACTTTTTCAGAGGACTAAAAGAACAGCAACCCGTATTGATTTTCCAGCCAATCAAAAAAAGACAAATCACTCTTCAGGCAAATCAGGAGTCTTGACTTAAGCTTACCTGGACTTGGATCTTTGCCAACTTTTTAAAATCACCTTTCAAAAAATGTCCCAAAAGGCTACAGAAACATCTCTGAACTTTAAATACAGCATCTGACAGAAAACTGTAATGTTATTTAATTACAAATTTAACCCTGAATGTTTTGGTGGGGAAAAAAACCTGGAAAGTTTAGCTCTTTGGAAGTAGTATTCAAATTCAAAGCTTGTGGGTGGAGTTGGGTGTGTGAAGGTGCATAAATAGGCAGTAGGAACAGCAGTGTCCACACTGTAACTGGGAACACCTTCACGCCCTGGCAGGCATCTGAGAGTAAACAAGGTAAGGCACAGCACACTTGCTGCTTTGGAAAGTACCCGGGGGAGCTGTGAACCCCAGGTTACCTGGGGCTGGGGCAGCTGATCAATGGAAAGAAACGACTGCAGCAAAGTAGGCACAGTTCAGCACAGCTTGCTATGAAGAAAAAATGTATAGAGAAGTGTTGGCTTTGCAGGTTAAAAGAGCCAGGACAGCAGGGGTTTTGTGGGGGGTGGAAAACAGCAAAAGTGCACATAGCCTTCCAGAGATGAAGTTTTGAAAGAGCAGGTTTAAAGTTCCTCTGTCTTTGCTTTCTGCATTCTGCATCAGCAACAGCATAAAAATTGCCTGGTCTTTTAACTTCCTGGTTGTCCCATACTTTTTGTTTGGGTTTTTTTTTCTTTTAAAGAAGCATTACTTCTGCTGTACAGCTCTAGCCAAAACAACTCTTGAAGCAACCCTGGAAATCCCAGAAAAATGCTTCTGGAGTTTAATTTTCATTGTCTGAATTTTTAAAACTGTCAGCTTGTTGTCATTTTTCCATGAATCTTTTGAATTTTCTGTATTGCTTTTGGAATATCATAGATTTTCTTACTGTACCCATTACATTGCTGTTCTAGTTTCTAGGAGGAAATTTAATGAGAAAACACAGGGTCATGTTGCTAAAGTGTTTTACCCCTTCAAAGAAGCATCCCAGCTGAAACACTGAGGGGCTTCCCATCAGAAGTGCCTCAGCTCTATCTCCATGCCCCAGAGTCCAGCTCAGGAAAAGCTCTTTTGCTTTGCGCTGCTTAAACCTGCAAACTGCATTTTAGTTCTTACTGTTCTACACAGCAACTCCTCCCCACACTTTTCACTATAGATTCCACTAGTTTTAAGGATTAGATGATACTTTTAAGGGGGAAGACAGAATCAGAAGTTTCAACAACAGCATTAAGCTGTGCCAATGCTAATGGCTCACTGTAAAGCCTCGCATAACGTTCTGACTTCTCATTTGAGTTGCTCCCACTGCAAAATGAAGGAAGAGCCAAGGCAAGTTAATTTTTCAGCACCTGTTGCCAGGTTATTGTAAGACTGGGAGATCGAGGTAGAACTGTGACCTTATTAGGACTGGCAGGTAGTTTTGGAATTGTCAGAACTCAGTTGTTTTACTGAGCAAATTCAATATATGTACAAAGAGAGAGTAACTAACACGTACGTGTGCATCTTGAAAGGACCGCAGCCCAATGGCATGAACAGAGCAGTAGAAAGCAGCCAGGTCCTTCATGGCAATTTGCTAAGCAAACCTCACTCTTCCTTGACATTCCCCAAGCCCAGGCCCCTGCCTGGAGCAGTTCGTTTCAGCCCTGACCCACCCTGCTGCATACCTGTGACTTGACCTGATCTGCTGTATGCCTCAAAGCAAGCACCAGCCTGGGAGGCACGGCAACGTGAAGTTTCTCTCATCTCTTCCAGGAGCAGCCATGGAGAAGAGTTACATGTCCATGTTCCTGCTGCTCGTTGCCATCTCCTGTGCTCTGGCAAAGGATATGGGCACGAAGGAGACTAAGGAGACTACCACTAAACCAAAACTGCCTCAGACACTCTCCAGAGGTAAAAAAAAAACAAACACAAACCCAACCCCAAATTAAAAAAAAGTGCAATCTGCCAAAGTTTTGACTCCTATGTTGTTCTAATAAATTAATTTTCTTGCAACTCCTTCTGCAAATACATTTTCTAGTATTTCCTACCTCCCCCTCCCCTTTTATTCCTGATTTAAAGCCCTCTAGCAGCGTGCTTGTTCAAAGCCCTTCCCGGCAGATGCAGGCAGGGGGCGGGACGCGAACCCGTGGCCCCCGGCCCCGCTTATAACGCGCCTCCTTTCCTTCCCCCGCAGGCTGGGGAGACCAGCTCATCTGGACGCAGACGTACGAGGAAGCCCTCTTCCGCGCCAAGCACGGGTACCGCCCCCATCCCCGNCCCACTCCCTAACGAGGACTCCTCTTTTCCAGCAACAAGCCCCTGATGATTATCCACCACTTGGATGACTGCCCGCACAGCCAAGGTAATCCCTTTGCACTGAAAAAAAAAAAAAAAAAAAAAAAAACCCAAACCTGAAAAAACCAAAAACAACAAAAAAAAACCCAAACCAAAAAAATAATCACCTGTTTTTAGGTTTTTGGATAAAAGCTGCTTAAAAAAAAAAAAAAGCAGCCGCCATTCTGCGTGCTGCGTACGGCTTAGTGAAATACCGACTTGCACAAGCACGCAGGGTGTTCTTCAAGTCGCTGTCCCATGTAGGTATTTTCCAATGTGCAGCGGTAAAATAAAAATGGTAATTCGGGATTACATGAGACAAAATGGAGACGGAAACGAGCAGAGGTCAGCAGGTTTTGACCTGCAGCAAATCCGGTTTTGGTTCGCGCCACAATCGGCCAAAACCAGCAGCGAGACCGGGAGCAGTGAAAAACAGTAATTCATGGGAAAGGACATATTCAGCTTTCGGTATCGGTGGTGACTGAGACCGAGTCTGGCCAGGGACTCAACCAAGCTAGGCCGAAACGGAACTTTTGTGGGATTTCTGGGAACTGGGCCTGCTCTTTTCCCAGTGTTTCTGAATTTACCCAAGGGCTCTTCCCCCTGCAAGCCGATCCACACAGCAAGACCTTTGCATCCATCCGTAGCTCCAGTAACTCCAGAATAATCTTTGTAGAAGCATTAAAATCCTGTCAGAAATCTCAGGCTGAAGTCCTGCACCTCCATACGGAATTTTCTGTGCCCTAGGAACTGGAGCCAGAAACTGCAATGGCAGACTGGGAGGTTTAAAGGGTCAAATGCTCAAATTCAAGCTCAAGCAGACAAATTTGAGACCTGCACTGTCTGAAGGAAGGACGGACATTTTTTTACCCTTATACGTACTCTTTACCACAGCATATAAATGAGTTGATCATCTTCCAGAGGAATGAACTTAAAATCTTCATTTGCTGCAATTGTAAACTGGGAATTCTTAATTTGATGCTACTTTCACTCTCATTTATTTCCACTCTAGCACTCAAGAAGGTCTTTGCTGAAAGTAAAGATATACAGAAATTGGCTGAAAAATTCATTCTCCTGAACCTTGTGGTAAGTTTCCCAGTTACACTTCATTAAGCGAAAGCAATGAAGTTCACTTTTTAATTATGGCTTCTCCAGCTATAATTAGTCAGTTTAATAGCTAGGGTTGGCTAGGAAAATGGCCAGTGCTGAAGCATAATAAATTTAGTAATAAGTGTCTTTCATCTGTAGCTATCATAACCTTCAAAATATGAGGGAATTTAAAGTTTAATAATAACATTAACTGTTGTTATAAATTTGCAACTCCAGCTGTTAAAAGATCGCTTCCTAGACAGTGAATTTCTTAAACCGCACAATGTATTATTTAAGCTGTGTTTCATAACACAAAGTACAACAAAGAAAAAAAGTATTTATGTAACGTGCCCTCCTTGACTGGGAACCTTCTCTGTTCTCTTTAAGTATGAGACCACAGACAAGAATCTTTCCCCTGATGGCCAGTACGTCCCTCGGATTTTGTTCGTAGGTGAGTACCTCAAGCATCAAAGCTGATCTCAGATCAGAGCCCCTGCTGCGCCATGAATCTCAAATCCTCGGGCTTATTAACAGGAATTTATTCCATGTGAAATATAAAAATTCTAGTTGGTTTTGTGGGATGCAATTTCAAAGCAACCCCAGCCGGGTCGTTAGCTTCACAGGTCCAGCCTTCCTCCCTCATGGATTCCACGAATGATGTAATTTCTTCCACCATGTCACCGAAATGACATGATGCCACAGTCACTGGAATGGGTAGGCACCGGCTCAGCCTTGCTCATCCTCCTATCTCTAGAAATACTGTAAACCCCTCAGGTTTCGGTTTGTAACGCAATCTCAGACAACACAGGAACAGCAGTGACCCTGGGTGCTTCAGAGGCTGATTTTCAAAGCTCGGTACTCGGTTCTGTGCTCCCCTAACCTGCACAAACCCCTGCGAGGCATTTGCGTTTTGGAGACGTATTGGTGGCCACGCTCGCACGCAGGTATTCCCTCTCCCAGAACAGATACGTGGCCTCGCATACTGCACACATGCATCATTAACACATACCTTTATAAATCTAGGTCACGACGGCCATATTCAACAGACCAAAGCAACTGCCGTATCTCTGCATTTATTATTTCCTTTTTAATAACATTTGCAGCCTGAAAGCCGCCTCAGCTCGTAGAGTTAATTCAGGTACTATGCAGTGGCACAAGGTGCAAGGCTGATAAACGTTGATCAGAATTAAACCTATCCCCTTCTTAATAAACTGGCAAATACAACACTTAAAATTGAACTGTCAGTGACTGTGTAGCAGAACGATCTCTTGGTTAGTGGAAGCAGATGTGTCTTGCAGAAACATTCAGGAAGCAAAAGGAGTGCAGAAAGGTTTATTTCCTTCTGCCTGAAGGTTAGTCCTGCCCTCTGCAACTTCTCTCATCATTTTTTTTCCAGATCCTTCCCTGACTGTGAGAGCAGATATTACCGGAAGATACTCAAACCGTCTCTATGCATACGAGCCCTCTGACATTTCCTTGTGTAAGTAGCATATCCTGAAATATTCCGAAATACTCTGAAAGTAGTGACATTTTTCACGTGACAAGGAATAACACCAGGCATTACAGACTCTTGCAATCAGTACTTGCTGAAAGACAGTTAACCAGGATTCAAATTAAACAGGGTGCTAGACTTAAGCTCAGTGAGGTGAAGAGAGCGATGGCAGGGCCCTGGCGCCTTAAACGTCCATCTGTTTTGAAAGAAAGCAGACATCATTAGGAACTTGCATAATTCAGCAGTATTCAGTGTAAGCAACGAGGAGAACTCCCGTGCACAAGCCCTGCTGCACCAGGTCAGGAAACCTTCTGGGAGCAGAGAAGACTGGTTTGCCACAGCCCTCCCTCAGTGCTGCACAGCTCCTGCCTCTGCCCTGCGAACATCTATGCGTTCGCATTAACAGATGGATGTTCTCACCAGTCAAAATTAAAGCGATGATGTTCACGAAATGCTTGGAAGAGCACAGAATCTGTATAGCAACAGGCATGTGAGCAAAAGCTTTAATAATAATGACATTTTCTCTGCAGTATTTGTAGTCACTGGAAGAGGAAGTTGCAACAAAAATAACATGTATGAATATTTCATTTCTAGTGTATTCAAATATGCAGAAAGCGCTGAAGCTCCTGAAGACTGAACTGTAAGGGGAAGAAGGAAGCCCTTAAATACTATGAAGTCTGATCTTCCATCCCTTCTCCACACATTGAAACTGGTGAAGAGACTATTTAGAGTGATATTTAGTGATGTGTAGTGCTCGTTTATATACATAAACACTACAGTTTTACATTAGCAATTTTGTACTGGGCAGCATTTTTAAAAGCTGGAGGCTTTTAATTTAAGGTGTACAGAAGAATACTGTATGATCCAACCATAAAAATAATTTTTTAAAAAATAAATCCATTTCAAGTGTTTACATACAAAGTGTTGCTGTGTTATGTATTTTTTCCTTATTATCACCTACCATTATTAGAAACAGTAAAATCACACTGTTACTTGAAACCACAACTTGCAATTTTACATCTAAGCACTTTGGAAGGAAAAGGGCTGTTGGGGGTAACCCCAGCCAGCAGCTCAGCCCCACACAGCCACTCACTCACTCCCCTCCAGAGGGATGGGGGAGAGAATCAGAAGGGTAAGGGTGAGAAAAGTTGTGGGTTGAGACGAAGACAGTTTAATAGGTAAAGCAAAAGCTGCACATGCAAGCAAAGAAAAATGAGGAATTCATTCACTACTCCTCGTTGGCAGGCAGGCACTCAGCCATCTCCAGGAAAGCAGGGCTCCACCATGTGTAACTGTTCCTTGGGAAGACAAACACCGTAACTTTGAACAACCCTTGCTTCCTTCTTCTTCCCCCTTCAGCTTTTATTGCTGAGCATGACGCCATACAGTCTGGAATATCCCTTTGGTCAGTTGGGGTCAGCTGTCCCGGCTGTGTCCCCTCCCAACTTCTTGTGCACCCCCAGCCTCCTCGCTGGTGGGGTGGGGTAAGGAGCAGAGAAGGCCTTGGCTCTGTGTAAGCTCTGCTCAGCAGTAATGAAAACATCCCTGTGTTATCAACACTGTTTTGGTCACAAATCCAAAGCATAGCACCATACAAGCTACTATGAAGAAAATTAACTCTAGCCCGCCCAACCCAGCACGGAAAAGCAGCTTTGTATCTCCAGTTTCAGCAGCTAGCTAAGCTCTGCATTTCTCAGCCTGCTTTATCTCCATTTATTTTCCTGTAGCACCAACCTATGTCAAGCTCTCATTATCATCCCTTTCTTTACAGTTAGATAACAAGAAGTGCAAACCTTTTATAGAAGAGTACTTAAGACTAGAGGAAGGGATAGCTTACACATGTGGGGGTTGTTTCTCTTTTTAAACTGGCTGCATTCTGAAGTTGTCTGAGGATCACCTTACCTACTTGGAAGATTTTTTTTTTTTTAAGACAAAAACTTCTTCCCTTCAAAGACTTCTGCTTACATCAGAATTCAGTAAAACCTTGAGATCATTAATAGAAGTGATAACATATTGAGTATATGGTTAGTTTCATGATCGTGTTACATCTTGTGATTGCTTATATACAAGCCCAAAAGGGACAAGAGAACTCAGAACTAAAAGAAACCCTGCAGATGAACACCATGGGAGTACACGCCACCTTAAGACTTAGACCAAAAGGAGACTTTCCAACTTCAAATATCTAAGAACTCAGAAGCTGCACCAGTGAAAAACACTTTGCCCAGGACTATACCTCCATTATTTTCTCAGCTCTTTGGCAATGTCAGTCATTATTACCGCTACTATTACCATTACTACCACTACTAGTCATGATGATAACCATGAGACAGGAATACACCTCAGAAGGTAGGGCAGGTAAGAGAAGGAAGGCTTTCAGCTCAAAGGAACTTCTCAGCAAAATTACAAGCAAGGCACCTGCTAATGTCTTTGGCAAGCTATGTGAACCCTACCAACCAGAAAATCTCAAGTGGTACCTGGAAAGGGCCCCAGACACGCAGTTCAGTATTGCTTCAGAAGTTCAGTTAAGATGTTCCTTTCTATTGCAGCATCTTAACTGTGATGAGCGAATTCTTTGCTGCAGAAGGTCCTTCCCTTCTTCCTTCCCAAGCAGAAGATGGGGGGGGAAGGATGTAATAGGACAGAAATACTCTCCAGAAGCAGCTATCACCCACAAAAAGCAAAAAAGGTGATTACACCACTGAGCAGAGCGACAGCACAGAGGGAGGCTGGAGCAATTGGTTATCAGAATCATCCTTATCTGCTTAACCCAAAGTACACTGGCTACAGCCGTATATCTGACAAAACAAAAGCTGCCCATACCATCACATTTTAGAAGTCTGTTTTTATAACTCTACTGAAGTAGCAACATTTTCTTAAGCAGATTTACTGATGCTATCGATAATATTCAGCAAATGGATATAAGGCATATTCGACATGAGTCTAGTAGTCTATGTGCTATAGGCGCAAATATACAAGCTAGTTCAGCCTGCAAGTATGAAGAAATTAATTTTTAAAATAAATTAATTTTTTGCACACTCAGGGCTATGCTTTTGTAGTTTGCTTTTGACCTTAGACAAATTTTCAAGAACCTTAACACATAGTCAACTTAATTCTGCTCTGCAAGAGCCCACAGGGTTGTGGTGAATGGAGTTAAATCCAGTTGGCAGCAGGTCACAAGCGGTGTTCCCCAGGGCTCAGTACCGGGGGCGGTTCTCTTTAATATCTTTATCAATGATTTGGATGAGGGAATGAGTGCACCCTCAGTAAGTTTGCAGATGACACCAAGTTGGGAAGCAGGGCTGATCTGCTCGAGGGTAGGAAGGCTCTACGGAGGGATCTGGACAGGCTGGACCGTTGGGCTGAGGCCAATTGTATGAGGTTCAACAAGGGCAAGTGCCAGGTCCTGCACTTTGGTCACAACCCCAGGCAATGCTACAGGCTTGGGGAAGTGTGGCTGGAAAGCTGTCTGGCGGAAAAGGACCTGGGGGTGTTGGTTGACAGTCAGCTGAGTATGAGCCAGCAGTGTGCCCAGGTGGCCAAGAAGGCCAACAGCATCGTGGCCCATATCAGACATAGTGTGGCCAGCAGGAGCAGGGAAGTGATCATCCCCCTGTACTCAGCACTGGTGAGGCCGCACCTTGAGTACTGTGTTCAGTTTTGGGCCCTTCACTACAGGAAAGACATTGAGGTGCTGGAGCATGTCCAGAGAAGGACAACAAAGCTGGTGAGGGGCCTGGAGCACAAGTCTGATGAGGAGCGGCTGAGGAAACTGGGGTTGTTTAGCCTGGAGAAAAGGAGGCTGAGGGGAGACCTTATTGCTCTCTACAACTACCTGAAAGGAGGTTGTAGTGAGGTGGGTGCTGGTCTCTTCTGTCAGGTGGCTGGTGATCAGACAAGAGGAAATGGCCTCAAGTTGCTGCAGAGGAGGTTTAGATGGGATATTAGGAAAAAAATCTTTACTGGAAGGGTTGTTAGGCATTGGAACAGTTTTCCCAGGGAAGTGGTGGAGTCACCATCCCTGGAGGTATTCAAAAAGCATGTAGACAGGGCACTTCAGGACATGGTTTAGTGGGCATGGTTGATGGTTGGGCTTGATGATCTTAAAGGTCTTTTCCAACCTAAATGATACTATGATTTTCATCCCCTCCTCTAAATACAGATTATTTAGGTTTACAGAGGCATCAAGCCAAGCTGAGGTACCTAAAAAAAACCCTTTTCCCATTTCTTTGGAAAACCTGGGAAATAATTTCTGAAGTATATATGCTCAGTAACTTAAAATGCACAGGATGGATGGGGTTTCCAGAACCCCACTAGCATTTGGACAATCTTTAAAGAATTAGGCCTAAAAATAACAATGCAAGCTAATAATACCAGCACACTCCTATTCCATTATCAGCTATAGGTTTTAAGGCACATTTTTACAGGTATCAATTCAAGTTATGCAAGCTTTTTCTTTTTGTAATAAATAGTTATTTTCATGTGAAAGGAGGCAGATGCTGTACAGTGGTATCAGTATGTTAGTTAAGATCTGGATTCACTTTCTTGCACAGATGCAGAAGAATTACATTTTACTATTTTATAGCCAGTTATTTTTATATGACAAAAATGTGTAGGTGCCTTGAAAGAAGTCAGGACAGGTTTCTACACTTTCCAGAATAACAAACTTTAAGAAAGCATTTCAACATGGCTAAGGACAGAAGACATGTAATGTAAACATTAGGAATGCTCCAAGTTAAACCATGTTATTTTGATACTCTGCTGCTGTAAATAGCTTCTAGAAAATCTGGTTACAATTAAGCCTCAAGCAGTCAGATAAAAGTTAAAATGCCTCCCTAGAAACCAACCAATCAAAAAAAAAAAAATCTATACGACCAAAACTATTTTCTCAAGAGGAAAGACAATGCAACGAACAAAGAAAACTTCAAAGACAAAACCCACGAAGAATAGGCATACTTTTAAAAAAATGCTCTATTTCAAAACATCAAAACGGTACATTTCTTGTACACTGACATGCGAGTCAGACCTCTCCTGAAGAAGGCTAGTCTCTTCCCCCCAAAACCAAAGCCAGACTCATGTGTTTTACTGCCTCCCTTAAGAATTAGATTCTGAAAGTGAGTCCACACCTCCAATGTGAATTTCAAGGTTTGTGTTGGTTGGGGTTTTTTTAAATCACAATCTTTTAAATCACCATCTTAAAGAGGGAAAATATTATTAATATGATAGAAAAACTTTAATCAAACCATACAATCCACTGATATGTCTTTTGACTACTAAAACAAATTTGGACATTATGAGACATATGAGTTTCTGAAGTGGTAACATTTTCAGTATTTTCTCAGTGATACACATTTACACTCCAATGTCACCTACCATATTTATGAAACCAGACCCACGCAAAACTAAACATTAAAAACACTTAGGAAAAAAAGTCAAAATTGAAGCAGCAATGTGCTATTATTTTAAGCTTCATATACCCTCTCCATAAGATAGCTTCTTTCATTTCTTAGAGTAATGTACAAAATACAGAGCCTGTCTAGACTAGGAAAATTAACTGTTCCTAAAACAAGATGATCACTGTCCTCTTGACATGTATTGAGAATTGCTGGTTAGTTGCTTAAACAGGACAGCGCTTGGGGAAGGGAAAAAAAAAAGCTGCATACATTTACATTATATTTCAGTACGAGTCTGAAGGCTCTTAAGGTCTTTCGGTACATGAGTGGTCTCTTACTCTGAAAGTGCAAGGACATGCTTGAAACAGACACTAATACTTCTCGACATACGAAGCAGTAATTCACAGACCAAACACCAGGAGATGGCGCTGACAGCAGACGTTGAAGAATCGGCTACACCTGCCTGAAGAGAAGCTGTCTTCAGCAAGTTCTTGACAACCCTCTGCTTTTAGGTTCAACTCTTCCCTCGAGACAATTCCTTCTTTAGGAGCACTGGGCACATGAAAGGCTGAAAAGTGTTCTGATGCGCATGTATTTCAACTTCTTTTTTCCTCCTTTGCAGGAGCAAGGAGGCGTCTCCCTAGTAAAGGGAGACTGCGAGAACCCACTTCTGTCTGCCCTCACTGTCTTCCTTTCCACCTCACTCGGATGCTGTATTCCTTGGCAGATGGCCTTAATACTCTTCCCCTTTTCTTCCTGCAGAGCCATCTTTCAGGCTACAGCAGCTGCCTACCACACCAGAAGCAGCAACTGAATGAAGAAAAGGTGCAGTGCAGGTCTGCAATTCAGTGCGATTAGAAAGAAATGGAACATTATGCACCTCAGGTATTTAAATGTCTGACGTTCCAGCTGATGCATCACTTATTACAGGTTGGAAGAGGGACCATACTTTTCTTCAGCTCAGACAACACCTGCTACATGGATAACGTACTGTTCTAACTTTTAATTCTTTTTTTTTTTAAAAAAAACAAACTACGGGAAACCATCTTTTTTTTGTTGTTTTTTACTTTTCTTTCTTTCTTTTGTACACACCATTCAATCTCTCATGAAATCAGGACTGTTAGCTGGATGACAGAGGAATATACACTGCTGAGTTATTACCATAATTTTGCATCATCTGAAAAAATAGCTGTACAACAACTTTCCAGACATCAAGTTTCTTACATTAAAGATGACAGACCGCTATTGATTCTGATACTGTGCAAATACCAAACTTCATTCACTTGTTAAAGAAAAAAAAGTTTCAAGTTAATCAGCTGCAGATTACATTCTCCTGGTTTTCTTCATTCATTGTTCTCATAGTGAAGATACCCATTAAAAAGTAAAGAATTATTTTTATTCTCAACAAAAGTCTAAAGCTACCAGAAAGCCAAAACAAACAGGGAAGGGGAAGGGTGAAGACTACAGTAGTCATTAACATACACTTATGTGCACTACAGAAAATAACATCTTTAGCTCCTATTTTTACCTTAACAGGAAAGTGGGAGATCATGATTAAGACAAAAAAGTTGACTAGAGTTCAACCTAAAGCCTAATCAAATCATACAGTCCAACCACCCACCATATATTTTTATCATTTTAATGAGAAATCATGTGAATTTCCCTATCAATGAATACAGCAGAAAATACTTTTGGGTTTTTTTGGAGAAGCCAGTAGTGCTATAAAACTCACTGTATAGAGTTTCACCACATCAATTACCAAAGTCTTAACAGAGTTACTTAACCAGCTCGGAGCAGCAGTCTGACTCTGCTCTGCTACTCAATGCACCAGTCTACTTCAAGGTAGAGATTCTTAGAAGAAAAATAGTGGGAAATTAAATATGAAAACTACAAATTTCTAATGGAAATTAAAGTTTTCTTTTGGGTACATGTAGAATCCCTATTATTGGAGAAATACTAAACTATGGAGAATCAGCATTTTGAAGTAGAGGGTGCAGAGAGAAGATTCAGTCCTTTATAAACTTATCAAAGAAATGCACTAGGGTTTGCACGGGGATCCTTTTGGTTCCTGTATCTGTATGTCAGCCAGACTCCCAGGATCTGAAAACAAAAGCCAAAGATATTATTAAGCAGCGGGTCTCTACCCTATCTTCCATCAGTTTTACAAAATGTGTTTTAAACATAAAATCCTGACAATTAATTTCCAGTACACAAGTTTAGGATATTTTACTACTGCTAAAAATGCACAACCACAAACCAGCCTTCTTAATTAGAAAAAAGAATGCACCTTCTCAGAAAGAATTCATAGCTAGCAACAGAAAGAACAAAACAAAAAAGCCAAAATTGTGTCCACAATGCAATGCAAAATATTTTTCATAGGCATGTCTAGAGTTAAATTATTCCTCCCCCTCCCCAAATGATAAAACATTCATAAACCTGGTTTAAGTGTAATGATAAACAAATCCTCCGAATTGTTTCACTTTACAGTTACCACTTAACTATAAAGGTATTTTTCTGGTACATTTTCAAATCCTCTCGCTCCCCACAACCACCTTCTCCCCCTCCCAGCAGGTTCACGTTTTTAGTAGAGAGATTGAGGGCAGGTGTCAGAGTGATTCTGTTTAAGTTGCTGTATCTCTCTTGTTGCTGTATTATCTACAAACCTTCTGAAAACTGCACTAAGCAGCAGGAGGAGCATTTTCACACAGTTTACTGTGGGGTTATGAAAGACCTGCTCTGAGGATTTTTATTCACTGATCAATAAAGCAAGTATATGTATCATCTGGATACTAAAGCTAAGAGTCAAAGACCTTTTTAACCCGATGTTTAAAATACAGTTCACTCATCGTGAAAAGAATTTCCCAAACCAAAAAAACCCAAAGACTGTGTGTGTGCATGTGGGTCAGGAGAAGCAGGAAGAACAGGGGAACAAGGTAAAACAACAGCACTCTTTTTATTACTTTTGGAGAATAGTAAACCTGAATAGCTAATTTTCTGCAAAACTTAAACTTTACAGCACCACATTTGAATGTGGTATCTAGTTGTGGTTTGTAGTCCAAATAACATAAAGCTGCAAGAACTCCCAGTGTTGAATAAAGACAAGCCCTCCTTTTGGCAGGCTTAAGCAAGCTGATAGCCTGGAAAAATTTGACCTAAGTAATTATTTGACTCCTGAGATAGTACTGAGAGTTCCTGTAATAAACCCCCTAAAATAAATTTAGTTTCACAAAACTGTTAAGTCTTAAAAATGAGGAAAAAGCACTCAATTTTCTAACCTCCTCCTCACTCACCTCTGTGAAACTGAAGAAGAGTCCTATGCCTCCAACAAATCTCAGCACCATTCCAGAATATTCTTCTATTATCGGTGCACATGGTTGACACTGGCGACTTCTAAAACAATCCTGTAGCAGATACAGTGAATTGCACTCCATTTTCTGATGATACTTCATTGATTGAAAGCATCTAGTTAGCTCTATAAAAGACTGCCAGCCACGGACAAAACTCTAGCAGTTTTATAAGACTCCAAAAAGGCAAGTATAAAAATGACAATGGTGTACAACCTTTACAGGGTGCTCTATGTTTCCAGTAAGTTAACTAAAGAGCTTAGTATCATTGTAACAACTACCTTACACATTTCTCAAAAACCTCTGCTTTCTGCAACTATGCAAACAATTGTACATATTTGAACAAACACAATGAAGTTTAAAGTTTTTTCATGCTTGAAGAACTTACAGAGGAGCAGGTTTCATTCGGATCAAAAACTCTGAATCCACAACAATTCAGATTTCTCTCAATATCTGTTCTTGCACTGTTAGTGTTATTCCATCCCACCTCTAGAAGTTGACTCTAGAAGGCATAAGCAAATACATATTATATTAATTGAAATGTTTTGCACTTCATTGGAAACCAATATACTAAGCCAAGTAAAACCTTCAGATCCCAAAGTCTAACAGGATAATATATTAAAGAATGACTTGAATGTTCAAATAAAATGTGTAGCTAATGAAATGGCAGCAGCACATTCATGGTTATGATTTTCTTCCTTTCTTTTTCCTAAACCCAGTAAGAGCACTAGTAATGGGGCATGCAACTAATCTAACAGCAACTGCTCAGACTTTAAACAAAAAGTGTGCTTACATGTAGGAAGCTGATTATTTAGTCACTGTACCCTTGCCTGCTTCTTACGCAGTAAGAATTAGTCTCCATACTCCACAGAAGCTGGTTTTACTTTCACACTTAAGGGTCACCTCTGCTCCTAATGTAGCCACAACCTTTTCAGTTACACACAAACAATTCAGTGGCTTTATCATCTTTACATTATGAGTATTGCAGATTTCAGCAGCTTATCTGGAGTTGCTGAACACATGATACAGTCAAGATATCCTGCTGCTACACTTGTGACCATAAACCTACATAAGAAGCTTAAAAACAAAACAACAACAACAAAAAAAAAAAAGACAGCTGAAAGTAATTTTAGAACCCAGACGTACGTCTTACTAGCTACCACAGCCAAGCACTGCCCAAGGTCTAGTCCTTATTTAAAAGGATAATGCTGATTTTCTTAAAATATACTCTTCCGATTTTGTGGCAGACTACATGTATGTGTGTGTGTATATATAAATACGTGTACGTACATATTTATAGTAGTATGCTATAAACTAACTGAGAAGTCAAGAAAGTTTTCTTACCTGCTGTTCCTTGTTTAGTGCCAAACAGGCACAGGAGACAGAAAACTGGAAAATAAAGACTAGCAAAAGAATAATCATGTACTGGAAATAGTAGTTAAGGATAAACTCTCACGTTAATTTTACTTTTATAACACATAAGCCTAATGGTATGCCTTATTTCATTGGATAACAGTAGGTCCTTTAAAACGAAGTAACTGTAGATGTAAATTCTGACTGTGGATGTGGAAAAGATGACTCAAATAACGTTCCCAGAACTCAGTCACCATATATTATCACTTTTTGGCTACTACTGTACATAGCTAGTAGTTCTGGGTTAGGTGTTTCTTGCCTAGCATGACAACATGAGCAGAGAAGTTAATAAAAGGAGCTTTGAGAGAGAAAAATCTATAGCCAATTTCTCCAGCTTTAGGGACTCATGTTCTTATTCCAAGATACTTTACTTAAATAAAGTACTAAAGAAAACACTTTTCTGGATATTGCATATTCAGAATTTTTCTTCTTCAATGACATAGTCTCATAATTAATTACAAAAGGTAACTTTAGCCTAGATTTAAAAAAAAAAAGTGAGAGTTGCTTTTGGAACACAGCCTCACACACTTCTGGACTAATGCATCTGAAAACAGTATAAAACATCAAGAACAAACTTTGACACTAAAGATTGCATTTTGAAAGTCAGCCACTGTCTTCACAATTTGGCTGCTGTGTTCAGATGCAGATACTTATCTCACGCAATTAAACTGTTTGTAAAGTGGAGGTCACTACTTACTCATAGATGAGAACCAGAAGAGTAAGAATTTCAACTCATGAATCTCTTTTCTCACCAAATTTATCAATTTTGTTCTGCAAGGCAGCACCACGAACTGCTTACACAGTGTCAGTAAGCAAAAAGGGGCAGCAAAGCACACTAAGAGGGCCTGTTTTCATTTCTCATCTGGGTTCATAATTAAAAGACCAGGTA
>VYZV01041735.1:0-31614 GCA_013401275.1 Pandion haliaetus
ACCTAGAAAGAAGGCAGCAGGGTTTCACAGCCTGCCTGTATTAGGTCATCTAGGTAGTGACACATCCACTGTAAAACTGAGAGCAGTGAAGTCAGCCATTACTTAAAAAAAAGCTGGGGGGGGTGGGGTGGGGGGGGTCTACAGGATTTTGAAATGGAAGCAGAGCTAGAGCAGGATCAAGTGAGGGCTGAGGTGGGATGGTTGCAGGGAGGACTCTCTATTAACAAGGGAGAGGGAAAGAACTGTTTGTTCAGAAAGGAAAGGGCAATGCAAGTTCGGGGGACAGGGTAAGTAGTCTACAGAAATACAGCATCTACCATTTGTATCTTGGGAATATCTAGACACCAGCAACCACACTGGAGACATTGCCCCAACACTTCGTGAGTCTTGGCAGAGCAGATGAATTCCTCTTCTGATTAACAAGTGAAAGAGGTCAAATAACATTAGTACACCAGGGCATAACTGGTATGTGGCACTGGCAGGCAAAATTGCATTCATCAAATCAAAGGTACTGGAGCTCGATGCATTTAGAAAAGTCATTATATTCATGATTTGTTTCCAAGCACTTGTTCATTCAGAGGGTAGAGAATAAAGGGGAATAATTTATAAATTGGTGATGAGTTTTTGGGGAGCCAGGGATAAGGCTCCTAGGCTGGACAGCAAAAACAATACAAAATTATTTAGAATTAATTAATACACAGCAACACAACATTGGCAAAAATTGTGGTGATGATGCCTGCAGGAATCTTTCAGAAGATGTCAATAGCATCAGGCCCAGTTATAGCTTTTTTCAGTATAACTTGTGAAGCTTGATATTGAATCCCAACCAGTGCCAGGAAGAAAGGAATGTTTTTCTTGAAGATCCTGTACAGAACTTTTAAGCCACAATACTATGAACTTGGAAGAAGAATGATTTTACTTCATTAAGTAACTTGATTCTTATAAATAAAGCAACCGCAGTTTTTAGTGTCCAAGTTGGTCAAGAATACACTGATGGGTGTGAAACCTCAGTCTCATCCACTCTCATTACATTTTTTTGTTACAGTTCATTGTTTGTTACCAAAATAGCTGAGTCTCTGTTATTTTTCACTTTTCTATAATCACCCAAATGTATGCATATTTGCTTCAGAAGGGTCTATTAAGTCAGAATGGTGGCCCGCTGCTTCCTTTTGTGTTAACATTGGTGGCTATCCAAGATGAAAGCAGTGAAGCAGCCAGCACTGATTGCAATGGAGGGTGCAAACCTAAATCTCACTGAGTTCATGCTAAAGAGAGATACAGGAACAGAAACTTTTCAGTTGTTAAATGATCTAATGTATACTAAAAGCAATCTGAAAAATCTTCCAAATATGTCATTATAAGTTTTCAAATGCCCATCACCCTTCCAAATATGTCATTTTAAGTTTTCAAATGCCCATCACCTAGTCCTCATTGAAGGCTGTCTCCACTGGAGAGCCTTTTTAATTTTTACCATCATCTACTCACTTTTAAACCCCTTTTGAGAAGGGAGAAGAGATATTTGTCTCTTTTACACTAACTTCCTCATCAGCAACTTCCAGAAAACAAAATATTTTGTGAATTAAAAAAGAAAGAATTTTCATCCTGATGATTAAAAAACAGGTCATTTCATTCCTTAAAAGAATGAACAGCTAAACTGGAGTTCTTAATGGAAGCAGTTCAAAATCTTAATTAGCAAGTTCTAAAATAAGTTTTATATAATCAATTATTTTTTTCATCTGTTAGAATGTCAGAGCATTTTACCCTGGGTTTATGAGAAGTCTGGTAATACTACTGTGTAACCCTCCTCAAAACAAAAGTGATTTTATTTTAAAGGTTGGCATAAATGTCATAATTACATACAGTATTTGTATGAGAAAACAAAGTAGATCAAAGAGGGTGACAGAGAAAAGACAAACAGCCACAGCAACAGGGATTTCATGCTCAGAAAAGGAGCCAAAATAAATTATATTTGATCTCTGTTAACACTGTTATAATTTCACCAGGAATAATCTCTGGATCTTGTGTATTACTTCTAATCCTCCTCAGGTACTGGGCTGTCTGTAAAAGTCACTTCTTCTGTCTGATGCTGTCATACTTCTGTTCTGCTGCTGCAGCGCTGAACATGTTGCAGGCAAATGCACTCTTGATCTCTCTGTGGATAATTTTAGTCATATCAAAGTTGGCAGGACATGAGTGAACTAGAACAGATGAATAACAAACTGGGCGTGACTGGACATAATTGAATCTGGAATTTTCCACATCACCAAGCAGAGAACAAAGAAAAGTAGCCAAAAGCTGACTATATCCCAAAGTTACAAATACTGACATTTTGAGAAGCAATCTGCACAGGACTACATTATTGTGTTATTATATTTCCCCCCTGTATTTTCTGATCAAGCCCATTAGAAGAGGCTGCTTGACTGTTGGGGTTTTTTTTTTCAATTTATTTATGGAAAGATATTTTTACAGGCTAACCCAGTTAAGCTTGACAGCTTGTTTACAATAGGGCCCAGAAGACACATTACTCTATGCGCAACAATATAAATATACATTTGAGATGCACACTTACACTCATAACATTTGTTAAACATCTGAAGTGCACAGTGATCAGGTATCCAGAATGATCTCATTCTCTATTTAAATATTATGAAGGTAGGGAGATTGTTTAGCTTGCTAAGATGAGAACAACACGTTATCATAATTAGCATGTGTTTTAGGAAAATTGTATAACATAGCTACTTTCTTAAAAGGTAATGACGATCTGATATAAGAGGTTTAAACTTCCTCAGAAAGTCAGAACAGTGTTTTATCTCTGTTTGCATATCTTTCAGTTTGGGCATCCAGACTGCCTCAAACTGAAATTAAGTTAGGTTATTGGCCTTTTCCTTAACTGAGCCTATATCTACCTTATCGATTAGTGTGGACAAATAGGAATGGATTTATAGATCAAAACAGGTCTTGCTGAGAACCTGAAATCCACTTCATACTCACCCTGGGGGAGTGGTTTGTGCTGGACCTGCTCCAGCTTGGTCCTGGGATGTGGAAGCCCAGGAGCAGTCCAAGAGCTCCTCTGGTTTCCTGCCATCCAGAAGAAATCCGGTGTGTGCACCCCAAGACTGCTTTGAGATATGGACCCAACCACTGGGAGATCACTCCAAAAGAGCTCCCCTGATCCTGCCAAAAGGGCTGACTGAAACCAGGTCTCAGAGCAATTAATGCCATCTTTCAGTAAAATTATACTCCCGAATCCAAAAAACAAAGAGTCAATAAGGACAAATAGACAGGCTGCTCTCCATCTGGAAGCTCAGTAGAGATCTGAGAGTAGGATTTTGTATTTCCTTATAGCAAATCAAGTTCTCTTTCAAAAAAACCCTATAGATATTGTTAATATCTTGTTTTAAATTACTCCTTTTAAAGACTGCACCGTGCTGTTACAGGTGAATTATTAATCTGCTGCCACACTCAGGGTATTAATACTGGGAAGCGCTAACAAACACACTCAGTAGCAGCTCCAAAATGCATGACTCCTTAGTCTTGTTTGCCACTGAGTTAGAATACGGTAGTAGTGGAAATATCTCAAAGTTTGTTCTGTAATTAAAAAGGTACTGTCCATTGCCAGAACACAGAGCTATGCTGAAAGTTCATTTTTCTCCATCTGTGCAGCATGAAACTTTAATCGTGAAACAGTTTTTAAAAGTCCTGTTGCATAACCTGAAAGGAAATGAGCCAAAGTGTAGGATGGCGAGCATTTACATATAATTTTAGAATCTACCCCTAGCCTCCAAACATGATGGTTGTGTTAGAGATGATAGGTAAACGTGAGCTTCTACCCAAGCCTCCTTATATTTCCTAATGAAACCTTAGTTCGCACTCCTTTCCAGAAGACATAGTCTTCTCCCCAAACTATTGCATGGTGCTTCTGCTATTCCTATCACTGCTTAGTTCCCTTTTTCCTCAGGGATGACTAATGTTTAATATAAATGAAGCAGAACAGTTCCAAGGAACACCTGCTTTGTGGGTCAAGTGCACAGTGCACAACTTCTTCAGCTATTCTGTCACAGTTTGCAGTCCTCTCTTCTTTTGTGTTCACTTTCTGCCTACATTTATGAAATTAAACTATCCTGGCAAAAATATGTGAAAGAATAGACTTGCAAGCTACTTACCTGAATATTCATGGAAGAGGAATTTTAGAGTAGCACAGCTTTGAAATTCAGAGCTTTACATACTCATCCTGTCAGGGAAAAAAATTACCGTGTGCCTTATGCTGAATCACAATGGATTCAGGCTTTGATTCAAAAAAACGGCACTGAGGTGCACAACCAGCTGGCCTGACATGTATGGGGAGTATCTCTAGGTACTCCTGAGCTGCACAACACTGCGGAGGGGCTCCGGGGGGGCTCCCCCATCTCCACAACACCCTGCAGCTCCATGCACCCACACTTGTCAGCATCCCCAAGTAGTAGCAGTAAGTTTTGTGCTATGTCGAGGCTGTTTCTGCTCAGGGATGGATAGCAGGGTTAAGGCTCCACATTGCCACAGCTCTCATGCTTTCTGTCCTAAAACCGTGTCTATTCAGAGAGAGCTCAGCTATCTTTGCAAAACAATGCGCTGTGTAGTAGACACGGACCACAAGCACTAGATTTGCATAGGATAGTGCCAATGTTTTTGTTAGCCACAAGTTTGGTTGTCTCTAAACAATCACGACCCAAAGAAACCTTGGCTATCTTGCATTATCAGAACATTCTTGGTGATCAGTTCATAGTGTTTTAAAAGTTCATTAAAAAAATCACTGAATAATTAAGGAAATCGTGATCTCTCTGGCTATTTCATGAGCAGAAAAAAAGGTTAAATTCATGGGATAAATTATTCATTGTGAGTTATTCACTCAGCTTTAATAGTTTGTAATTCTATAAAGAGCTTTGCTTAAGAAATGCACTATATAAATCAATCAATAGCACTAATAATATGCAGGAAGGATTTTCTCCTTTGTGATCTGCTTTTCAATAAATTGTACCCCCTTGACACTTCAACTACCATCATATGACCATTCTTCTCACCTCCACTGCCCCAGCCTGTCTATCACTGGGCCACAGTTGTGACATTCAGACACCTGGCCTCCTTCCATCTCACACCAGCTTAACCCATTGTACTCAAGGGTCGGTCAGTGCTTGTATGTACCTTTAGCTTCTCCTTTACATTTCTATTTTGTTAAGAATTCAGGCAAACACTGTTATTCACACACTCACACATACATGTTTTGTTACAGTATAGTTTAGTTGCATCATCAATGTATTGGAAACTGAGCATCATGGCACAGGCTTCATGCTATAAAATCTGAACAGCCATATGGTAGAGATGTTGAAACACCCCTCATCTAAAGCCCAGAGCCTCCAAATACTTACATCATGCCTGCAGTGGTTTGGGGAATGATGCTTGGAGGTGATACAGCTACGTCTGAGTAAAGCTGCAGCAACACACGCTTCGGGGGACGGCAGCTGCTTGAGGAAGTGCCTGGGTGTTCTGCAGGCTTGTGCAGCCTGTGCTGAAGTACATGCTGTCGCAGCCTTAGACACCCTAAGTAGTATCCATTCGATCTAGATTAAAGCTAGTGTGAATATGTACACACACCAAATCACAGCGTGGTCATACCCTTAGGCACAAACGGCTTTACTCTTGTGGGCTGCCTATTTACTTCTTCTCTCCCGTGCTCCAGCTCTTATTAATTCACAGGGGCCTGACACTACAGCTCCTGAAATGAATGTCAAAACTCCCATTAACTTGCGTGGGCAGAAGTCCAGCCCATTTTACTTTCGATTAGAGTTCAATCCCCTTCAGATACAGATCCTTTATATTTTTTGCCTCGTCCTTCCTCCTAGTGCAACCCTCCTAGTATCTTCCAGATGCCTCCTTCTTGGCAGCCAGTCCCTCCTTTCCATCCAGAGGTCATCCAAAGGCAGCAGGACTGAGAAACGTGCAGCCTCTGAGGCTGCAGTGTTTGGCTGCGTCCACAAGAGTCTTGCTTGTAGAGTGATGTGAGTTGCTGTACAGGGTTAGCACTCCTGCAGTCCTACTCAGATGGTAGTGCTGAACGGGATGAACTTCTTGCCCAAGCTGGAAAGCAATGTTAATAATTCTTTTGTGTCCTGTTGCCAACCCCGCTCATATGTTCTTTTGGTCTAATCAGTGCAACCTGACACTCGATGTGATCCTAAATTTGGCTACATGGGAATGTTTTTTCCTCTGCTTTGTACATATGTCACTACTGAGATATGTTGATATATTTATGTTTTTCCAATTAATTCTTTTTCTCCTTAACTGGCTAATTTAAAACTTACTTTTTCCTGAGTGGGATCAAACAGCTAATGCTTCAATGAAACCCTTCAGAAATTATGAATAGTGACATAATTCAGTTTCCTTAAAGTATAATTATAGATTGGATTCGTTGAACTGGAAATCTTACAAATTTAAATTCTCTTGAAATATTTATTTCACTATTGGTGACCCAAAAAAATTCTTTTTTGGGCACATTTCAACCCTTGTATTTCTGGTTCTAAAAAGACTCAGAAAGTGAAAAGTGTGTAACTAACTCATTCTTTCTATGTCACTATTTCAGTTTGAAATAATTTTTCTTTTCTGTGTATAATTTGACCTGTACCAAATAATACAGATGAGAATCTTTAAATGTTTCCTATCGTGCTGCTAGCAAATTTCCTTCACAGCTAGAAATATCTTGCTTTTTCAAGCCTATTGCCTAATAATCATTCTTTTGTTGACTAATACTCTCAAACTGTATGATTTTCAGTGGATTGTACTCTCATTTTCTGAGCATCCAGTTTGAAGCTTCTCAGCTGAATTTGTGGGAGTACTGAGTAGCACCGCTGCATACCGCATAATGTTCAAGCTCTGAATAAAACGCAGATGTTAGCCACCTCCATTTGGACACCCATTTGTTGGATGAGAGATGGAAATAGCACAGAAGAAATAAGGGTTAGATTCACTTGACCTATGGGGATGCAGGAAAATTTAAAGGAACTGTTTATCCCATACATTAAAAGAGGAAGGTATCCTGTGGAAAAAGATAGGTTCCAGTCCATATTAATAAAGATTGTACCATACTGTGTCTCCACCAGAGGGACAGATTTAGATTTCATACACATTGGTAACCTTAACTATGTTTCTCTTTTAAGTTCTTCAGTCTTAATCGTAATACTTTTCTTTGCCTGTAAAATTTGCATGTTAATACCAAACCAATCTTTTAATATTTTTTTTTATTTTTAATATACTCTCATTGTGTTCAGTCCTGTAGTAAAGAAATAAATAAAATTATCCATTTTCACTCTATCTCAGCACCCTATCAAATAGGCAGGTAGAAAATACACCATATTATTTTTAAAAGTATATACAGAAAGATTAGTCACGGAGTTGTATTGGTAGTGAGGGAACAAATCTGACCCCAGAGAGTCTGAGATTAACCTTTTAAGCATTCCTCCTACTGAAATTTGTGAACACTACCCTGCAGAGTCGTTCACTATATATTTGTACTTTTCCTATATTATATATAGTTTTAATACCCTGCAAAATAAAAGTGCTGAAACATGTCTGGTATTTTATTGTGCTCCTAAACTATTATGAGTTAAGTATGACAGATGCCCTCCTCTTCTAACTACAGAAGGTTTTTTTTCCCAGCTCAATCACAGAGCATTTCCATTAAAAGCTGAAGACCCCATCTCTAACCCTGGCAATACCTTCTCCACATGATTAATTATTTTACACATTCTGTAGTCCATTAGGGAAGTGTCTGATGGCCTCAGGACACAGATATCTGGCCTTTACATGCATTATTTTGCCCACCTCTTTTTCTTCTCTGTCCTTTTGCAGTGAAATAGAAAACAGCATATTACTTTGGTTTTTCACTGTCATGTTTGCTTCATCTATTTCTAATTAAGATTTTTCATAAAAGTCATTAACTTGCACTTTCAATAATATATTTTTGTAAAAATTCAAATATCTTATCCAAAGATAAATACCTTACCAAATATCAGGTAGTTCCAGAAAAATATGTAAGATCAATAAAGTCTGTAGAAATATGTGTATCTCTTATTAGAAGACAGGATCAAATAGTTTCAGTAATGACAGTGTAAGCTAGAAAAAAAGGTGTAGATATTGAGATCAATAGCAGCCTAATGGAGAACAGCATTGTGCTTCCAGTCTGTGCTTCTGATGTTCAATGGTCTGTTGTCTTCTACTTGGGTAGTTCTAGTAGGAAAAAAAAGGATGTACCTGAATTTTATCTGTTGTGGTAATAGTTAAATCTGGCCTGCAAAATACTTTCTTCCATTTTTGCATAAGCTTTTAGTTAAAGGAACCATGGGGCGAATTCTAAGATAGATATTGCCTATACTGCTCAGTATGCTGCCACGTACCAAAACTAGAGAAAACAAATATAATACTGGCTGCAGTGAAAAACCCTGCCAAAACTCCCTATACTTTCAAAACAATCTAGATTCCACCCAACACACTGGCTTGAAGACAGAAATGTCACAAAATCTTACTTAACTGGTCTTCTTGCATCAGAAGAGTGCATACCCTTCTTTCCTCCAACATTCTGAAAAATTGGACCACTTTTTAAATTAGTTGGTTTTGTTTATGATACAAGAGAGCACTAAAATCCATTTTATATATTGCTTTATTGGGGTTTTGATTTTAGGATTTTGGTATTCTTTTTTCCATCTGTTGTAAAGCATCTCATCCATCTGAATAATTGCAACAGACAGTGAATACAAAAAAAACAAAAAATAAAAATTTTGGTTTTTTGATGTCAACTTAACCATACTCCAAAAAAAAGTTGAATTTAAACCTGGGAGTTTCAGACAATGTAAGATTTATTTTTTTGACCTTTATAGCTAAATTACACTTGTCAGAGGTCATGGTTATCAAACTTCAGAGCTCAGGATACTTTCATTCCCAGTTGTAGATAGCAAGAGCTGAGGCAGATACACCGCAGAAGAGAACTGGATATGATGATGTTGGTCTTTCCCCAAATGAAGCTATGGTGACTATATACCTCATTTTGGACCCCCATCTATGTGCCTAAGTTTAGGTGGAATGAACACAGCTTTCAGCCACATTACTAAATTTTCTTACCATTATTTTCCACAAGTCAATTTGACTAAATCCTTTTTAAGAGAGATGGAGAATGTGCCCACTGGAAAAAACTTGTAGGCCAGAGTTAAAATTCCCCACATAGGTTCTTCTCAGTCTTGCCCCTACTGAACACCATCAATGAAATTTCTTGTGCTGTAGTAAGTCAAGATCACGTCTGACCTACACCATTGTTTAAAAAAATCAACTTCAGTCTCACAACTTCATCCTCTTACATTCTAAATTATTCTCTCCAGTCACATTCCTAATGTTTTGACCAGCTTGTTTTCAAAGGGAGATTTATCTAGGTTAAGTCTAATCATCTGTTAATAAGACTTCAATATATGAGTGAGTCACCTTTGATTCTCCTTAAAGTTAGCGAAGAGATGATGAGAAATACACACTTTTAGACTGAGATTCATCTGGCTTATTCCAGAGATCTACATTAGGATGAGATAAATCACAATCTGTAGGTGACAGTGTCTCTTCGTTGATTGCTCTGGGAGTTTAACAGCCACTGTAAATGTAGACATAATAGACATCTACATTTGGTCAGTTAAAGCACAAAAAGAGTAGGCAATCCTTTTCCGAATTCTGGATGCGTCTACAAAATAACTCTGCCTTGGGATTTACTTGTATCAAAACTTCCATTTTCTGTTTTTATATCTACCAGAGCAAATTAGAAATGAACAAAACAGTGCAAAGACAATTTTGACATTCATTCCGCCAAACTAGAATAAAAAGCAAAAGCACTGACTTTCATTATGGAATTAAAATTCTTTAATAATTATACGTGGCCCATCACATTTTTTCTCCAAACAATGTGAAATTTTAACATAATATTAAAAATATACTAATAGAACATAAAATTAAAACTTTTGCCTTCAAAATCAAACAAGGAAGTTGAAATAATTCATTACAGCAGAAATCTTAAGGTAGACATCTAAAGTAGGACAGATGCATCACATCCTAGGTGTGCTGAGTCCGCTCCGCGAGGTACAGCTGACAAGTTCCCATTCAGACGTGTGAAACACAGCCAGCTCCCCATGGTTACATCTACACCTCCTGTCCCAGAGCATGCTCTGGAGTTTGACACTGCCAACCATCTCTGGACCGCTCATGGCAGGGCAGGCAGCGTGGTAGCCTTTCCCAGCCTGTGCTTGTGCCTCGCCAGGCAGTCAGGCAGGGACTTTGGGTATCAGAGCTGCTCACTGAAAGTGGTGGTGGCTGATGCTGGTGGCTCAGAGCCGGGAGTATTTGAAGCTCCCATGACAGGGATGTGGAGAGAAGCAACAACCACAGGCCAGCCTGCTTTCTCTCACAATTGTCCTCTCTAATTCTCCCTTACAGGAAACTTCTCTTTGCTTCCTACTCTCCATCCTTTCTCCCTTTCTCCTCTACTCTTTTTATTACTGCCCTTTCCATCACATTACATCAATGCCACAGAAAGCTTCTGAACTGCATGCAAATCAGGACACAGAATTTGCACTTAGCTGAGTAAAAGCAGTAGATGCGGTTCAAGTGCCTTTCTTGCTTAGGTAAGTTGTTCATCCCCCGATACAGTGTGTTCTGGGAAGGCAAACACCACGTGAGCCAAAAAAAAAACCCAAAACCAAACAAACTTAAAAGAGCGAAGGCATTCTTTTTTCTGAAGTCTGTGTACGGCCATCACTGACAGGCTGTGTACATGACATACCTCTGAAAACTGAGCCAGAACAATTTTCGTTTCCACTCTGGAACCAGTCAAGAAGCTAAATATGTTCTTGACTAGCTCAGAGGTCCTCCTGGCTCTTTATTATAGCATGTTGATATTACAACTGGAGCTGTTCATTAATACATTTTAAAGACACATTTAGTCTTAGTTATAGCAGATGTGGCATTGCAAATGATCTGCCATTCCACCTCAGCTTCTCTTCACCTCTGAACACCTATGTTACATTTTCATTTCAACAAGATTTTCACTTTAATTTGATTTTTCAGATATCTGTTAGGTGTTTGGTTTTTTCTTTTTATTTCTTTTTCCATTACAGCCAGGTGTATAAGTAATTAGTTTATACAAATTTCAGAGGGGTGTTTTGGGTTTTTTTTAGATCATAGACCTATAGGGAATATGATGTAGCTAATTTAAAATGCTTCACAGATTTACACTGAAAGATGCTCCATAAAAGAATGACACTACAAGTTACATCAAACAAGCAAACATTTGTTATGGGGACAGTAAAATTTACTTTTCACAAAAGGAGCCTACAGTAATAATGCATTCAATTCTATTTCCCAGAATGCTTCTTAAGTATGTTAATAAAGTCTTTATTGTGTCTGCTTATAAAAGTCGCCACCATTTCCCATTAGAAAGTCTCTGTTTATTCATCAAACATTTACTGACAGTGACTGCTGGGAGCAGGCTCGGATTTCCACTCCATTACACGTTTGTGGCATAAAACACATTAATTATAGATATATTACAATATTCAACTCATTGAGGAAAAATTAGATGATCAAGGCTCATTTTCCTTGACAATAAGCAAGTTAATGAAAATACTAATTACCTGATGATGAAGTGGAGCCTTCAGGATTGAACGCTTAGCATCTGTAGAAGAGCTCTGTGAATCTAGCACAGAATATTAAAGCCAGAAGCACTGGAAGTCTAAAGGGTGGTTCATGAGGTCATCATGTGCCCTTTAATCACAGGACAGAGAGTAGTTAGTTCATAACATAAACTTTTATGTGCAGCTTTGATGAATGTCATGAAAAGCCATATAAGCATAGTGTTCATTTAAAACTCATTATTTTCATAAACTGATATTTTTTGAATTGGTAGCTACATTGTTGAGCTCAACTTTTTTAAAGGAACTATGGAACCTAGCAATGATGAATTTTGGTATACAGAGTCATGAGAATACTGGAATGAATAAGAATGAGGGGCACAGCCATAAGACTTCCTTCATTTTCTCTGATTTCCGAAAAAGTCATAATCAAAGCTAAAGGCATATGAAGTTAAGCCATTTCAAATTCAGGAAATTTGTTCTTACTCATTTGTTTTTATTGCAACTTTTGCTTTTGTGCTTATATAATTCTTTTTACCAGTTCCAACTTAGACTGTAAACTGAAATCACTAAACCGATGATGTCATCCTTCGGTTTCTTTCCAAGATCAATTTTACTTCTCATCTGCTTGTGACATTTTACCAATAGATCTGTGTAACTCTTAGGGTTAGGAGGTTCCCTTCACTCTGGACTGTTCATGCTGTCTGTTAAAGACGGAAGTATCATTTATGTTTGTTTAGTTCATTTTTTCCCCAACTACTGTTTTTGATAACAACTTTTTAGCAATTACATATTGCTAAATGGGATTTTCCTGAACTGCTAAATAATAAATAGCAACAAAATATTCCCAAAGTATTGTCTCTTTTCTGAAGATACTAATAATCATGTTTAATTAGCAAACTCCTTTCTTGAATTTTCTGTAGGCATCAGCACTGCATCACCTGACAAAATAATATTATCTTCTAACTGCTCCAGAACCCTGTTGTAATCATGCATGAAAGTATCTTCAATGTGATTTATTCTAGGGGCACCTATTTTTTTAATATATTGTTCTTCTTGTGAAAACATAAAACTATGTAAAGCTGACAACCTCATTCCTAGGAGCAGGATAGTAGGGAACTCCTAGGAATAGCAGGATAGTAGTGAATTCTGTTATTTTGCAGAACACAAATAACCATATCAGTAAAGATCTCTACAGTGTATGAGAAAGGTTTTGCTGAAATACCATGCAGGTCTAGTTCACTTTTCATCTTCAAGCACCTTATATTTAGGCTTATATATTTTCATCTTCAAGCACCTTATATTTAGGCTTGCAACATGCAGTTTATATCCTTGGTGTAGACCATTACTACTCCTTTGTAGCTAGGTGTTGTCTGTAGTACCATCCTAAAGCAGCTATTCGATACCACTTCCCATGTAACAGTAAAAATCTCTCTGTAACAATAACCCAAGACCTTTCCAAAGCGTTTCAAACAATCAATTATGAAATAATTCTGAATATATTTTTTTTAAATGTTCCATCTGTCCTGTTCCTTGTAATATCCTTTGTATCACTTCCTCAGAAATCATTGGCAATGGACTTACACTGAAATGAACAGAATTAGCTTTTAACTTGGTAAAACACACTAAGAAATGCAACTCAGGCTTCTCTTGTTATTGATGTTTAGCATGTCTCTATATGTGGAATTGTATTGAAGCTTATATTTTATATCCGAGTTTTTGCTGAAATGGGACTCAAACAGCATGAGTACTATGATCACTTTGAAAACACCCAGGAAAAAAGCAGCCACAAATGTTTCCACTGTCTAGGTGGCAGGTAAGATATAGCAGAAGCTTTCTTCAGAATTGTTATCTAACATTAATTATGTTTCTTTATTTTGCTGACTGGCTAAACCCACTTTATACACTAAAGAGTGCCAAGAATATTTAGACTGAAAAGATGAAAACTGTACTTCTTACATTAGCACTCTCCACCATCTTCTCTTCCACAGACAACAACTATATCCCATAGGTCTTTTTCACCAGTTTTGTGGACAATTCGTGGTCTTACAATTCCACAAGTCTTTTAGGAACATTTAAAAAGGCTGCTTTGCTTCAGACATAATACCCATCTATTTTGCCTCTGACAGTTGCCAGCAGTGACTGCTCAGCAGAACAGAAGCAAGGATGCACTTGCAGTAGCTTCATCTCTCAGCTTTCAGAAGTCCACAGGGTGAATGCTGTTCATCATCTGATGCTTCTCCACACCGTTTATATTTTGTTTTCTATAACTTAGATATGCAACAAAAATGGAAATTAAGCCTATCACCTAATCTATTTTTGCAGTCTAAAGTTTATGAGCCTCACATTATTCAAAATAGTTTCATAGCAAACTTACAGGCTAAAATGACAAACAGGAAATAAGATCAGCATTGCAGTTATAACTTCTAGCAATCTTGCTGCTTATCCAGCATACAGGAAGAAACAGGTACCTAAAAACATGTGCACATGAACAACAGGCCACCTAAGTCATTGGGTGAGAAAAGCCATGGAGGAGGAGGTAACTTTAAGCTTCTATATAAAGTGCATGTATTCAGACTAGAAAGGAAATGCACATCCGTATGGCATTTATAATCCTGAAGCCAGCTCCGAGTGTAGGTTTTTAGTTAGAGTTAGGGTTTTATTCTGAAGGAAACAGAAGAAGGAGAGATGTTGACTCTTTTTATAGTGTATAAGGTAATGCTCACTTGGGAAACAAGATATGAGGATTCCAGGCCTTTCCAATGGGATTAAAACCCCATAAACATATGGGGAGACATACTGGCCAGATAATATAGGCAGAACAAATAATATAGGCAGAACAAATAATATAGGCAGAACAGAGAGAGGAATATATTAAACTTGTTGAGGTTCAGGCATGAGATAGCTGTGTTGTACAAGTATATCAAGACTTGAGTGGTTCTTCCCACAGCCACTGCAAGGATGTAGACAACATGTGCTACATGTACATTGCTCAGTATAGCTGGTCCCAGCAATCATCCTGTCCCTTAGGCTGTGTGGTACAGAATGGCTCGCATCCATTCTGCTAAGGAATAACCCCCTTAAGGCCAACTGGCCACCTTCACAGTGCACAACATTTGGTCCTGCATCTGTCTGGGTTCCACGCGCTGCCCTTGTGACCCTGGAACATAATAATTATGCTTTGGGGCTTTTTCAGCTCAGACTGTCCAAAACAGTATGTCTCAGCCCAGTAAGGTGGTGTTTTCATAGCATGATGTGGAAGTATCTGTCACATACTTTGGATAGGGCTTGAGTTGCCTGAGGATGCAAAGCCAATTTCACTACTGTTGGAGGACTCTGTAGGACAGAGAGAACCAAATCTGTGTTATTCTTATCTATATTGTTAGCCGAAGTGAACTATCTCCAGAACGACTTTTGGGGTTTGTTTCGACAAGGCCTAATTGGTCACTCTGAAAGAGATGTCAGAAGCAAACTGAGATGGCACTCAGTTATTCGACAGCATAGGAAGTATTTTAAAACCACTGAGATTACTCCTGCCATATTATTTTTCTGCTTTGACCTGTTCTTACTTTGTTTTCACATCCTTCTGCCACAGATCAAAGAGCAGCTCTTCAATACCTCTGTGCTCTGACAACAGCACAAGTTGGAATTGCGAGTAGTCCAGCATCTAGTCCCTTAGCTCTTTTACTCAGAGCCATGCTTACATATGCTATTGCTTTTTTACATTCTTTCACATTTAATTCATTGTAAATATTGCTGTAGCTTTATTCACGCCTTACTGTTTCACAGAGGAACACATCTCCTGAGAAGGATCATATATTGAGAAAAAAACGTTTTGCCAAAGAAGAAGTATCATTATATGCAATAGCAAGTTTCAACATAGAGAATGCAGACACATTTTACACACATGCATGCACTGGGTTTGTGATGCAAAAAGCCTTCATACCAGTCCCATAAATTAAATCTTGGAACTGGTGTTCCCATAGACAGTAGTGTGGCAGTAATCATGGAGACAATATCTAGAGTTTCATCTTTGTAAAAGAACCATCCTTGGTGAGCTAATGTGGATCTAACCAAGCACCTTAAAAGCTTCAGCAGAATTCAACAGAAAAAAAATACATTTCTATTGTGTGAAATTGCACTAAATATTTTTAAAAGAAGTTTTGCAAAGCAGTTCCCACTAGTTTCATAGGGTTTATAAAATTGGCCATATTTTACTTGGTTCGCTAGTCAGAATTCTCATTTACAGCAACAGGAATTTTAGTAATTCCTTGTCACTGGATCAAGTCAGTATGATGTGATATTTCTGCCTCCTTTTCAGGAGCAAAAAGTTTAAACACAATTGAAAAACAGCATTCAAAATGATGGGTAAAGTAGAAAACAGACACCTATATTTTTGTGTGTACATTAAATACAGTAGCATAGATTTTAGAAACAGTTTGTCACAGGGATGCCATAGGATATCATGACACATGATTACATTTCTGATAAAAAAATAAGCAAAAAAAAAAGACAGCTTCAAACAACCTGAAGAGGGAACCAGCAACAACACATTGTCGATATGGAATACCATTTTCTGCACAGCAGAACAAACTCTCCTCAACTTTGTTTCAGTTATGGTTCAAAATCAGCCACTGTTACAATTTGTGGTTTCATAAGCACCGCATTAGTGCAAAATTCAACCTTTGCAAGTTAAGTGTGAAACCCAGTCCACCTTTCCAAGGCATACTTATTTCTCATGTTTCTCACATTTTACCAGTCATCTCAGATGACTGTCTCAGGTCCCACCAGTGAAGAGATTTAGGCGAGTGCCCTGGGCCATGCTCAGACTTACCTGTGGTAGTCCTCCACAGTTCCTGTTCAACCAGTGGTCACAGATTTCCCCATCAAACCTTGACAATGAGCAGATGCCACACCATGTGGGCACTCTGCCAGATTCAGGACCTCAGAAACGTTCTCTGATCTGGAAACGTGAGCAGAGACATACAAACTAAGTTATGCTAGACACTTCAGAATGGGGGGTCACTTGCCTGAACATACACATCTGGTCCCATTTGAAATAACCCAGACTCTCCCTTCTACTCTCGACCTGCAGTTCCAGGAGGGCATAAGTTTTCTTCAGGTCCTATATCATATCTGACAATCCTATGTAGTTGTCCCACCTATCCTATAACATCTCTGATGGCACTAAAAAATTCTGTTCTAAAAACTCTCCTAAATTTCTGACTAGTGTGTAAAATTAGGTGAGAAGAATCCCAACTCTTGTGTACAGTCCCTCCACAGCTCATTGTGTATTTTTAGCCAGACTTTCAGGTGTATTTAGGTGTTTACATGGGAGGATGTGATACCAAAATTATTTTTCTAAACAGCTAAGCAGCTTAGGTGTCTATTTTCCATTGAGATCGAGAGAACTTAGGCACCTAACACATTAAGTAGTTTTAAATATTTTATCTTCATCTCTCAATAATTTATATTTTAAGAAATCCTACCTCCTGCAGTAAAAATGTACTGGTATTAACAGTTTAAGCCTATGCACATTTTCCAGTAAAAGACAAACTAATAGCAGAAATCATTCAGGTTTCTCCTTTTACACACCAGCTTTAGCTCCTTTTATATTTTACTCCATCCCCCAAAAGCCTGAATAAAAACCCATTTAGTTTTATAGGGTTCAACACCCTGCATGAATTTCAGCAAAGAGTGGAAACAAATTCCAGTTGTGCGAGTTCTCTGAAAAACCAGTCAGCCATTGATGTTCCCATTCCTGGGGGTTGCTGTATCATCCTGGATATGACTCTTTTTCCTGTGAGCATTAGTTACTACAGCTGCAATTAGCCTTCTTTCACCCATTTAGGAACGGGGTCTTCTTCCTTAGAAGACATTTTTATATTGCTTACATTTCCTTTGTGTATTTTGGGGGATTTTGATCGCAACTCTCAATCCCATGTAAATGAAAATTTACTATGAAGAAGACACTGAAATAATACTGAAAAAAAGTATTAATCTATGAAGTGAGGGAACAAGGAATCAGGTCCCAGTACAGATTTCCAATTGAGTGCTAGAAATGTTCAGCTTGGGTATTGATGCTGCCCATTGTCACATGAGTGTTGTGTTGTGTTCTCTTGATTGCTTCAAACCACAGGCATGGCGCATCTTCCTGCAGCCCTTGCTGAGAAATTTACCACATTCATAGCAGATTTGCAATCAGAATATTCTAATGATGCCAAATCCTGAATCTTACCAATGGAAAACTAGGGATGCTACATGACACCCACTGCATCACCATTCTCCATGTAGTTTGTCCTGAACCAGAAACTCAGAGTAAAAACTTACATGACTTCTCAGTAATACTGCCCAAAAAAACAAAGCTGTCCCTCCTTCACAGATTTTTAAAAATCATACCTGTGATTCATATAGGAGACATTTTCCTATTGCTAACATATTAGGTATTTCTGAGAGGCACATTTTTCTTCACTAGTTTAATCTCTAACACTTTCAAAGTCTTAAGAGGCTTAGTGCCTAGTTCTAGGTATTGTTAATGTGATTTTTCTGACCTGAACATTTCTCTATAATTTTATCCCTCCAGCACGGCATGTTACATTTAAGTTAAAAAGGCTGTGGGGATACAAAGAAGGAATTATTGTGCTAGAGTCTGAAGTTAAATTCTAACATTTACAAAGAACATGTTGAAAAGAAACCTTTAATGTCTTAATTCGTAAAGATGTTAATTTTGACAGCTAAAATATAATACTAGCAAAAGAATGAAAGGAAAGAAGGAAAATACTTTTCTTTACCTCTAAAATGCTTTCTTCTTTGTATGTAGCAGGTGCCTCAAGACACATTATACTGCCTGCTTTAATTTGTCTTTAATATCAGATGTGCCTTATTGATTTCTTCTGTGTATGTTTTCATTCTGAATAATTCAGAGGCACAATTTTTTTCCATTATGGTCAATAGCCAGAGAAAATTCTGAAGATAATCAATTGAGCTCTGCCTGACGATTACTAGTGTTGATATCCCCTGAAGTGAGGGAGTCAGAAAGGCCAGGGATAATATGACACAACAGTCAATCAGTGCAATCAGTGGAAGTATCAACACTGGCTGTATGATGAGAGGAAGATCCATGCCAAGAATCCATAACAGCTCCTAAAAGTTCAGATGCTTGACTTCTTGTCATATGCTACAACAGATGGACTATGTAAGATTAGATTCAAAAAGCCTTCCTGTCTTCTCTCTCCCCCTTTCTCAAACTGATAGGATCATAAAACAACTGTGTGGTATGATTTGCATAACACTCAATTTCTTAATTTTATTTTTTTCTGGTTTTAAACTTTCCTAATAACAAATACTTTCAAAGAAATGAGCAGGATGAGCACATGGCCAACAAACACTCACAAAAACAGATAGGAGATTATTTTGATTTAGACCTAATTCTGATGGATAATGTCTTTAGCTAGATATCACATATGACCACCCTAGTAATTCCCATCACATCCTTCCACATAATCAGGGCACCTCACATTCAATTTATAGTGAAAAAATGGGGTTTTTTTAGTGTAGTAATCTAATGAAGTTGCCAATAACAGCTGACAAATGGTAGTCCTAGGCAAAGTGTACCTACAGATTTGAGTTTTGATGCAACTTCAGCTGAAGGCAAGAATCTGATTGACAGTAAGCACACAAAGATACATACACACACACACACACATATGTTTGTGTACACACATATATCTCTGCTCAGGTGGATAGCTCCAGTGAGTCTCCGAAGTAAAGCTACTGCCATGCAGGCCAGTGAGCAGTAGCTATGCAGCTCACCACATCTATTACCTAAATTCATAAAATGGCAATATATGGAATTAAACACTAAATAGTTTATAACTAAATAGTTTAGTGACAATCCAATGTGTACAAAGTAAAGGAGTAAATTGGCAGCACTAGCTCAGTTTCCCATGGATAACTTATTTATAAATCTCTCTGTGATTTATTATTAATCTCCTTATGCAATAATCACTCATGCATATAAACATGGCTAAGCTTTAAAATTATATTCTGATTCATGTTTCTTTACAAAAGAAATATTTTGACTATGGAACTCAAATCATCACTATTTTAAAGGTTTTGAAGGCATTAAAGTGAAAAATTATGGAAAATATAATTTTCAATAATTTCAGGTTTCTTTAATATTTTGGTTTTTATCAAGATATTATGGAGGAAATTAGATTAGACTCTTACTTTCAGTTAAACATGTCACAGTTAATCTGAAGCAGTTTTTTAAACTTGAATTAGTTTAACTAGAATTGATGTAGTTTATTTTTAAATCAGAGTCCTGGTCCATGAAAAAAACCAAAATATTTTTTTAAATTTATCTCAAAAGTAAAGGTACTTCCTCATAAATATTAATGTTCTTTCTATGTTACAAACGTGTGATATGCTCCAATTATTTTCGTAAAAGTAGGTCACTATGCATTTTACTCCTGTTTTCCGTATTCCCATGATCACAAAACACGTTATGATTCTTGTTCCACAGTCCTGGAAAACACAACCATAAAAGAAGTTGATGTCTAGAACCAAAACGGCAGACACAGTTGGGTTGAAGTTTTTATACAGTAAATGATCCACTCCACTGCAGCAGTATATGAAGCAATAACCATATGCTACAATTGATTAACACAGGAGTGAAGCTGAGGTACTTAATCAATCGCAAAAGCCACTTATTATGAGTCTATTATAAAGCAATAGGGATTTTTACTATTATTCAATGAGCTAAAATATGAAACAGAAGGAAATAAAAAAAAATAATGTTATTCCTTTCTGTAGAAAAAGGCTAAGTGCGTTTTGGAATCCTTTCCAGCAATGGGGAAGCAAATATGGTTCACAAACTGTATGGTTAAAACTAACTAAAACCAGGGCAGACCCATTCTCTGGCCTTGGCGGGGCAGAGCTTGCATCCAGACATCCAGCTGGGGTGCCATGCTGATTTCTGGGGAGAAGCTCCTGCCCATGGCCCCAGACCATGCCCAACCATTGTCAAAGACCACATCAAGTCCGTGACCGTGATTGATAGGGACTAACCAGTACAGCTCCTCAAGCCTGAGCCTTGACCCTATTGGGTTTATAAGGATAAACCTAGCCAATGAGAATAAAAATATACCTCTGACAGATCTAGGAACAGGAAAGCAAAGAAAAGAAATTCAAAGAGACTGAACGTTATATGTTTTTAAGACGTGTTTCTTGTAAGGACAAAACACATGTTTTCAGACTCCGAGGCCAGGATTTCTTGCTTCTTATTCAAAGTTAGACATTTTGTTTAAGCTGCGTCCACAACAAGTGAAGGACAAAGGGTACTTGCAGAGAGCAATTCATCTCATCTATCTAGACATCTTAGACTGGGATGAATTGCCTTCTGATGGCAAAAATGTCTGTCTCCTGTTATGGCACACTGTCTGCATGCTCTTGTGTTGATAGCCCTAAAAGTAGGCAAATGCCCAAGATCAGTATAGTTCTCATTTCTTCTTTTCTACTGAAATCTTTTATTGCATTCAGCAATGTTTATCTCCCACCCTGAAATAATGTGGCTTTTCAAACCACTCCTCCCTTTTCTCTCTGCAGTATTCCTGTTCAGCTGCTGGTCTAGATCTCAGCAGGCAGAGCGCCAAACTTTCCCCCTCCCGCCCCACACAAGTGCTAGAACAGTGGCAAGAAAATTGTAGTAACAGGTATTATTACCTCAGTGATACTTCCAGCCCTTATGAAGCAAAGGCAGAAGCAAAGCAAACTAATAAAAGATATTCTGAACCACAAGTTGTGGAAACCATTGGAACACTGGTGTGCAGCTGTCAAGCCTTTCATGTGCACAAGTGGTACACGAAGAGACACCACTGTTTGACTAAAAAACTTTCCTTGCAGCATCCTTTAAGATGCTTAATTCTTCTTCTGACCCCAATCAGTTCTAGATGTTTTATGAGTCATTTGCAGACACATCAGCAGCCTTTGGAGTATTTTTTTTTTCACTCCAAACCAGACTTTTGTCAATACAAAGCAGAGCCATGTCTGTTTCAGGGATTAGTTTAATTTTGTCAGTTCTCATTTGTTCAGAACCCAGATGTTTCAAAAAGAACACAACATTTGATTTTTTTTACACAGCAATGTTTCTTTATTTCAGGGGGAAGGAAAAAAATTAGAACTTTTTGGCTCTGAGCCTTTGTCAGAAAAGGGCAACCCAAGGGAATCATTAACTGTGGGGTAATCTCTTTTCTCATAGATGTAATATTAATGTAGTTTCTATAGTCTACCTATTAAATGAATTGGAACGAAGGATTTTATCAGACCAAGATACTGTGAATAAAATAAATCTTATATAAAATTCACTAATTAACTATATTACCACCAATAATGTTGCAGTGAGCACATTAGTGGAAGCTGACTTTCAAGATTGATATATTTCATTGAGGTAATGATACTAGTAGGTTTGAATTTGGAGAGCTAGGGGTTTTTTTCTGCTTCATGTGAAGCTGATTGCCTGGTAAAACCTTACATAAAATATGTAGAAGTACATTAAGGTAAGCAACACTAGACTTTTAATTATCGATATCATTTACTGAGAAGTTGGTACATTACCAAACTTCTGTTACTATTCTGAGAACTATCACATTTTTCTTATGTTAATATTCTTTTTTATTAATACCAAAGGAGACTAAGTGAAAACAGTAATTTCACAGACATTTATACTCATCTGAAATCATTTTAAAATGACATTTATGAATAAAGTCTTACAACCATTTTAGTAATATACTTGATAATCAGATCCAATATGTCTCATTACTTCCCCTTACATACTGGTTTTAAAAAATAATAATGCACTTTCATAGAATGTTAGTTTATTTTTGTACGGTTGTTTAAAACAGTCTATAAAGCTGCCTATAAAAGGAAAACATACATGCACACCATGCTCAAATACTTGTGCTTGTATTTCTTAGATCAAGACATCACAGTAGGCATAGGTTTAAGCTTCATTAGAGGGCAACTTTAATGACATTGCACGTAAACTTCATTCTCCTTAAGGTCTCATAGGATATGTAACCTTCACGCATATTGTCTGTTTCCATGCTTTTCTTCAGTACGTACAAATACTGGCGCACAATTTTTCCCTATCAATTTGGTCACAAACCTCCCTTTCTGAACACCTCTTCTGTCCTGTCCATTTGTTAATGTATCACATCTAAGGATACATACCATATTTAAGCTCAGCAAACTTGATGTTGCCTGCTGTGTCAACATTTCTTTCATGTACTCTCGCATTAAAACTTGCCTTTTTTGCAGTGCTCAGGACCAAATGCCATGTCCCCATAAAAAAGTGCCCACAGTGAACCAAGTAGATTGTATCTACGATTGCATTGAAGTTACTTTTTTTTTTCCCTTACCTCTCCTTGTATTGCAATTGTGTTTGAAATTAGTTTTGCACATTGGGGGCACAAATGGATAAATATCTCAGGTAACAGTGATGGACCATATTTAGGGCGACTACTGGCGCAGAGCTGTAGATGCAGTTGTACCTCCTGAGGTGTGGAAACAGTTTGGTGCAGGGGTTATAAGTAACTCCACAGTACGATCTCTCAGCTGTTGGAGATTTATCTCTTAATGGGACCACACTGAAAATAGAAATAATCAAAGCAATCTGCTCCCTTCAGTCTGGTGTTCAGAGTGAGAGCAATGAAGCCATTGTCTCTCCATTTCTAGCCACCACTGTCTGCTTCCTTACATCTCCTGGCTCTGGGAGCTGATAGGGGCCCTGGCTGGAAGACAGAAGTAGCTGGTAGGGGTCAGTGGCAGGTATGAGCTGCTTATAATGGGGGGATTCACAGCTGTCAACAGCAACAATAAGCTCCAGAGGGGCAAACCATACAGCAAAGTGCAACCCAGGCAGGCAAATCAGTTGGCACACAAGATCCAAGCCAAACTGGCAAGGAAACAAAGGGAAACTGAAAGTCAGAACCAGCAGCAGGATAAGTGCCCTGCTCAAGAGACCTTACAAAATAAAAGCATAGAGTAATTTTTGAAATGTATAAAACCATGGTTTCACTCACTGGAGGTTACACTGGATGATTTTACCTTAAAAATTTATGGCATTAAAAATCTATGGGAAATTAGGTATGTTCTCCAAATATACATAGAAACAGACATGAACACCACGTGACCTCCATATACAAAGCATATGTAAATGTTATTAAGCAATAAAACTTAACATGGAGGACAATGGTAGTGCATACTACTGATTCCTTGAGGGAAGTAATCTGAAGTAGACACATCCCAAATCCAAAGTGAATTAGGTGGCTTGTGTGTACAATTATGTCAGTTACCTGTTGCTTTTGTTCTTCTTTACCTCTATTGGACTGCAAACACTTTGGAGCAGGGATTTTCCTTCTAAGGTGTTTGAAGAGGATGTTGTACAGTAGCAGGAGCAAACAAGTAATATCCTATATAATAGCAGTTGGCCATATGTAGGCTGCCTAGTCTACGTGCCTGTTTGAGATGTATTTCATTCTGTGACCAGAATCACTGCTCTTACCCAGATGTGATAATAATTTTCTCTAATCTGTTTGCCATAACACTTAAAATGAGAGTAAATCCATTTACTCTAAGGTCAAAGTTCAGATGCCCAAGCATAGATGCTAGCTAGTGTTAACTGAGATTCCCAAGAATATTCCAAGATATCCATATAGGACTGGCAGATAATTCTAACTCTCTATTTTTGTAACGTTTTGTGTTGTTAGAATAAAGCTTGTTTTCCTGTTTAATTTGCTTAGCAAAGAACCTTAGCTTGATTCAAGCTGCAACTGTTGGTTTGGTATCACCAGTAACTGACAAAAGAGAGACATTCCCATTTAACTCCCACTGTCCTGTGTTTTTTCTGGTTAGGCCATAGTGAAGAAGCAACTTAAACTTAGGAACTACCCATGTTTTCATGTACTTCCTTTGTCTTCTCTTTCTTTTTCACCTAAACATTGTTGATTTTTTTCACCCTTTCTTTGGATCTTTAGTTTCCTAAATGTCATATCATTCTTGTGCTCAGCTGGACTCTTGCATTTTGTCAACATCTTTGTTGAAGTGTTGAGCCTAAAACTAAGCACAGACTTCCCCTGAGGCCTCACCTGAAGTGCAAAATAGTTATCTCCCTATCTTATATATATATGACACTCCTGTTAACACATCTGAGAATGACGTTTACCTCTTTTTCACCAGAGCTGATTGCCACCCCTGTTCTATTTCTGCAGTACTGCTGCCTGACTAGATATTCCCCATGCTGTTTGTGTGCTCTTGAGCTCTTTTTTGTTGGAGATTCTTACTCAACTCCATTGTGTTGATTTGGGGCCAAATATATTTTTAATATAGCAAGAATATTTTGAATTCTGATCTAATACAATTAGAACCCGTCTCCTTTCTCACTTACAAAAGTGCTAAGTTTAATGTCATGAACAGAATGTACATAGTTTCACTTCCATCATCTAAGTCATTAATCCAGATCCTGCTCAGTACAGACTTCTGCAGGATCCATTTTGAAATGTTCTCCTCAAAATGTAGTTCATAATTATTTTGAACAGTTTTCTACCTCTCACAGACAAGTGTAACAGTGATTTCATTCAACTATTTCTCCAATTTGCTCACGAAAGTCCTAAATCACAGTGTTCAGACTGACCCAAAGTTAAATTATGTCACATACTTATTACCTACCACTACATCAAACACTGATTTTTTTCTCTTTTTCAATTAAAAATGAAGTTAGAATGGCTTGGTATTGAAGAGAGGCAAATTTGTCTGTATTTCCCTCATTTTTTCCCCCAGTTTAGTTCTAAATATGTGTACCTACATTATCACTTCAGTTCAAACCAAAGGTATGCCTCTGAAGTAAATCTCCTAGTGGTCCTCATGCTTTAGTTCACACTGAGTTTCCTGAGTTACTTCTGGATTAAACTAAACTGGAAGACATCTATCAAAAGCTCACCATATGTGCTGCATGGGACCAAATGAAAGACAGTTTGAAGAAAGGCATTGTGTGGAGTTAGGGTCTTCCACACCAACTCTGCCTCTACATAGCCACTCCTACTGTGCTGCACTACTTGCTGATTTAGACATAGCCTATGTGCCTTTCTTCCAATCTCACTTAGCTTCCATTAATCCCCAAAAATAATAGCTCAGCATTTGCTTCAGCTAACATCCTATGAATTTGAGGGTGTATTTTGTCAGGCTCTGCTGACATGTTATGCTAATTCCTTTTAATTTAGTTTTTTTAATTCAGAAGAAAAAAAAAGCATGATGTAATTTCTCTGTGCCTTCTGTTATTTACTTTCCTTCCCTCTTCAGTACTGAACTGATACTTTTTCTTGCTTTCCCTCTGTTCCCTCCCTAATGTATTTCTAGAACCTTGTCTGGTTGCCTTTCATGTCCCTTGCTAGTTGTAAGTCATTTTGCATTTTAGCCTTCCTGAGTTCATCCCTACATGCTTGTGCTATTATCCTCCACACACATCCTTACTCAGCTGTCCGTGTTTCTACTTTTAATATAGCTCCTTTTTTTCATTCTTTAGTCCTTAAAGAGTTCCTGATTCAGCCACATTGTCTCTTGCTAGGCTTCCAAGCTCTCCTTCGCATCAGAATACTTTGCTTTGTGCCTTTAATACAGTCTCTTTCAATAACTGCCAGGTCTCCTGAATTCCTTTATCCTTTACATTATCTTCCCAAGGGACCCTACTTACCAGTTCCCTCAGCTGTTGAAGAGTGCTTTTTTGAAGTCCATTATGCCTACTCTGCTGTTCTTACTCCTCCCTGTTCTCAGGACGATGAACTTGTGATCCCTTTCACCCAAAGTTGTATTCCACCATCAGATTTCCAATGAGCTTTCCCGTTAAACATGCTCCTACCTAAAAGAGCCATTCTTTCTACAGCATTATCTACAACACTGAATCCTCAACAAGGTGATGCAATGAAAAGTATAATAAAGAGGACTCTGATGATAGACTACGTACAGCCTAAATCAATCCATTTTATTCAGCATGGGTAGCTCTTCAGCTGCATGATGGTGGTCAGTGTACTTCAGTAAAAATGCACAACATCTGGAAGGAGTTCAAAGCACAAAGATGATCAGAGTGCAATAAAATGGGGACTACAAGAAAGGTTGACATAATCAGGTTGCTCAGTACAGAGAAGTCCTGAGAGGCAGTAGGATGACGTTTTCCGTATTTTTTTAAAAAGTAAAATTATCTGAAAGAGAACAAATAATCTGTTCTCCATGTCTGTAGTGGTTAGTGGAAAAGTAGATCGGTTTATGTTGTTACCATAAGGTTAAGTTAGTCATTAGTCACTTTCTAACAATGAGGATAATAAACAGTAGAATAGATTGCCTAGGGGAGAATGGATTTAAGAACAAGCTATGCAATTATCTGGCAGGATACTATAACCACAGTAATCCACTGAAATCTCCCACCAACAACCAGATCACCCTCACAGCCACACAAAATAGCAGCAGCATCAAACCTCATGCGTATATGAAGAGCTCACAGAACAGGGACTAAAAGGAAGCACACTGTGAACAGACAAAAAAATTGAGTGTCTGACATCCTTGGCACATTTTAAACAGCAAGCAAATAATGAGTTCCAATTTTATCCATCAAGAGTATTCATTCTTACATTTGCCAGTGTCCTAATGTACCACACAAATGATGAGACTCCCACTCACGTACAAACTTTTATTCCCTTAAAAAAAAGAATTTTTAAGTCACCTCTGCATAACATTAGGTATATAAACATTGCAAGCTATTTCAGACACTTGGGTGAGACTGTGTATTCAGGCCTGCAGAACAGAAGAGCATGAACCTCTCTGCTCATCACTTTCCTGGTAAGGAGCAAACTTCATTATAGTCCTTGTACTCTTCTTGGTGGGTGGTATTTCCATCAGCCTCTACACTATGCCTGAGCTGAGGTCCTGGGACACCATACAGACCAGAGCAATTTTAAGACAGGTTGTCAAAATTTTCTCTTTCGGCATGCCTGCAAAGAAATACCTGACCTTCTACTAGGCAGGATAGTTGTCACATGAGGTACAGAGTCGTGAACCTATCCCAATAGTATACAAATGTGCTCTTGAGACACCCTGAAGGACAGGGTAAACTGAAACTACAGTCTGCCAGCTGGATTGCTAAAGAGTCACCACAAATGGCACTCCTGCAAGCCAAGTACAGAGGAGGGGCAACCATTTGACTTCACGGTGGCTTCTTCAAAACCGCTGCTAGGGCCTTTGTTGGTGCAGTTCTTTCACAGAAAGTGAGGCAGGCTCATGAGGCTGAAGGGTCTCAGGCTCCAGGTGGGTCTTCTGAGGCCAGGAGAGCCGCCTGCCTTTGGAGCGGAGGACATGCTGCACCCCATGTGAGTGGAGTACATTAGCGGCATTCCCCCGGAGCTCCCGTGCAGAGTGCATGAAAAAGGCACAACCCCTCCTGCAGCTCCTGCCGAGGTGATGTGCCTCTGCATTATCCCCAATGTGGCACCATGCCTTCAAGGCACAATTGAGTCCTCAGTGCTTTGTCCAAGCTATTGGTTCAGAGCTTGAATTTATGAGCTGAACGGAGATAGCATAGCTCTTAACCAAAGTTAATCATCAAATATTTATGTACATTAAATACTGCGGTTATTCATAGTCAGGGATAAAAATACTGCTTTTTAGACAAGGCCACCATTTACCGTATGGGTTTTAGTCTTCGACAAATTCCCCAAATCTTTGTTTTTTATCACAGATATAGCCTCTTATTGTTCTTCTTATATTAGAAAAATTACCCATAGTTGCATCTCCAGGCTTGGCCTACTTACTTTCTGCTCAGTCCATCTCATCCCTTTCTTTTTCTCTCCATGGTGGAGATCTTTTCCCTCACAGTTACTACTTTTCAGTTGCTCATATGGTATGGAAAATTTTGTCTATTTATTTAAAAATATTGGGGCAGAGGGGGTGACTTTTAGGCACATTTTCTTTTAAATGGATCATCTGAAGATCTGATTTAATGTGCTTATGTCAGGAGCTAGGATTTCCAGGAGGGCTGGTTAGACCTTGCTAAAATGAATTTGCCTCTACCCAGCACGGAGGACAGAGAATAGAAGCTTTTGCTACCATGGCTTTTGCACATGTAGGCTTTACACAATTATACAGGTTTTTAGCCTGGAATTCACATATTTACCTGCTTAGGTTATGGCTTCTCAAGCACTTGGTCTCATCTAACTGCTCCCCCCAAAAAAGGGGGGGATACTCCCAGTCACCCCTTCCTGTTCCTACCTTTCTTCTCCCCTGGCAACAACTACATGCTCCTTCTCTCTCCTTTTCGCTAAACCTGGCACTCATCAGACTGATTCAGTTTGGTGACCTACCAGAAGCTACTTGTTGATGTTGTTGTTGTGTTATGGTGGGATACTTTTCAGAAGGCTGATGAGATTAGCCAGCTCACTGAAGACCCAGTGAGCATCTGCAGTGGCATAAAGGTGAGCAGCAGTATTGCACAGGTAGGAGCAGAAAGAACAGGACTTAGCAGCAGGGAGCTTAGCCCACAACACACTCCAACACCACACTGAAACACAGTCTAAACAGTAAAAACTCAAGTGAAAGGTGCTTCCAACAACAGACAACCCAAAGAGAGCTGAACCCGACAGGAAATCTCCTTGGATTTAGTACTTTGTACCTTGTTAATGAGTAATAGCCTAGTTATTGACTGCTTATGTTTACAGTATAGGGACCAATACGTAAGAAAAGACTTGATAGCCCTATGACATGAAACACTATGATCACAGGAACACAATGCTGAACTAAACTAATTAGCCCTGCAGAGAAGGAAGACTTCTTGTTTAAAGTGCCATAGTGCTCTAATATGGGTGTATTGTTTCCAGGACCAAAGTTTGTATTTGTTCTGCATGGTACTGCATCGCTCAGCAGTAGCAGCTGCAATTAGTGGTAGTCAGATAAATCTGATTGCCTAATGCAGGTATGCCTCAAGAAATGTTAAGGTTGGTTTGGGGCTTTCTGATATTAAACAGTATCAAGACCTATTTGCATAACATTGTTTCAAGAACAGTATCAGTCAGTCAGTATTCTAACAAAACAAAATTCTTCATAATGTGCCTAACATTCAAACTGAGTATGTTGCAAGTATAGAAAAGCCAGTTTTTCAAGCATGCTCTTATTTAATATTGTCTATGCTTCATGGTCACAAATGGTGCTGAGTATAACCCTAAAGCTACACACCTACCAGAGGAGATGTTCAGGTCAACAAACACTCTAAAATATATTTGGGGTGGGGGGACATCTACAGGCACCACACACATACTATTTGGGGTGATAAAATATGTGAAGTAAGATCTTACATTTTACAAGAAACCAGCTACAAAATTATAAGTTATTTTGTACACACGTTAACATACGTTTCTCTTTACGTTTGAAGTAGCTGTGAAGCCAAATTATCACCCTCCAGTTTAAAACGTTGCTATACCCGCTTCAAATTTGGTGCACAGTAAATGCAGGTTGTGCTTTTATGCACAGTCCAGGCTTAAGGTAAAAAGCTGAATTTAGAAAAACAGATTCTCCAGTATGATTAAACACAGGTGATGAAAAAGAAATAAAGAATAAAAATACCTAAGCTAAGTTGCCTTTTCTTGAGCAAAGTCCTAAGGGCAAACTCCATATCCTATGGATCTCTTCTGCCCTTTCACCACTGGAGTATCATAAAAGAGGTAAAATGGAACAGAGCCAAAGCCTCCTTTTTCTTAGAGTAAAACCTGTTTTACAACAAATGGATTGCTTTTAGAGCACCAGTGGGACAGAATAAGGCCAAAGAATAAGTGGCAGTACCTCACATCAAGAGCAATAAGTAGAAAGCTGAAGAACAACCAAAATGAATGTACACTTTTTAAAGGGTATGGGAAGGGAGGGGTGAAACTGGGTTTCTGTGGTCACGGGTAAAGCATATGGAATTAAGAACCAACACCATGCTGGAAGTATTATGTCATCTTAACTAACCCAGCCACCTCAAGAGAGCTGGCCAATGCCCCTACTCTTATTCTGGGAGCATCAGATCTATTTGGCAAAATCCCCTTAAATGGTAAGGTTCATGATAGTGGATGTTTAACATTTTTTGTCTGCAGGCGCTCTTTTCAAATGCCTATTTTGGGGATTCTCTCTGCATCTGAATTATTTCATAGCTCAGTGCAGAGACTTCTAAATGCCACTGACATTAACAAGTTGTACAGAGATGATAATCTCAGTTGGGCGCCACAGATTGAGAACGTGCCGGCTTGTATGAGTTGCACAGACTGTCGGGGATAAGAAATGGATAGTGCATAAAGCCAAGTGTCATTTTCATAAGAACTCTCATGTTTGAGGAAAAATCTATCAGAAAGGGGTGTCGAGACAGATCCTACAAAATGCGAATCATTCTAAAAATGACTGGTTTGAAAACAAAAATGAAGCAGAATAGAACTGGAAAGCTTTTGAAGGGGGGAAGATAACCTTTTCAGACAAAGCACCATTAACAAAATTTGTATTAAAAAATTGTAGAGCTGACTGGAGAACTAAATTAGGCAGAGCAGCTGACATAGAAAAAGTTATTTACTTTGAAGCTGCCTAAGAGATCATATGTTTCCAGGCACTGAAAAAATTTTCTATAGCTACTAGAAAAGGAAACTGGAAGTGGTATTCTTATAAAGAACAACTCTGAACAGTGACCTGAAGCATATTCAGATTAAATGCACAATTCTGATTGTACCCATTGAGGATTGGCTTTACTCAAATCTGGCTATGAAGATTTACAGATATTTTTGTTAAATACCTCAAGGACTGAAGCTAGTCACAAACTCTTGCTATTCATTCAAGCAGGGTCTGCAGCAGGAATAACTTTATATTCCAATTT
>VYZV01041736.1:5464-18471 GCA_013401275.1 Pandion haliaetus
GGGGGGGGAAGGAATCTATTATTGCAACAAGCTTAACTCTGAGCTGCAGGCTGAAAGGGGGTTGGCAAATAAAAGCTTGAATATCTGAACAAGTGTGGCTGCTAAAAGTAGATGTGGAGTAACAAACATCTCCCAGTTCTGAGAGTAATTGAGTGGATTTTCGAGCTGCCGGTATAGCAGGACTGGTGCATAGGAACGCACCAGCTATAAAAGGCTGGTTTATGCCAAGTCTACAAGTTGTGCTGTAAGCAGCAGAAGCAAGAAGCTCTGCTCCAGAGGGTTTCCATTCTTCGTCCCGAGTGAAACCTGAGGACAGCAGTATCTCCCAGCAGTGCTGCCAACTTTGCAAAATGGCATCTGTACTAGTGTTACTTCTGTGCACCCTTCCTGCAGGGAGCAGTAATTCAGGTCTCCACTCCCTGGCTACCTGCTTATCTTTCCCAAAATACAGAGCAACATAGCCACTGCATCCACAAACTATTAGGGGAACAGGGGTAGAAGGAGAGTGGGGGACAGACACAGCATGATCATGCAAGTCCTGTGATGAAGGAACCTACTACGTCTTCTTCAGGAAGTAGATGCAGTTGGTTTGGACTTTCCCTTTCTGCTCTTCGCAATGAGTAATTGATATGTGCCTGGAACTTTGTTTTCCTTCACTGCTTGGAAAGAAGGCTGGGGAGGTGTGGGCTGTGGGATATGCATATTTACTGCTCTGGCCCTTGTAGGCTTGCTGTCAGTTACCCGGACACGTTCTTAATACTTGCTGCATCCAGTGATGTAAAAAAGAAGCAGTAAGCACCCTGTTCTTGGAACAGTTTCCTATAAAGAAAATGCTGTGGGGCTGGGGAGCGATGCCACTCTAGATGAAGCAAGAAACAAAGCATGAGAAAGCATGAGTGCCAGTCTCCGTGGATTCCTGTGATTATCCTGCCTACAAAGTGGATTTATGATAGAGGGAAGAATTGAGACTCATAAGGGTGAGTTTATCTCCTGGTCTGGGAGACAGTGGACAAACTTTGGTATTTATCCCTTCTGTTTCAGTTCATGGCAGTGCTGGTATATGTAGAAAAATGTGATAGCGGTTCTGAGATAGAGATGCTTTCATTGGTTTGGTAACCCTGCATGCAGTGCTCCAGGGGCAGAATTAGAGCATGAATGAGAATACTTTTCTGCGGCACATCTGAAATGGGAATCTGTGCTGACTAGCATGCTGAGTAAAGATGGAGCGTTACTCGGGTAAGCTCTGTTAAGAAGCAGCAGAGCAGTGCGCAGTCTTGTCTTTTGGTTGTCTTTGTACAACAACTTTGTAGCTAGTTTCCTCCCAGGTTTCCTTTTCTTGTCGCTTCTCCCAGTGACTGGTAAATTTTTCTTCACAAAATTTTAAGATTAAAGGACGTTCGATGCATCTTGTGTATACCATCACTCAAATCTGTATGTGTTTTCTGCCCTGGACACTGTTAAGTTTAAAGGCTGTTGGGAAGAATCAGCAGAATGGTGAAAGTACCTCAGAATGAAAGCGGTTTATCACTAAGTGACTTACTTAAGGGAGAGTTCAAGGTAGGAAGAACCCCAGGAGCCAAAAGATCAAAAGGATTGGTAGGACTTCAGAAAGTAGATTTTCCCCATCTGTCTTGAATGACCTCCTGTAAGATGCAGACATCCGCACAGTTCCCAAAACTGACTTCTGCAGAGGCTATGGGATGAGGTGGGTAATAACTAGTGTCAGTACTGGAGAGTTGCGAGCATGGGGGCATTTCTTGGCAGACTCGTTTTGCCAAGTTGTAGCTTCTGTTGCCTCCTCTCCATAAAATGTGATTCAGGCAAAAGACAGCAGTGCTGGGTCTTAATCTGAGGTTGCATGTGCCAGCTGGCTGGCAGACTCTGCCAAAAGGAAGGCATGTAATTTCGTTTTGCAGCAGCTGATCTGAAAAGCAAATGCTTAGTGCTTCTTTTCACTTTGTACTGCGGGTGCCTCTACCTGTTGTGTCTCATGTATTCTTTTGTTGTGTGGGAGTCTGAGTTCTTATGACTTGGTGTCCATCACCACTGTTGACACTTGCAACTAAATAACAGGATGTTGGCCTATAATCCATTTTCTGTGCATCTTATGGGAGGACAGGAACCATCCAGAGAAATTGCAGCTAGCCAGAGCTAGTAGTGTTGACAAGTTTATACAGTTTTAAATGCAGAATTGACTACAGCCTTTTAATTTAATTTTTTCCTGTATTTCAGTCTCAAGAGATTCAAGCAGAGCCTGATTATTTGTAATAGCAATGTTTATTCCCTCTATCTTGTTTCTCTTGCTCCTTTATGCTATTAGCCAAATCTTGTGAACTGAGGAGTGTGGCTTTCTGTGTAGAGACATTTGTGAGAGGAGAAGGGTAATGCTGTGTTCTTCCACAGGGCCTGGATTTAACCAGGCTAAGTGTGGTACCCAAGACAGGACTGAAAATAACTGTAAGGTCCCTATGTAGTCAATTAAGAGAGGTAGGCATCTCCTCTTAACTCCTTCCGCTGGTGATGAGAGATAAGGACAGCCATGTTCCTAACCTAAATGAAGATATAAGTCCTATTGCTTCATGCCTAACATCAGAAGTTTGGGGAGGAATCCTCAAACAATTAAAATTGCAGCATCTCCAGTGACAGGCTTGTGATTACCTCTAATGCCAGGTCAGGTGTGTTAGACAAGAAAGCATTAGGGGTACAAAGTGCTGTTTTTTCTCTCTAAGCCAGCTGCTGTCTCTGTATCTACTGGGCTTTTTTGGTGGTTGTTTTTTTTCTTTTGTTCTTGTTTTGCTTTTTGAGAGGCGGGCTGGGTTCATGAGGAAGCTGTTTTTGTGAAGGAGAAAGGAAATTTAGGTGTGGGAAAGAGACATAAGATTTATTAAAAATCTAGTACTTCTGCAATTTTAGATTTCAGGCAAAGCCTTGGTGAGTGCTGATTCTAGCTGCTAGTGCAGCTGAATACTCTGCAGATACAAGTTTCCTGGTGCAGGAATGTAGGGACCTCTGTCCCCTGTTGGGAGGGTCTAGAATTACAAGGATTTTCAACTAATGGCTTGTTCTGGTTTCAGCTGGGATAGAGTTAATTTTCTTTCCAGTAGCTGGTATAGTGCTAGGTTTTGGATTTAATATGAGAAGAATGTGGATAACACTGATGTTTTCAGCTGTTGCTAAGTAATGTTTAGTCTAAAGTCAAGGATTTTTCAGTTTCTCATGCCCAGCCAGCAAGAAGGCTGGAGGGGCACAAGAAGTTGGGAGGGGACACAGCCAGGACAGTTGACCCAAACTGGCCAACAAGGTATTCCATACCATGTGATGTCATGCCCAGTATATAAACTGGTGGGAGTGGGGGTGGGGGGATTGCTGCTCGGGAACTAACTGGGCATCTGTCAGGGAGTGGTGAGCAGTTGCATTGTGCATCACTTGTATATTCCAATCCTTTTATTATTACTATTGTCATTTTATTAGTGTTATCATTATTAGTTTCTTCTTTTCTGTTCTATTAAACCGTTATCATCTCAGCCCATGAGTTTTACCTCTTTTTTCCGATTCCCCCATCCCACTGGTTGCGGGGGGAGTGAGCAGCTAGCAGTGCGTGGTGCTTAGTTGCTGGCTGGGGTTAAACCACGACATAGCTCTATATTGCTTTACTAGTTCTACTGCAAAGTAAGTACTTGATGGTTCTCCTAACTATGGGATTTTTTTGGAGGTAATAGGTATTCACAGCATGTAAAAATGCAATGAATATGTTAGACAAACATGCTGAAATAAGAGGAAGAAGTAAAAAGGAGAAATCATGGGGAAAGGCTTATTAAACACCTTCACTTCAGAGAAGTGAAGCAAAATTGCTAGATGAGTGGTGTACTCTGTAGAAATGTATTTCGAGGGAGGTCTGTTTCAACTCCATAAGTCTAATCTTTAAAATACTAGCTCATGCTAAGAAATCAACTGAGTGCCTCATCTTGCAAAGGAATAAACCTCTTTAAAGAGCAGCAGTGTGCTAATGCTGGTAGCATGGTAGCGTTTGAGGGGGAAGTTCCTAGAGAATGGTTTCAAGTGTCTTTGGGTTCAATTTAGCACTCAAAAAACCTGAGGATGTTCACAATTAGGATTAAAAACATAAAGCAGTCATAGTTCATCTTGAGATCTGCTAAAACAGGAAGCCAAAAAGGTGGTGTTCATGCTCTTGCTGATGAAGTGGGCTTTATACATGCAAGATGTCAGACTTGGTTGCTGTTCTACAACAAAACTGTGATGCCTCACATCCTGTATTCCAGTCAGATTTTTTCAGTCAAATGTTGATTATTCCCACCTTGTTAATCAAGGATTGGGGAATGAGTCACGCAAAGCAAACTACGTGCTAGAAGTAAAAGGATCATTTGGTTCAAAAGGCTTGATGCAAAATTAGAGATTTCAGTTTGGGAAGGACCTCAGGATATCTCTGGTCTCACCTGCTGCTTAACACAGGTACATACAATACAGCATTCACATCACGTTGGTCAGGGCTTTCTCCAGTCAGGTCTGGACAAGCTCGGGAAGTGGGTTCATGAGGTTCAACAAGGCCAAGTGCAAGGTCCTGCACCTGGGTTGGGACAACTCCCAGTATCGATATAGGCTGGGGCATGTGAGGCGATTGAGAGCAGCCCTGCCGAGAAGGATTTGGGGGTACTGGTGGATGAAAAGCTGTGGACATGAGATGGCAATGTGTGCTCACAGCCCAGAAAGCCAGCCATATCCTGGGCTGCACCAAAAGAAGCGTGGCCAGCAGGTCGAGGGAAGTAATTCTGTCCCTCTGCTCCACTCTGGTGAGACCCCCCCTGCAGTACTGCATCCAGCTCTGGGGTCCTCAGCACAGGAAAGACATGGACCTGTTAGAGCGGGTCAGGAGGAGGCCACAAAAAAAATGATCAGGGGGCTGGAACACCTGTCCTGTGAGGAAGGGCTGGGAGAGTTGGGGTTGTTCAGCCTGGAGAAGAGAAGGCTCCAGGGAGACCTTATTGTGGCCTTTCAGTACTTAAAGGGGGCTCGGAAGGAAGATGGGGACAGACTTTTTAGTAGGGCCTGTAGCAACAGGACAAGGGATCATGGTTTTAAACTAAATCAGGGTAGATTCAAACTAGATATAAGGAAGAAATTTATTACGATGAGGGTGGTGAAACACTGGAACAGGTTGCCCAAAGAGGTTGTAGATGCCCCGTTCCTGGAAACGTTCAAGGTCAGGTTGGACAGGCCTCTGAGCAACCTGATCTAGTTGAAGATGTCCCTGCTCATTGTAAGGGGATTGGACTAGATGACCTTTAAAGGTCCCTTCCAACCCAGACTATTTTATGATTCTATGGAGGCTGCACAGCCTTGCTGGGCCCCTCTTCCAGTGCTTGACTGTCCTCCTGAGGGGGAAGAATGCTTTTCCTGTATCCGGTCAGATCCCTGCCCCTCATCTCCCTGCTGTGTACCTCAGCAAGGAGGTTTGGGCTGCTTGATGACCTGTCTGTACATTGTAAGGCTGCTGTTGTGTCCCCCCAGGGTTTTCTGTTCTCCAGGCTGAACAAGCACATTTCTCTCAGCTTCTTCTCACAAGTTGTGTGTTTCAGCCCCCAACCATCTTGGTGGTCCCCTCTGGACTTGCTCAGACATGTTGACAACCTTTTTGTGGTGGGAGTCCAAAACTGGATCGGGAATCCAAATGTGATCTAATGAGTGCTGAGTAACGGGGATTAACAGTGTCCCTGTTTCCTGACTGTGCTCCTGTGAACGGCACCCAGGATGCTGTGGACCTCCCTTGCTGCCAGGGCACAATTCTGGCTCTTGATGTGCAGTTTGCTCTTCACTGGGAGTCCCGGCATAGCAGAGCTACTCCTCAGCCAGTCCTTAGAGGACTGTCCACTGACTTTGCCAGCAGATGCTTGATAAACTCCCAGGCATCTCATTGGTACTGCTGGCTGGTGCTTAGGCAGCAGAAACCCACCTGAAACTAGACAGCAGTGTAAATGTATTTGGGTAAAAAGGAGTGGGTCAGAGCTTAGCCTAGAGCACAGGCCCTGTGAAGCGCTGCAGGTGGCTTTGTGTACTAAAGCAGTGGCAAACCTGGAGTACTGAGCAAAGCCAGCTACTTGGAATTAATTTCTTCAGCACATCATTTGTGAAATTTCAAAAGGCATTTGAGTTCATTAAGGTCCAGTGTCACAGCAAGCACCAAAAAGTGAGATCAAGTGAACTGCACTTGGGAATTTTAGTCTTTAAGGGATGAACTTGCTCACATAGACATTTCAGCCAGTTCTGTTATGTTGCCAAAACATGCCTGGAGATCAGCCATCAGCTGATTAGATGAAACTACCCGTAGAAGCTATAAATGAGCACAAAGACCTTGGGCTAGCAGTACTTGTGATGCTTTTTGCTCTAGCGTAAGACCAGAAACATCCAGCTCAGATTCCTCAGGGTTATTACCAGGTGTACAATTCTGATTAAATATGTGTTTTGGGGGATTCTCCAAACACTACTTTTAATGTGGTCCAATTTTGAAGCTAGTCTTTCATAAAGCAGTTGCTGAGGTTTATGAGTGTCTATCTTGCAGTGCTTAGGGGAGATCAGAGCCAGCAAATAATCACAAGCCTGTATCAGAGGGAAATGTAAGGTGTTTTTAAATATTTGTGTCTTTACTTAGAGGCAGTGGGAAATGTGATGAGAGTTTTAAATGAAGGCTTGCTGAGCTGGGGTGTGTCCTGTCTGGCTTGGCAGAGCTACGCTCCAAATGTGTAAGAGGTAGTGGATTCCCTGTCAGAGTAGACAGGGGCAGTTATGCTATTCAACATCGTGCAACAGAGGAGTGTGAATTAGTGATGGCATTTACGCTTTTTGTTATTATTAAAGAGATTGCAATGGGTGTTTCAGATCCCAAAGAAGAGAAGGAAGAGGAGGAGGTGTCCAGTGTCCTCAGCCGCGGCTCTCCTGTCAGCACAGCCAGGCCTAGCAGAAGCTGGCGCAGCAGCAGGTCAGCCACTGTGGCCCGCCAGCGTGACACTGAGAATTCGCGTGCCTCCAGATCCAAGACTGGTTCCCTGCAGCTCGTCTGCAAGTCAGAGCCAAACACAGACCAGCTTGAATATGGTACGTGGGAAGCCCTGGCACGAAAGTGCCGGAGATAGTCAGGTCTTGGGAACCTCTGAAGGGAGCTGGATGTGGGCGTAACTTTGTGAGCTGTATGCAGACTGTGGCTGGTACAGGCGTGGTGCTTCTTGGTCATGAGTACCTTCTGCCACCAGCACTCCTGGCACTGAATGTCGACGGAAGTATCTTGAGACAGATGAGCTCACTGCAGCGAACACAGATTGAAACCTAATGGTGACTTTTCCTTTCAGAGGTCACAGAAGAGCATCAGTCTCCAGCTGGAATCAGGTAGGAAACTCTTTATTTTGTGGTATTTCTTCCTATATAGTGTCTCAAGAAGGCAAAATAAGGGCCTGAGTTTTTTCAAAAGAAATGCTTCTGTGAAAGGATCTATGGGATGGATAGTAGCTCTGTTTTCATTTAGTCCTGGATTGCAGATGGACTGCACATGTCAGGAGATACTGTGGAGAAATGAATAGTAAGATTTGATCTGGGCATTTCACCTGGTAGCTTTATTCCTTCAGGAGCAGATGCTCTGGTTAGGTGGGTTCACAAGAGGAAACTGCTCTGCCTAGTCTGTCTGTTCTGGCTGTCATCATGTTCCTTAGTGCAAGCTGTTAGTTTTCCCCAGTCATGCTGGATGAGAAAGTGCTGTGTAATAGTGTCTTTCCCATCCTAGGGGATGATGCATGAATATTCTTGCGGTAGTGCTTGAACTGTTGCTGCTAAAGCCCTCTGTTCTCCTTTTCTCCTAGCAGTGATGATGAGGAGATGCTCATCAGTGAGGAAGAAGTTCCCTTCAAAGATGATCCAAGAGATGAAACCTACAAGCCCCATCTAGAGAAGTATATTGCATTACGTACTTACTGTGGTTTTAGACCCCCAAAAATTGTGACATCTTAGTTGAATGAGCTTAATACGACCCAAAGAACCTGTGCTAATTGCTAAGGTGGAGTGACTCCCATTGGACATAGTGTTTTTTAAATACTGCCTATACCTATTGGGACTGTTCTCTGATGGACTAAAGCCTTTAGAGCCCTGCTGGCTGCCAGCTTCTTCCTTAATCCTTGTTCGTACTTCTGCTTAGAAGTGGAACTTGATAAACAAACCTGAACTTCAGTCCGCTTTTTGCTTAAGTCTTTGTAAAAAGCAGACAATGGGAAGAGTATTGGAGTGATACGTTCTATTTTTATCTTTTTAGGGAAGCGCCAAAGCAAAGGAGAAAAGCTAGCAAGGGGAAGGAGGAAAAAGAGAAACAGAAGGAGATTAAAGTAGAAGTGAAAGAAGAGAATGAGTTTCAGGAAGATGAAGAACCACCAAGGAAGTAAGTAAAACTCTGCAGTTATATGTAGCAGTGTGTATTGCATATTTTGCATTCTTGCTAGTGTACAACAGTGTTTTGTTATTGTTGGCTTCCCCCCTCCTCCTCTGGGCCTAAAAGATAATAGGGCAGAACCTTTTGTTCTGATAGAAGTCCTGCTTCCTAGTATCTTGTGCACGTTCGGCAAGGAAAAATAAGAGTTGGTATTTTCATTTAGTTTAAGTTGAGGGGTTTTTCTCCATACTGTGGTTTAGTCAGCCTACCTGGATATGGCCAGACACTGTGAAATACTTTAGTGTTCTTAAAATTGGTTTCTGTTGTGATGTCTGAAGGGGATTAGACTGTATGAGAGTCTGAGAAGGCAACATTTCTTCTATTGTGTGCCTAGAGGCAGACAAGGTAATACTTTGTACATGTCCTGTGGTAAGTGACCTCTTGTACATTTGGGACTAACATACCAGAGCTCAGGAAAAACAGCTGTGTTCTCCCTCTTTTTGGAGAAATAAAAGAACAACTTTTGCTACCTAGTCAGCCACTAGCGCTTTGAGCGGAGACTCAGAATGTTCGTGTATGCTGTCATTGGAACTCAACACTCTAGCTTTCCTTCTGGCAACCGAGGTAGATTGGCTTTATGTGTCTGTGTCAAAGCCATTCTTTGGGATAGCATGAGGTTAAAGAGGAGAGAGAAAAAAAAAGAGAGGAAAAAAAAAAAAGGTTTTGTACGTTAGCTGCTCTTTGAGCAATTGGAACAAGTGGGGCTCCCTCTGCTGGTCTGCGGCGTGGGGCTCTGTACACCTTTGTTTTAATTCCTGTTTCTAAGCTGCTGCAGAGCTCATTTACATTGGAGAGGAGTAACGATGCTGATATTTTGAGAACTTTTTTTTTTCTATTAGAGATGGCTTTCTGAGGCTTGTGGTTGTGTTATTTAGATCAGACCCTACTCTTGTGTATAACAACCTGTGCCTCTTCTGAAGGCTTGGCTTGAATACTGAGTGCCTGTTGAGCATGTTACTGGTATGGTCTTGCTAACAATAACGGTGTCTCAGTACAGTCTAGAAAAGACTTCCATCAATCTACTGTGAGTATCTCTGCAGCAATATGATCAAGCAGGCACGATGTTCTGGGCTGAGCTATTGCTTGGAAGGCTGCATTTTACATGTAAGCATAGGTCTGCTTGGACGGAGCATAGATTTTTGTCTTGACAAGTGTATAAACTGCTATAGTTAATTCAGGGGACTGTAAAATAGCTGCTAGATCATTAATCCTGTTCTTCCTAGTCATGCAGATTGATGTTTTTCATGTGGCATGAAACATTACCCAACAGACCAGAGGAAATAGGGTGCACCATCAATTCTGGACTGTGTTGGCAAAATTACATGTTTATAAAAAATGCGTTAGGAAATGGGAGAGGTTGTGAGAGCAAACCACATGAAGCATTTATTTCTCAAGAATGTTGCCTCCCTCTCAATCTGCTTCCAACTTGTATTCAATTGATTTTTCTAGAGCTTGCAGTTAATGATGCAATAGCTTGCTAACTGTCTGCAGCAGAAACTTCCAAGAGCAGAATCATGTGTGCTGATATGCAGCCTGGAAAGGGATGAATTTAATTATAAGGTTGCAAGTTGTTTGGAGAGTTACAGGTTTAAAAGAAAAAATGTGAAGCATGTGATGCCTGGTTGAGGGTTTTCTAAAATAGCCCTTTCTGGCTCCATTGTGGCAGAAGAGTTGGTAATTTCTAACCACAGCCTGTTGGGCTGTGGCTATCTGATACCTGTTTACTGGTATCTGCATAGTTGTGAATGGTGGGCTGAGACACGTTTGAGCCAGGCAACCATGCTCAAAAATGTGTTGTATGCTAGGCCCAGCCAAGTAGTCATGCAGCTGCAGCCTGACTATGTTGGCAGAGGCAGGGTGATTTGACACCTACCACATGCCACGCAGAAAAAAGTGTCACCCAGGTATCAGAAACATGGGGACCACAGCTCCACAGGGAGCAGTCTTCTGTGTGATGTGGCAGTTCTGCAAAATGCAGGGGCAATTTGCATGGGGGCCTGGCTACTTAACTTCTTTAGGGAACCTGTCCATCTATTACAAGAGCATTTCCCAGCAACTCTTCAGGTGTTTTGATGCAGAGCAGGTGGTTGACTTGCCAGAGCAGCTGACTTATTGGGTGCAGTGTTACTTTTCAGCCTAAAAGTGTGGAAGAGTTCTGTAGTATTTCTTACAGCATGCTCCTGCTTTGTAGCATACACTTCAAAAACTCTGCCCACTACCAATGTAAAGAAGCTTCTTTCATTTCTGCTTCTGTAACCCTGTCACAGGAGGGGAAGGAGGAGAAAGGATGACAAGAGCCCAAGACTGCCCAAGAGAAGGTAAGTGATCCCCTCTACTCAGTTTCGTTCTGAAGACTTGCTTCCCTTGTGTCCTACACAGAGATGTTGATTGTTTCGGTCGTCTCTCTTGCACACTATAGAAATCTGCCTTAAAGGGGCGGGGGATGGGGGGGAGAAAATAGCAGCATGCCTTGTCTTCCCTCCTTTCCTTCCCCTTTCTTCCTGTAGATATGGGTTTGATTTCTTCCAACTGAACCAGCCCCCTCCCCATTTCTGAGGCCTGGCATTGCCCAGCGATAAGGTTCTGGGAACTCCGTGTCTCCTGGGGTTTTCTCAGCTCTGGGGTAGAGCCCGTTAGTGCTAGGAGCAGAGGGAACTCTTGGACAGAGTCTCTAACAGCATAGCTCAAACAGGAATATTGGAGCAGTAATCCTTTGCTCTCACATCACTGAGCTGCACTCACGCTCATTCATTTTGCTGCTGCCCTGGCTACAGATGCATCAGCTAACCATTCTGCCATTTCCTTACTGACTTCTTAGGAAGAAGCCTCCGATACAGTATGTCCGCTGTGAGATGGAAGGCTGTGGCACGGTCTTGGCTCACCCGCGTTACCTGCAGGTGGGTTGAGATTTTTCACTTCTTGAATGGCATGCGTGAGGGCAGGGAAAAGCCATTTGGAACAGGCAGCTAGTCCTCCACTGGCCCTGAAGCACTCCTTTCTAATGCTGTCTTTTTAGTAGACTTAATCGTGGCCACGTGGGTCTCTGTATCTGTCCTGTTCCTAGATGTCCACATTTGTTTGGCTTTCTTCTCTCAATGGAGATCAAAGCCTTTGTGTTCATGGTATAAGGGTGTCTTGTCAGAGATTGGAGTTTGGTGGCCTGCTGAGGGGCCATCTGGGATTGATGTGTCTCAGCTGTTCTTTTAGCCATGTAAAGAGAGAGTCTACAACCTTTCACTCTTCCTTTATAGCATCACATAAAGTACCAACACTTGCTGAAGAAAAAATATGTGTGTCCTCATCCTTCCTGTGGTCGGCTCTTCCGACTTCAGAAGCAGCTCCTGCGGCATGCCAAACACCACACAGGTACAGACAGGGAGGTGGGAAATAGATACAAATTCCTCTTCAGGTCAGTGAATGGGGGGGTGGGGAAATGGAAAAGCCTCTAGGACTTCTGGGGAGAGTGAAGCCAAGGCAGGTGGCATAGATTTGCAGCAGCAGCAGGGTATTATTTCCTTCTGGATTACCATCTTTTAAGGAAATGAAAGAAATAGGCTATGGAGTTTTTAATTCACCCCCTGGCAAGTGTTACTCAGGGGTTCTGTAGAGGGATAAACCAAGCTAAGTTTTATCCTGATTTGCCAGTCCTTCAGTTGGTCAGAATGGGTAATTAGCTCTTAGGAGAGCCTTAATCATGCCTTAACTCTCCAGGTCAGCTGTTGTGGTGTATTGTGGGACACCTCCTCCTTTGCTATGCCTGCTGGCCTCCCAGCACTTCTAGTTCTGCTGCTTCTTGGGCAGCTTTACCTGCAACATGTGACAGCTAGGAAAGGGAGCAGGTCTGCCTGAGAGTAATGCTCCAACTGGTGTTGCTTTTTAGATCAAAGGGATTACATCTGTGAGTACTGTGCCCGGGCATTTAAGAGTTCTCATAACTTGGCTGTGCACCGAATGATCCATACGGGCGAGAAGCCCTTGCAGTGAGTACCTCTGCCTGTCTCTTGTTCTCCTACTTTGAGGGACCCTTGGATACACCCATTCTTGGACTGCACCAATAGCAGGGTGTCGTGGTTTCAGGTCAGCTCAGTCGGTAACAAAGCACCACGAAGCCGCTCGCTCACCCCCCACCCCCTCGCCTGGCCACGTTGGGATGAGGAGAAAATCCAAAGGCAGGCTCGTGGGTCGAGACAAGGACTGGGAGGGATCACTCCCTACTTATGGTCACGGGTAAAAGACAGGCTCAACTTGGGGAAGAAACAAAATCAATTTCATTTACTACAAATCAAATCAAAAAACAAAACACAAGGGTATTAGGAAGGGAAACTAAACATCAGAACAACCTCATGCCACCCCTCCCGCCTTCCCGGCTCAGCTCCATTCCCGGTGCTTTCTACCTCCTCCCCCCGGTGGTGCAGGGGAACAGGGGATGGGGGGTTGAGTCAGCTCGCCACACATCATCGTTGCTGCTTCTTTCCTCGGGAGAAGATTCCTCACTCGTCCCCTGCTCCACCGTGGGGTCCCTCCC
>VYZV01041736.1:18734-29458 GCA_013401275.1 Pandion haliaetus
AGAGGCGGGTCTGACATTTTGGTGCACGGGTCCGACATTTTGGGGCAGCGAACCCCTCCAGCAACTTCTTAAAGGGGCCGGCTCTGCAGCCCCCCTCCCCTGCCACCAAGGAAAACCGCGCCACACAAACCCATAACACAGGGGCAGCTCTGAAGTCAGGGCTGGAACCTGTTCCTGGTGTCTCAGCTCTCTTTAAACGCACACCTATAGGAGTGTTTGAGCTGCCACTTGTCTCGCCTCTTTCACTGCTCTGAGGCAGTGTCTCAGTAGAAACCTGAGGAACATAAGCCCTCTGCAAATAAAACTGGAAGAGCTGGAGCTATGGTGACATCCCATTTTAGTGAGCCCCCGCTGTTTTCCTGGGCTGCCTCTTTGATACTGCTGTCCCCACAAGTCCATGGGGACGTTCCTTTGTTGTGACCTCCTCCTTCTCCCCTCCCAGGTGTGAGATCTGTGGATTCACCTGCCGGCAGAAGGCTTCCCTCAACTGGCACATGAAGAAGCATGATGCGGACTCCTTCTACCAGTTCTCCTGCAACATTTGTGGCAAGAAATTTGAGAAGAAGGACAGCATTGTGGCCCACAAAGCCAAGAGCCACCCTGAAGTGCTTATTGCTGAAGCACTGGCTGCCAATGCAGGTGCCCTCATCACCAGCACCGACATCCTGGGCACTAATCCTGAGGCCATTGTGCCACCCACCGATGGCCAGGGCCTCCCCCTTCTTCCCGACCCCCTGGGAAGTGCTGCCCCGGCAGATTGCCTGCTGCTGAACCCTGACGGAATGCCGAAGACCTACTGCGGTGGGGCAGAGCGTGTGAGCCTGGTGGCTGATGGCAAGCTCTTTGTGGGCAGTGGCAGCAGTACAAACCCGGAGGGGCTTGTCATGAACACAGAGATCCTGGGAGCCACCACGGAGGTGCTCATCGAAGATTCAGACTCCACTGGACCCTAGTGGGTGGGGAGCGCATGGGTGCTGGGACAGTTTGGGCTCTGTATTTAGAAGGAGGAAGAAAAAAGAAAAAAAAAAAAAAAAAAGAGACCCTTACTGAAAGAGAGAAAAGTTAAACAAAACTTACAATACTAGTAAATAACCGAAGGGTCTGCTCCCCTCCAGCGTGGATCACAGCACATCCTCTTTCTCCCAGCCACTTCTCTCTCTCCCACTGCTCCTTTGTAGAAAGGGGCACATGCTGCCATTACCAGAGCAAGTTGGATTGAGCGATGGATTTCCTCAAGGGAGGGGGGACTGCTGAAACCCTTCGCTCTACCCCAAAGCAGATGCCTTTCTGCCTCCTTGACGTGGCCCCATTTGCAAACTAGAAGGCATTTGATGTGCTATGGACAAGTTTCTTAGGACTCCCTCTCGCCCCTGGTCCCAACTTCTATGCATCACTGCACTCTGGTCCTTGCAGTCTCATTCTTCCTCCCGGGGCTGGGAGTTTGGCTTGGCACTTTAGGCCCCCTCAGCAGGGTGAGCTATGAAACAGCGCATGTCCCTCTCCCCACCGTGCTCCTCTGCTCCAGCTCTGGCAGGAAGTCGAGGGAACGCCCTGGCTCATGGATCATGCTTGCTTGGAGAGGCCCGGGGGCTACGGGAGCCCTGCGTGGGAGAGGCAAGGAGGAGCGTCCCAGTTTGACGACAGTAATTTGCACTTTGAACATGCTTCGTTTTTGTGTTGTGGTAACAAGATTCCTTATTTATTGATTAAAAAAGGGTCGGTATTTTTTAGTTATGCTCTTAGGAGGTGGGGGTGGAAGGGGTTCAGGCAATTTCCCAGTAGGCCTCTTCACACTAGCAAGCTGCAGGGAGCACGTTGTGCTATTGTGACAGCAAATGGGAGAGCTGGGGTGAAGGCAGCGTTCTGGAGTCAGATGTCTTTCACAGCTTTTCCAGAGTAGAGGGAGAGCCCCTGGAGGAGAGCCTGTTTGCACTGGCAGTGTCTGCAGCAGCGTTTTAGCAGGAGGATGAGGTGAGTGATGGAACAGCTGGCTGTTGTCTCCTCCCTCCCAGGTTGGGGTGAGCTCCTTGCATTAAATGCTCTTTTTGCCTTCCCCTTGCTCCCTAGCCTTTCAGGGAGGAACATCGTTAGCCAGGAACTTGTTCTTGTGATGTAGGACAGTTGTGAGCTGCTTGCTGCTGGGGGATGTTGTGCTCCTCATCCAACTCTGCCTCTCCTTTCCAGGTCTAGACAAAGATGCAGAAGCAGGGACTGGATATGGTTGTCTCGGGCTTGTTTATTCAAGGCAATAGACTGATGTGGGACTAAGGGGCTGTCAGCTTTTCTCCCTGCCCCAATTTTGGGGGGAGAGTGTTGCGCAGCTGTGTTTTCAGAGCTTCTCTCTTCTGCGTAAACATCCCTGCTTTCCATGAAGTGTGGCGGTTCAAGTGTTGCCTGCCGGTGTAGTTAGGACAGCTCTGAGCCCTTGGAAAAGTTTACACAGGATATGATGTGTCTGCTATGGTGACTTGGATCTTTTTGCTCTTATCTGAAACTTTGTGTGGAGATTCAGTGGCCTTGAATTCGTAGTGGTTTTGGAAGAGGTGAAGAATAACCTGGACTTTTTGTTTGTTTGCTTGTTTTTTCAGTTGGGTTTATTTGGTTGGGAGCAGAGCTGAAGTATCTTGTCCGAGCACAAGATCAAGGTCTGTAGCACACAGCAGCCAGGCAAAATCGGGGTACCTGGGTTCTGGAGAATGGCAATAAAACATGGGATTTGATTGGAAACTTTTTACAGGAAACTGACTCTGACCACCCACTGTCCCCTGTGCAGCCTGGAAATCCAGCTGTGGCCAAAGCCTGACAGCTTTTATTGGGCCATTTGTCCTGATTTGCCTCCTCCCTTCCACTCCTTACACTGATATTTTTGTCAGAGCAAGTTGAAACACTTCTGGTGTTGGGGTGGTTTGTGGCTGAACGGTTTGCAACCCTGGTGTCTTATGCCCTGGGTGTGGGCATCCCATGTTCTTGTAGCAGCATGGCTCCCATGCCTGCAGGAGATGTGTCTGGCCGCGAGCCTCTCCTGGAGATAAGGATGAGAGCCCAGCGTACCTGAACGCAGGTCTCCTGGGACACTGCATGTCAGGTCCATGGTGGTACGGCATTAAACTAAAGAGCTTCTTCGGTTGGGATGATCCAATTTCTTGCTTGCATCAAACTATTGTGATTTCCAGCAGGAAGCTTTTGGGTGGCCAGCTGGTCCCCTCCCCTTGCAAACTAAAGAGAAGCAGCACAATGAGACGTCTTCAAACCCAACTTTGATGGTTTCACCCCCCCCCAGCAGCGCAGGTCTTCTGTCCGGGGAGACTTGGGGCTGGCTGAGCCATGTTGTTTGGTGGCATGTCTCCTGGCCTGGATCCTGGCCACTGGTAGCTGATGTGCTCATGTGGTGCAGGTCAGCCGTGTCATCCCCATGCTTGCTGCAGACCATGCTGCTGGCTCTGCTTTTTGTGCCCTGCCCTGTGCTCCGTGGGAGGTGCGGAGCAGGCAGAGCCTTGCACAGAACACTAAATGGAGAGCTTGGGGTTTTGTTTTCTGAGGGATGGCACTAAAATGCTTTTGGGTCAAGGGCTTGCTCACCTGTGGTGATGCAACACTTGGCACCTGGCTGAGAGGTGAGGGAGGCTGCCTGGTCCTGCATCTGCCCCAACTGCCCAGAGTGGGGCAAAGAATTAGCCATCGGCCTCATTTCTGGGACGCAGAATCGAGCAGCAGCTCATTTGCTTCCCAACCTGGACACCTCTGATCCCTGCCACTCCCTGCCTTGCCCTTCCATGCACACCTCTCGTAGCTCTCCTTTTTATTTTTCTGGTCTCGGTCAGTTGCCTGTCTGTTCTCTAACTGCAGCCTGCTAACCCCTGATGCAGGAGAGACTGGTGTAGCAGCTCCCTTTCCACTCCCCTTTCAAACCCTAAAACTGACACAGCCCTCCTGCAGCTCCTCCTCATCTTGATGTCTCTCCTTCACTCGCATGCAGTTTGCTTCAATAAATTATTGTAGTAGTTTGCAATAAACCTTTTTGTATTTTTTTCCCTGTTTTTTTGGGTTTTTTTTTTTTTTTTTTTTTTTNGGTCCTCCTGGGGAGGGAACGGAGGGGGCACAGGGCCCTTCGCCTGCTCTCCATGCCCCGGAGAGCTTGCAGGTGCTTTGCCTGGGGTGGGCAGCAGCATGCAGGCAGGGGCCTTGGAGTGCACAGGGTTTGGGCTGGGGGCTGTGCCAGCTGGAGCTGGGGGGCTCTGGGAGCTCAGCAGTGCTTTCTGCAGTAGCCACCAGGTGGCAACGACACTGTTGGGTTGGCCACTGGCCCTGGGAGGTCGGGCTGGGGGGCTGGAGCAGCCCCCCAGCTAAGCTGGGGCAAGGCTCAGTGTACTGTGATACTAAAGGGAAACTGCTTTTCAACTCCTGTTTTTTCTCTTAATCTGGGTAATACATAACCAAAATAAACGTACTGAGAAAAAACCAAACCAACCAAAAGGGCTGTTTTTGTCTTGGTGCATGCAGCTCACCTGTGGTGGGTGGCCAGAGTTGCCCTGGGGTGTCTGGGGCCTCTTCCCCTGTCTGCAGCCCCCCTTTGGGGCAGGACTCTGGGGCAAGGGGACTCGGACCCAGGGCACCCAGTCCCATGCAGTCATGGGAGAATAAGAGGGCTGGAGGCAGCCAGCACAGGCTCCTGCAGCCTTCTGTTGGCATTTGGGTTGCAGCCCAGCCTGCAGGCAGTGCTGGATCTCCAGCCTGGGGCCTCCCCTCAGTCCCTTGCTGGCAAACCTGCAGTGCTCTGCCCTGCTCAGGCCCCAGTGCGCTGCCCTGGCTGAGGTGTTGAGCAATGTCTGGGCTTTGCTTGCCTCTTCCCGGCAGTGGTTTCCTGCGCTCTGGCATGAGCCAGGGGGATTAGCATGCTGCTAATCTCGCTGTATGGCTGGGAGGGAGGAATGGGTCAGAGCTGGGGCTGGGAGCCTGTTGCTGCTGGGCAAGACCATTCTGGGCAAGGCGCTTGGAATAGCGATGCATGGGGGAATTAGGGAAATAATCTGTTGCTGTTGATCCCAGAGGCGGGAATTCGCAGTGTCATGCCAGGCCCCAGGCGTGGAAGAGGGGGAGAGCCAGGCCAGCGGACGTGTGAGCAGAGCTCCCGGCTGGAATGCACCAGCTCAGCAAGGGATTGTCCTCGCTGGGCCAGGCAGGCGCTGTGCTGTGAGCCTGGTGCCTGTGACAGCTGCCCAGGCCATGGCAGCAGCAGACAGCTCCTCAGCCGCCCTCCGGCGCCGCGACCTGTGCAGCCGAGGCATCCGCCTGGCCGGGAAGATGCGCTCGGACGTCGTCCACCTCCTGGACACCTACGTGAGTTTGCCCTGCTCCTTCTGGCTGCCTGTGGGGCTGGGAGCACTGGTAGGGTGGCCACTGCTACCGGGGTCCAGGGGGCTTCTGGCAACTCTGCCGGGGCACGAGGGATATCACCCGTGGTAGAGATGGGAGATTAAATGCTGCCGGTATCTGGGCCTTGGTGCTATTGGCGAATGCTTGGGCAAACCTCACGCACCTGGCCTTGTACTGCCCCGAATGTCTCCTGGCCAGGGCCGAAGCTGAACCAGGCCCCCCTGGAGCCTGTGCTGGTGGGTGTCCCCCTGCTTCTCTTGCCACTGCTGATCCCTAGCTGCTGTCACCCTTGCAGGTGGAGCGACAGGGCTTAGATGCTTCAGCCAGCGTGGCAGTGGTGGAGGGGGTGCCGGCGGCAGCGGCGGAGCACTGGGATGAGCAGACGGGGACCCAGCGGCTGCTGGAGAATCTGGCGGCGTACCGGGCCTTCCGGGCCCTGTTGGCCCAGATGCTGGAGGAGCAGCGGGAGCAGCTGGGTGAGGCTGATGCTGCCCTGGGCCGGGCGCTAGCGGCTGTCCTGCTCCAGGTCTCGGCCTTCGCCTACCACCTTGAGGAGCTGCTGCGGCTGGAGAGCCGTGGGCCCCCCAGCGAGGAGGGAGCTGGCCCCCCCTCCCCCTCCCACCTTGGCCTCTTTGAGAGGAAGCTGTGGGGCCTGGGGGTGCTGCGGGAGCTGGCCCAGTGGGCCGTCAGGTCTGCACGGGATCTGCGGCAGCTCACTAAGCCCAGCCCGGGCGGCAGCTCGGCCCCCAGCCCAGCTGAGAGCCCGTGAAGGCAGGCATGGTGTGGGGGGCTTGGCCCCTGCTGGGGCATAGCAGGGGGCTCCTTGCCCGCCCCTGCAGAGGGCTGCTGACAGCAAAGGGGGTTGTTCAGGGGTGGGGGCAGGCAGGAGGGACCACGTCATTAACCCCTGGGCCCCCCACACTTTTGGTGCCACTCCCTGTGGGCCCCTTTCCCTGTGGGGAAACTGAGGCATGGGCTGCAATCTGCCCCAGAGGGAGCAGGGATCCCCAGGCAGGGTGAGCCTTAGGGATGGCTCAGGCTCTGCCTGCTGGGGTGTTGGAATTATCCCCCAGGAAGCAGCTTTGCCGCTCACCCCAGGGCCTGGAGGCTGTGACCCTCAGCAAGCTGCAGTGGTGTTGGGCTTTTCTTTGAAAATCAGTTGCTGCCCAGCTTGCCATGGCCAGGTGCCACCTCCGGTGGACAGAAGCTGCCTCAGGGCTCTTGTGGAGGCAAGGCAGGAGCGGAGGGACAGAAAAATACCGTCTGGTAAAAGGATTCTTGAGACCTGCCCCCCAGCTGCAAGATGCAAGGCTTTGCCACATTCACATGGATGCTTTTCTCCCACGCAGCTTGCATTTTCTGTTCACTGAATTCGTGCTTTAACTGCTTGGGGGCTTTTTTGGGAGCGGGTTGTGTGGGAGTGTGATCAGGAGGGGATTTCTTAACCACTTGGACAAGGTAACGGAGAGGATCTTTTAACTGAAGGCTGTGATTCAGAAGACCCTCCATAAGGAAGTTTGTGCCTCCAGGGGTTATTTTGGGACTGGAAACGGCACGCAGGATTAAACAGCCCCAACCACATTGCTCACCCTGTGAAGGGGAATGCCATGAGGTCTCACAGCTCCCCAGGCCATGGTTTTCTTGCTGAATGGATGTGATGGCTGATGGCTGCCAAGCGAATAAAAGGGCTGAGAGATCTACCAGAATGATGTGACTTGGGGGAGGTGGGACAGTGGGGTCAACCTCATTGGAGAGCCTGGGCTGCCCCATTCTTACCCCAGGGAAGGGTCGGTCCCAGTGGGGTGGGAGGTTTGGTGGGGACAGGACCCGCTGGGAGGCCGTGGGGAAGATGAAGGAACTGGGGATGGAGGTGGCGAGAGGACGAGGAGGAGGTGGGGGTTGTCGCTGAGGTTGTGCCCTCTCCTGGTGTGGCCCTGCCTTCCTCCCTGACCTGCGAGAAGGAAGGCAACACATGGGGGCATGGGGTGGGGAGGAGGCTGGGGATGTGCCCGGCCTGCCCTGTGCAAAGTGGCTTTGTCACGGCGGGGGGTGGTGGCACTGGGCACAGCGCCTGCCCCAGCACCAGCAGTGTCTGCGTGGGCATGTGGAGCTCTGGGCACTGCAGGAGGACAAAGGGCTGTGCAGAGGCAGGCCCCCCCCGTGCCCATCCTCCCCACCTGACCAGCCACACTGCGGCAAGTGGGGCCGCAGGGTTGGAGCTGCCCCACAGGGATGGGGTGAGGGTGGTTTGGTGGTGCCCATATTTTTTTTTTTTTGGGTGATGCCCAGAAGGAAGAATGTGCACCTTTTTCATTGCCATTTACTGCCTGACCTCTGCTTTGCAGCTCAGACCGGATTATTTGCAATGTTTCTGCTTCCCTCCACTTCAGAATAACAATTTCTGGCCTTTATTTTTTTCAGGATTAGTCAGAGTCCCTTCCCAGCAAGTACTTTTCTCTCCCAGTCTTGTCTGCTTTGTGCACTTGAAGCCATCTCAGTTTTCTCCCCTTGCACCCTTGAGCTCAGCAGTGGCCAGATGCTCACATCCTCACCCACCCGCTGCCACTCACCTTCCCAAGGGTGGGTACGTACATCTCAAACACTGCACATCCGTCTCTGAACCTCACCACACAAGCAGGGGGGAACAGACCCTTTTTCTCCCACCGCATTAGCCCAGATCTGAGGTGACCTTCACATATCCCAGGGAGCCGGCCACAGCCCTGGCCCGGGTCCGTCCGTGCAACTCGATCCTTCCAGATTAGCTGCTGGTGGTGGTGCGAGCTGAGCTCTGCCTGCTGCAATTGCGCTCTGGGAGTTGCAGCAGCAATGAGGATTGAAGGTGGACAGCGATGTTGCTCCAGGGTCTTCCCTGGGCTGTGCCCAGCCGCGTAAATCGCCTCTTTTGCGACCTTCCTTACTCCTTCCTTGCTACCTTGCCAGCAGCGCTGGGTGCGTCTGTGTTTGCAAAGCACTCACAATGCTTTGAAATGGCCACTGTAACCACAAACAATGTAAAAAAGCAAACTGTAATCCAAAGCTCCACGGTCTGGCTGAGCCCTGGAGCTTTCCCTGCCAGCAAGCCCCCACCATGCAGTAGAGAGGTGGTGACGTCTGAGCCTGCTGGGTTTTGATGCTATTTTTCAGCTGCAACCCCGAAGGGAATCACTAGTAAACGGATTTGGCAAGAACAGGGGCTTCCAATGGCCAGGCTCTCTTGCTGCTGGGAGGCCCTTTGGACTTGCATTGCTGTAGACTGAAGTTAAGTTGATCAGGGTGGCTGGGGGTGACTGAAGCTGTTGATTCTGGAGACAGAAATGAAGAGCTTGAGTGGAGGACAGTTGTACCCATGTGGCTAATGCTGCTGAGGAGCCCGAATGGCCTCCTGCAAACTAAAAACCCACCAAAAGCTGTCCAAGATTGCACTGTGGGGAGAGAAAAATGATTTGCAGTGCTGGTGGGAATGGGGAAGGGGTGGGGTGGGCGGGGCTGCGCTCCCAAATTGCGGTGGGGAAGGAGCCACCAAAACCAACCCATGGATGTGTTTAATTTCAAAAAATAAATGTTTGGGCTTAACGTGTGGTTGAGATGGGCACACTTTGTGGGGTTGGAAAGGTTTTAAGCCAACCAAGGCTGCTGCCTGATCTCAGGCATGCCTGTATGTGGGTGCTGGCATCGGCGCTGGGTGCTGGGAGAGAATAAATTCACCCCTTGCCCACCATGCACCGGAGGCAGGTGCGGTTCATCTGTGCTGGTCCTGGTGGCTCACCTGTCCCCTTGCACCATTCCGCACCTGCATTGCAGCGCTGGCTCCTGACTTTTTGATTCTGAGCCATGGCTGGGGGGCGGGGGGAATGTTCACCAATGCTTTCCTGTTTAATAGCAGGAAAACCTTTTCCTCCAGCCTGAGTCAGCGGAAAAGAGTTCCCCGGGTTTCCCCATCATGCCCTTGGTGGCACTCGTCTGCCCCAAAGGAGCAGGTGAAAACCCAGAGGAGCGGCTCTCTGCTGCCATGCTGCCTTCCTGGGAAGGGCCAGGAGCCCTCCCTTCTTGCAGGAAAACGCAGTTGGAGCATGGCCCTGTGTGTCTCCAAGGGCAAGCTGGAAGAAGGAGAGATTTGCCTGAACTTCTGCAGTTCACCTCCTCCTCTCTCACCATGGTACTCACCAGCTGGCATCACCACAGCTAGTCCCCCTCCACCTGTTTCTTCCCCTGCCTGGCTTTTTTTTCCTCCCTTCTCTTTTTCCTCTCTTTAGATCTTGCCTAATGGTTTCTCACTGCTGACACTCGGCAGGCTGGGCAGTGCTTGGGAAACAGATTTGTCAGGAGGGGAGCTGCAACGGCCACCGGGAGCTTGGCAACGTCCTGCAGCAGCACCGCGGGTCCCCGTGTCCTGGGGATGAGTCGCCCTCTGAGCTGACATGGACCATGGACCAGGGGATCTGCTGGTGCTGGGCCACCTGTGCGTGTGGGACACGGATGTGATTTGTATAGTTCTGCCCAAACCAGGCAATGATGGGTGTTTTGTTTAATATCGAAGAAAATCAGTGTACTGTGGCTGTTGCCAACATCCTGTAGTTCAGGGCTGCCCTGGGATGCTGCTCGTGAGGCTCAGCAGAAGAACAAACTCAGGATGAACTTTTTTTTGGGCTGCAAGGAAGAGCCAGCACCAGCTGCTTCGGTCCCAGGGAATCACCATAAAGCAGAGGTGCCCATGTCGCACCGCCAGCGGGAGCACATGGGTTTTGGTTGCACCGGTTTCAGTTTGCACAGCAAAGCCACTGGGCCGCCAAGGCCTGCTTGAGTCTGAGGAGCGTCCTGAAGGATTTGCAGCCTCACGCCAGGCTGAAGCTGCGTGAAATCTCCCCAAAAAGCACTTCCCAGGGAAACTAAACTGTGGCAGGCAGCTGGGAGAGCTGGGGTACAGGAGCTGGGGTTATATCCCGGGTGCCCCTCGAGGCACATGGCGATTTTGGGCTCCGAACCCATTTTTGTGCGTCACGGGCTACTGCCAGGGGCAGCTCACCAGGCTGCTGCTCGCAGGCACAGCAGCCTGCGGAAGGGGATGGTCGAAGCTCTCCGACCACGTTTCTCTGTCACGGCGCCTGAAGCGGGCTCCGGTTCTGACGCCCTCCTTGGGTGCGGCATGCGACCCCCCAGCACCCTGATTCCCATTGCTGGTGGGCTTGGGGCCAGGGTGGCGCACAGGGATGGGTGCACACCAGGGTGTCCCTGCAGCACCTGGTCTGCAGCCTCCGTTAGGGGTGTGGGGAGCACTAGGGGGTCCTTGGGTGCAGGGGGCACTGGAAGGAGTCTCAAGGGTGCAGGTGGCGGTACGGGGACACCGGGGTGTC
>VYZV01041736.1:39501-50740 GCA_013401275.1 Pandion haliaetus
GGGTGGGGGTCAATAAAGCGGATGGCAGGGGATGCTCGCTGTCCCTGCACGGCCTGGCCTCTCTGTTGTCTTCTGTCCGTCGTCTGTGTGACCAGGTGAGCGAGGGGGCACTGTGGGGAGGTCCAGGCACCCCTCATCCCCCAATGCCCCTTTGCACCCATCTGTCCCCAGCTATCCTTAGCGTGGGATGTTACTTTCTACCTCAAGGGAGGAAAACCTCTTTCCCCAGGAAAACCCCCTTTTTGGGTGGCTCTGCAGCCAAGGGAGCTGCAGCAGTGTGATTTCTCCTCCACCCCAGCCCTGGGCTTTCCTCACTGCAGAAAAACCCTGGCTGCAGCTATGCAAAACCCTCCTGTGATGTGGGGGAGGAAGGAGGGGGGTCCCCCACCCTCCCTGGGTGCAAGCCTGATGGCTCTTAACGCAACACAGACTTTTCATACGTGACTTTTTTTCTTTTTTAATGCTGTGTGGCCTATGCAATTAGTTGCTTGCTGAAATAAAGCTGATTGTGCCTCTGCATGCGTGTGTATATCTATCCAGATAGATATACATGGAGACAGGGGTTGCCCTCCAGTTGCAGTGGTTAGAAATCAGTGGCTAACCCCATCTCGTCTTCTCCACGGGGCAACTCCACTTCCTCCTTTCACGTGAGGCACAGCATTGCTGTTTGTGCTGGCCCTGCGTGCCTGCAGTAGCTGGGGGTCTCTCAGGGCTTGGAAGGCTGGGGGTCTTTTCCCAGGATTCAGTCCCCAGCATGCATCGTGACCCAATGTTTTTTACAAATAGCAAGTGCCTGCTGTGGAGGCCTTGAGTCCTGCTGGTGTTTCTGTGTGTCAGGGGAGGGTGGGGGATTGCACAGCTTCCCCTGGCTTTCTGGGGCCAGCCTGGAGGGGAAAGAAGATGGCTGTGCTCAGCGTTTCCTTCTCCTTGGGCGCACCAGTGGCTTGTTGAAGGGCCCTGGCTCCCGTTTTTTGGTTTTGGGGCTGGGGCATGGCTTGTAGTGGAGGGGAAGCTTGCTTGTCTCTGAAGGGGCAGAGCCCTGGGACTGGTTGGAGGGGGGAGATGCAGCCATTTGAGGTGGAGGGGCTGGCAGAGGGATATGGGGGTAGGTTGTGATGATGAGTTGACCCTGGGAGTTGGCCTTTGACGTCAGCTGGGGAGGGATGTCTGAAGGGCCATGGAGCCTCCCAGGTGCTCGAGGCTGGAGCTTGGGGATCCGGTGGAGGTTGAGAGCATGTGTTGCCCTATGGAGAGGTGAGCCTGGGGTCTCTGTGGGGACAAGGACCCTCGGCTCCAGGGGGTGACGGGTGGGGGGCTGGTGGTGCTACGCAGCTTTGTTCCTGGAAAGGGGGGTGGGGGGGGTGGGGTGGGCAAGGGGCCTTTGTTTGGGTTGGGGCACAAGGCCTCACCTGGCAACTGGGGAGGGGGGATGCTTATGCCATCAGCCCCTCTGGCCCTTGCTGGTACCCGTTTCCCACACTCAGCACAGTGCTGTCCTCAGAGCTTGCAGCGGCCAGGCTGTCCCCCTTGCCCATCGCGCGGTACCCGCTCGCTTTGTACCTCTGGCGGCTGTAGCAGACCATCGCTAGGATGGTGGCCAGCCCTGCTAGGACTGCTGCGGTGACACCAGCCACCTCGCCACCCGTCAGCCTCCGGCCCCTCACCATCTCTGCCACATGCTGGATCTCTTCTGGCCGGGCCAGACGCCACATGTGGCTCTGCACATCCTTGACCCAGGTGCTGTCCCCATCCCCGCTGCTCACCAGCACAGTGTCAATGTCTGGCAGGTTGGCGGGAGGCCGGGTGAAGGGTGGCAGGCGGGCAGGTGGCAGTGAGCCCCCTGTGAAGATGCCAGCCTGGATGCAGTATTCCACCTGGCAGCTATCGCTGATGAGTGCCAAGTGCTGGCTGAAGCCTGGGGGGCAGCTCTTGGCGTGGGGGTCCTCGGCAGTTCCCTGGTGCTGCCCTGCCAAGGGGTTCCCTGCCTGGCAGCTGAAGAAGCCGCCGAAGGGCACGGCATACTGGCCACCCCCCTCGTAATCCTGGCTCACGCACACTCTGAGCTCGTTGAAGAGCTTCAGTGGGAAGTAACCCGAGGGGCAGGACTGGGCACCGGTGATGGAGTTGGCGCTGTGGGTGCTGAATAGCCCGCCAAAGAGGTATCCCGAGTTTGAGGCCACTGGCCCACTCATGGCACACCAGTAGGCGCTGAATTGCACCCGGGAGAGCCAGAAGACATCGCGGCACTTGCGGTGGCAGAAGATGCCCATGATGCACTCGTTGTGGCACTCCAGATGGCTGTGGCCTTCCTCCTGCTCCTGCACACCCAGCAGTACTGGAGTGTAGGTGGTGGGGCAGGAGAAAGCCCCAGTGAGGGGGTTCCTCTGCTCCAACGCCCGGCACAGCGTGCTGGTGTCAGGGCCGGCCAGCCCGGCACACTCCTGGAAGACCCCCCCGAAGGTGAAGTTGGTCATGACACCCTCACAGGAGCCATCATCAGCATTGGCATAGAAGTTGAAGTTGGGCGAGGTGGCATCAGTGCAGCCTGGGTAGGTGTTGAAGGTGTAGTAGCGGTGGATAGCCATCTCCACTCGCCTGGCCAGCTTCTTCACTGTGGGCGTGGGCAGCTCTGGCAGGGTGCTGGGGTTGATGAAGAAGTACAGGGGCAGCCCTGAGCGGTCGAGAGCCACTAGCTGGTTTCTGATCCCCTCCTGCCAGGTCTTGAGGGTGATGCCTGGGTAAAAGGGGGTCCCGCCGATGCTCTCTACCCTGGAGTTGGTGCGGTTCTCCAGATACTGCTTGGTGAAGCCAGAGCTGATGTCCAGGTACTCCTCGTTTTTCACACTGATGATGCTGTGGAAGGCCATGCCGGCGGAGGCAGTGACAGCACTCCGTGTGGCCCAGCTGTCCTTCAGGAAGGTTGCCTTGATCTGATCCTCCTGCACCAAACTGGCTCCAGCGTCCAGAGAGGTGATGGTGTGGGTGCCATAGTTAAGCACCAGCACCTCAGCCAGAAAATCAGCCATCCGGGTCTGGTTGTTCTCCAGGTGGCTAGCGATGGTCAGCAGCTGCTTCTTGAAGCCCTTGTCCAGGACTGCCTCTGGGTCTATCTTGGCAGTGTAAACCAGGTTCCTGACCTGCACTCGCGTGGTGACAGCACGGTCTTTCACTTGGTGGGTCTTGGTCCGGTGGAAGTCATAGGAGAACTTGCCATTGATGGAGGAGAAGAGGGACAGCTCCAGGTTGATGGAGGCAGAGGTGATGCTTTGGTAATCTTTCCAGGACTCGATGATCTCGGAGTTGATGTCCAGGTTGCTCTGCTTGCGAGGGATAGTGAAGATCTCATCTGGGATTATATAAGATCCGTCTCCTGTGGTCTTGCACAGTGAGTAGCCCAGGTTGATGACTCTGCCCATATCCAAATTCCTGAGGTTATCCCAGCCCCCCCCCGGCAGGACTTCCAGACTCGGGAGCTTCAGGGCCTTCTTGCACTCTGGAAACCCTGCAGAGGAGGACAGCTCCTGGGACTGCTCAGCCCCTCTCACCCAAGCCACTGACATGCAGGCAAGCAGGACCCCCCACAGCACCCAGCCCATGGCTGAACCGGCGCAGCACTCTCACCAGACGTCTGAGTGGTGAGGCGGGAGCTGGGGAAATGAGCTGGCTGGGGGTGCAGCTGCTGGGTAGTTCTTCTTTTTGGGGGTCGAGTTAACAAAAGGGAAAGGAGAAGTGAGAACTGATGAACGCAAGAAATGACTGAGTCTCCACTGAGACAAGTGAGTGGGGAGCAGCGAGGTGCCTGGAGCTCATTGCCTGCCTGTTGTGAAAGCTCCCTCTCCCCATGAAAGCTGCATTGCTGGGGATGGGGCAGGGAGAAATCTTACCTTCAGCTCTTCACTGTGCCCAGGGAATTTCACTATGTGAATTTCTCTTGGTTAGTGCTTGGGTGACTCCTCCAGGTGAATCACCCTGCGTGATCCTGGCTCATTTGTGCCATGCAAGGGACCTGGCCCTGGCCTCGTGGCTTTGCGGTCCCACTCACATGACGGGGTGAGATCTGGTCCTGGTCACTAGGGCTTTGCTGCTGACTACAAGGCTCTTCTTTGTGGCAGAGGCAAGGAGGGGAAGTGGGGAGGTGGTGGTGCAGTGTTGTTTCAGTGGGCGGGGAGGGAGTGCAATGCTTGTCTCCCTTCTCTCTTGGGGAAGAGGCTGCCCGAGACCCTGGGGCAGGCACTGGTGGGTTTGGAGGCCTCCTGGTTTTGGCTGAGATAGAGTGAATTTTCTTTCTAGTAGCTGTATAGTGTTATATTTTGGATTTAGTATGAGAAGAATGTTGATAACACACTGATGTTTTCAGTTGTTGCTAAGTAGTGTTTAGACTAAGTCAATTTATACTAAGTTTGTACAGGGATTTTTCAGCTTCTCATGCCCAGCCAGCAAGAAGGCTGGAGGGGCACAAGAAGTTGGGAGGGGACACAGCCAGGACAGCTGACCCAAACTGGCCAAAGGGGTATTCCATACCATGTGACGTCATGCCCAGTATATAAACTGGAGTGAATTGGCCTGGAGGGGGGGGAATTGCTGCTCGGGAACTAACTGGGCATCTGTCGGCGAGTGCTGAGCAATTGCATTGTGCATCACTTGTTTTGTACATTCCAATTCTTTTAATATGATTATTGTAATTTTATTTTTGTTATTATTATCATTCTTATTTTCTTCCTTTCTGTCCTATTAAACTGTTCTTAACTCAGCCCATGAGTTTTACCTTTTTTTCCTGATTTTTTTTCTCCCCCATCCCACTGGGTGGGGGAGGAAGAGAGTGAGCAGCTGCATGGGGCTTAGTTGCTGGCTGGGGTTAAACCAGGACAGGAGAATAGCCCCATGGGGGCCAGCCCATGACACAGGTGTCCCCCCCCAGACCAACATCTATCTACATTAGGGCTCTCTGCAGCCTCCTCTACCACCTCCCTGTCCTTCCCCCAGGGTCCGCAGTAACCCCAGCTGGGAAAAGCATCTCCTGCTTGGGACTGCTGAGCTGCAGGAAGCTGGTCCCAGTGGTACCGAGCTGGCGCTGCCCTCGGATGTTGACGCGTGGCTGGGCCCTGGTTTCAGTGGCACAGTGCAGCTGCTGTGTGTTTCGGGGAATAAACAGTTAAAGCAGCTTCTGCTGTGAATGCTGTGAAAGCTGTGACAGGCTCACTTCCCCTATTTTTGGTGGTTAGTTCCTCTTTCTAGGATGGTTCTGGCACAAACAAGGCTGAAGTGAGAGCTGTGATTGAGGGGTGGGACCATAGATGCATGTGTGCTTTTGCCAGGACAATGCTGGGGGGGGGNCAAGGATGCTCTTGCTGGTTCCAGTGTGGGGCTTGGGCCCTGGAGCAGCTGTAAAACCCTGGTGTGGGGAACTCCTTGCTGGAGGCTCCCACACCGACCTGGAGCCATCTGCATCTCGGAGTGGGCTGTGAGGTCACCTCACCTAAAAGCTAGCCAGGGGTTTCACTGCCACCCAACTTCGAAGCCTAAGCAGTGGCCCCTGGCAGAGAGCCGTGGCCAGCAATGGCTGTGGCCCCTGGGATCAGAGGAGGGAGAGAAGCCCTGTGGGGCAGACGAGCTGCCTTGTCTCTCCACCATGCAGGAGCCGCTCCCAAACAGAAACCAAGGCTTCTACGTGCTATGTCTGCTGCTGTGAACCATCCTGTCCTGTGGTGACTAAGATGTGGCAAGAGCAAGGCAAAACTCATCTGCTGCTCCCAGCTGGGGGATTAAAAAAAAAAAAATTTCTTTCCTGACCGCCACGGGGAATGAGCAAATGCCGAAGCAGGAGAGCAAGCCATGCTCACCAGTTAGTGGGCACTGGGAGGGGAGGCAGAGCCCTGGGCAGGGCTGCTGCAGCCATCCAGAGGGTGTGGAAGGGGAAGCAAGGGAGGATGGCCACCAGTGGAGCTGCAGGTGCTGCAGCAGGAGGGAGAAATGTGGTTTGGACCTCCCCCTGAAAACAGCAGAGTGATTAAATGCTTGGGGCCAGGGTGAGGGGTGGGATGTGCTGCTCACAGCAAGCCACAGCACTGATGTAACCCAAATCGGCAGGGTCTGGGATGGATGGAGGCAATGGAAGACCTTTTTGGTGCTGCTTCTGGGCTGCTGGGTGCCAGGTCTGACTTCTGGCCCCATTGCTGGGTCGGGTGGGGACCCTCAGCCACCTGGGTCCCAGCCCCAAGGACACAGCGCCCCGGCATGCCAGGCTCATGCATCATCATCATGCCGGGTCTTCCTGTGGACTGGGATTCCCTGCAGTGGTGTGTCATGTAGCCTTGTCCTGCCACTTGTTCCCAGCCCTGGGAAGCTGAGAACAAATTAGGCTGGGAAGACAGCACAGTTCAGTGCTCTGGCTGGAAAAAGCAGGTGGCCTTACAAAAATGCCCAAGGGCTACTAATAAATACATCAGTTTGCAGCAAAGTTCCTGGTGGGAGGAATTAGAGATTGTTATTCAGTGAACAGAAGAAGCACAGATTGTAACCACTTGGCAGTATGAGCCCAAGTGCTTGCAGGGATCACCCAAGACTGATGTTAAACCAGAAAAGCATGAGGTATCCCTACAGCCACCAGGGCTTGTGTCAGCCAGTGGCTGGTTGCTGGCTTGGATTGCTGCTCAGCACCAAAGCATAGAAACTGCTTAGGGTTGATGAAAAACTGTATCATCTATTATGTCAATAAATAAATAGATGGAGAGAGAGTCCATATATACACACACCCACACGTACAGATATTTAAGCTTTTCTTGGCTATGCAGAAACCTGAAAGGGGTGGGGATGGATGCTTTTACAAGAAACAGCCCTTTTGTCCTCACTGATGTTTTATTTTTAGGCAAAGCTTGGAGAATCTTGTCACAATGAGAAGCAGAGAAATGTGAGTTCAAAAGCCATCAAAATGAACCACATGTTTTTTTTCAGTTTTGTTCCCTTTTCCGGCTGCAACTAGTAGCAGTTGGTAGAGGAGGTAGCCAGATTTGTGGATTTCCATGGAGAAAGCGGGACTGAGCAATTTTGTGAGCTCTGTGCCTGGCACATGTGCTGGTAAATGAAGGAGACAAAGTGGGAGCTCGGGCCATGCAGATGCAGGTGTGACTTGAGTGGTTGTAAGCGTGGTCCTGGCTGCTTGTTTTAATTAAGGTCTCTGCATTAAGACAGTGATTTGATCCCGTGTCAAGAACTGCCTCCTAGAGAGACCCAAACTCAAAGCACATTCAGGCAGAAGCACCCTTTCTCCTGAAAGCCAGCCACAACCTGTTTTTCTACAAGTGATCTCCTGAAATTTTTAGGGCTCTGTAGACCATCTTGACAGGGTCAGGTCATTCCCCAGCAGAGAGCTGCAAAAGCAGTGAGGAGCCCAGGAGGTCCCTGGGGACAGTTTCACCATGTGACTGGCATCCCATCACTGGGACTGGCAACAGCTACCATGCGCTCGGGGATGGCAATGCCAGACAGGAGGAGTAAGCACCTCTTGCCTGACCTCTGTGCACCTAGAGCAAACTTTGGCTATGTCTGTTCCCTACCCCACCTGATGCAGACCAGAGCTTTAAGTTGCTTTTAAATTAACATAATTTAAACCCACTGGTTTTTGATCTTTCTTTCCCATGTTGCTTGTGCAACCTCTGGCATCAAAGGTGTAGAAAACACTCTTTAAACACTTACAGACCATCTTCTTCCTGGGTAGAGTAAAACTAAATTTTTTTAGCCATACTCCTACAACACCAGAGGAAGTGGTAGCAATTAGAGGCATGCTAATTATCCCCTTTGTGAAGCCATTTCCCAGGGAGTCTAATTGCAGGTGAGTGCCACCATTTAATAGGCTCTATAACAATGCCATCCCACAGTGACCTTTGTGTGCCAGCTCTGGGGTGGGGTGATGTGGCTGCTAGAGGCACTTGTGGCAGGTGAGAAGCACAGATGCTTCCAGCATGTTCTTTTGGAGAATATTTCTTGAAAAGGTATTGACTGTGACTGTTCCTACAGCTTTTCTTACCTGGCTTTACAGGGGCTTTCCCAGCTTTGGAGAAGGAAAGAGAAACCAGGCAGGAATCACTGGGTGATTCTGCCATCCACAAGGCCAGGCTTGCTCAGTGCCTGAATCCTGTTATTATGGATGTGTAATCAATGTTGGATAATTCTGCCCGGGGCATTTCACTTTTCTTCATGTTGGTGAAAAACTGTATTTTTCTCAGTGAAGTAGTCACCAGCATTATTTCTGGTTGCGTATAAGATATGCTTTTTCTCTCTGAGTGTTTTTTGAGCACAGGGAAGTAGCTCTAAAGCCATGAAGATCTCAGGAAGGATAACTTCAAATTGTGTTTCCCTGTATAATTGTCATCTAGCTCTTGAGTGGGTGGGATGGCACCATTTTCTGTAAGCTTGCTTGCTTTATTGCATTAATATGAGCTTATTCTGTGTAAACTGAATTTTAGACTTATTTTAAAGTTGTTGGGGCCTGGAGGGCGTTAATAGGCTTTAATTTCCCTGGGCAGCCTCACCTGGCCCCACACCCATGGACACAGGAGTCCCAGTTGTGCTCAGCCCTTTGTCCTCTGAGCTATGTTGTAGCTGTGCTGCTCTGCAGCCCTGTCTCCTGGGTGGATGCCTTGGACCTGTGCTGTAGGCAGCTCCTCTCCCGGATGGACCCCTTGGATGTATGTTGTAGCTTACACCCAGCTCCATGCTCCTGATGGATCCTGGACCTGGTTCATCGCTTGCTGTGGCTGGGGCTGTTGATGGGCCCAGTTACCAGCCCCGGCTCATGCCACATGGGACTGCACCGTACCAGTGAGGGTACTGCCAGTGCTGGGGTGCCTCCTGGCTATCCCCATTCTTTGGGGAGCTGGTCTCTGCTGCTCCCTGACAGAAGCCACCAAACGAGTCTGTATTTTCTTTTGTATCTAGGTTAATGATAATACATTAACAACAGAGCTGGAGCTGAGCCTCAGCGTGCCTGGAGAGCATGAGTGAGATCTCTGTGACCCTGGATGGAGGAGCCCCTGGCAGGAGCACCCTGTCCTGCCCAAGCTCCAGCGTTGCACTTGCGGAAAATCAGATGTTGCAATGGGCACAGACTGAAACGCGGGAGACTGTCTAAATGTCAGGAAACCCTTTTCCACTGTGAGGGTGACCGAGTACTAGCATGGGCTGCCCAGGCAGCTTGTGGAGTCTCCCTCCTTGGAGGTATTCAAAAGCCACCTGGATGTGGTCCTGGGCTCCAGGTGGCCTGGCTTGAGAAGGGAGGGCTAGACCAGATAGTTCCTTGCCAATCTCAGCCAGTCTGTGACTCTGGGACTGGGATCCCTGACATGCTCACAGGGATGGGAAGCTGCCAGTGTGCGGCAGCGATATGCCTGAGGCCCCTGCTCTGGAGGGCTGCACTGCCAGGCTGGTACCCACATCAGGGGTGAGCACTGGTGTGATGCAGGGCTGTGATGTCACTGAGGTGTCCCTACCCACAGGGCTGTGACCTCACAGCATGGTCATTATAAAAACACATGCCATACAAAAACACAGCTACAACATAGCTTCTCTGTTGGGCCCCTGCCCCATCCCCACACCTCCCTGTACGGCCATGTTGGACTCTGCACGATGAGCAATGGCAGCTTTCTCCTCAGCATGCTGCTCCTGGCTGCTGGGGACATTCTGCTTGCCACTGGCTGTCACCAACAGGTACGGGGCTGCTTGGGCTGCTCGGGGTGGAAACTGGCTGCAGGTGCATCGGTGTGTCATGCTCCTGTGTCTGCAGCTCAGGCAAGCCCCCCCCGATTTGCAGGTGGTGAGCAGCAGGCAGGTGGTCCTGTCGGTCTCCTATGCAGACCCTGGTGCTGCAAGGCACGGGCCAGAACTGTGGATGGCAGCTTCTGCCACCTGACCTTTGCAGTCCCTCTGGAGGGGACCACCAGCATGGATGGGACCACAGCATCCAAGCCCTGTGGGGCTGAGGCAGGCCACAAAGGGCAAAGGTGGTTGTCCTCGAGGAGGCAATGTCCTGGCAGCTCCAAGAGCTCCCTGGGATGGGGGGAATGGTCCCAGGACACCTCCAGAAGTACAGACTTGCGAGGGCGATGGCCTGTGTTGGACTCCCCCAGGGAATGCCAGCCCAGATGGCAGTGCCACCTCCCACCTTAACACCTTCCAGCTCAGAAGGGCCGCCCAGCCTGGGCCCATGGCGCCCAGGATACTGCAGCGGTGCTGACTGGCAAAGCTCTCTGCTTGGTCCTGGAGAAGATTTGCCAGAGGCAAAGGAAAGTGTCCCCATGTCTGCGGAGCTCTGCCTCTGATCACAGCTGCCATGCTGTGGAGTGGCAGGGCCAGGCTTTGTGCAGCTTTTCAAAAAAGCTCTGGTGTGGTAAATAAGCATGTTGGCTTGTTCTCAAGAGAGCTCCGTGAAGGTCTTCACCCTGCCAGTGGAATGGGAAAGGGAAGGTGGGCTCAGAGGTGCTAGGGAAGCTGTGCTGTTCTGGCAGGACGACAAGGCAATGAGGATCAGCCTGCATAAGCTAGGAGCTCCTCCTCAGCCCTGCGTTGGCTGTGGCATGGGGTCAGTCTCACACCAAAGTCTGCACTGCCCCACAACCAGAGCGGACAGTGGCAGGAACAGGCCATCAGCTCCTTCTGCAGCCAGTCACGTTTTATGCCCTGCAGGACAGGTCCTTTGGATCAACTTGACCTGTGACCCAAGCCCCCCCCCAAGTGGGGGCTCCCTGCAGCCCTAGCACAGCAGTGTCCTCCGGGCCCTAGCCTGGGAGAAAGGTAAGTCCCAGCTCGGTCCCAGGGCTAGCAGAGCTTCCCGGGCATCTTTAGGGACCGGATGGCTTTCTGTGTGCCTGTAGTTGCCTCTCACGGACAGCTCCACAGTGGTTTGCCCAGACGTGAGCTCGCTGACCGGGTGAGAGGACTGGCCCTGCAGCAGTACTCTCCAGGGCTGCCGCGCGCAGCGGGAGCACACAGATAGCCAAGTCCTTCTGGACTGCTCTGCTGGGCCCCTGCCCCATCCCCGCGGGGCTCCCAGGTCACACGCAGCTGTTCCCTGCCTCACCAAGGAGGGTTGGGGCCTGCAGGGTTCCCCAAACCGTGACCACAGACTCAGGGAGCAGAAAGGCCTTTGTGCGAGGAGAAACCCCAGGCGAGGCGTTTCTGCCGCCCGGCGACCAAACCCGGTACTGCAGGTGGGGTGTCGCGCATGCGCGGAGGTGCCGCCGCGGCC